>OZ025260.1:24488790-25088790 GCA_964019135.1 Arenicola marina | reverse complement strand
TTGAGGACAGGGAGGGACGGACAGCGATCACATTGAGGACAGGGAGGGACGGACAGCGATCACATTGAGGACAGGGAGGGACGGACAGCGATCACATTGAGGACGGGGAGGGAGGGACAGCGATCACATTCAGGACAGGGAGGGACGGACAGCGATCACATTGAGGACAGGGAGGGACGGATAGCCATCACATTGAGGACGGGGAGGGACGGACAGCGATCACATTGAGGACAGGGAGGGACGGACAGCGATCACGTTGAGGACGGGGAGGGGCGGACAGCGATCACATTGAGGACAGGGAGGGGCGGACAGCGATCACATTGAGGACAGGGGGGGGCGGACAGCGAGCCATTGAGGACAGGGAGAGGCGGACAGCGATCACATTGGGGACAGGGAGGGATGGACAGCGATCACATTGAGGACAGGGAGGGGCGGACAGCGATCACATTGAGGACGGGGAGGGATGGACAGCGAGTCATTGAGGACAGGGAGAGGCGGACAGCGATCACATTGGGGACAGGGAGGGATGGACAGCGATCACATTGAGGACAGGGAGGGGCGGACAGCGATCACATTGAGGACGGGGAGGGATGGACAGCGAGTCATTGAGGACAGGGAGAGGCGGACAGCGATCACATTGGGGACAGGGAGGGGCGGACAGCGATCACATTGGGGACAGGGAGGGATGGACAGCGAGCCATTGAGGACAGGGAGGGGCGCACAGCGATCACATTGGGGACAAGGAGGGACGGACAGCGATCACATTGAGAACAGGGAGGGACGGACAGCGATCACATTGAGGACGGGGCGGAGCGGACAGCGATCACATTGAGGACGGGGAGGAGCGGACAGCGATCACATTAAGGACAGGGAGGGATGGACAGCAAGCCATTGAGGACAGGGAGGGGCGGACAGCGATCACATTGAGGACAGGGAGGGATGGACAGCGAGCCATTGAGGACAGGGAGGGGCGGACAGCGATCACATTGAGGACACCAGGGAGGGTTGGACAGCGATCACATTGAGGACAGGGAGGGGCGGACAGCGATCACATTGGGGACAGGGAGGGATGGACAGCGATCACATTGAGAACAGGGAGGGTTGGACAGCGATCACATTGAGGACAGGGAGGTGCGGAAAGCGATCACATTGAGGACAGGGAGGGACGGACAGCGATCACATTGAGGACAGGGAGGGGCGGACAGCGATCACATTGAGAACAGGGAGGGACGGACAGCGATCACATTGAGGACGGGGAGGAGCGGACAGCGATCACATTGAGGACAGGGAGGGATGGACAGCGAGCCATTGAGGACAGGGAGGGGCGGACAGCGATCACATTGAGGAGAGGGAGGGATGGACAGCGAGCCATTGAGGACAGGGAGGGGCGGACAGCGATCACATTGGGGACAGGGAGGGACGGCCAGCGATCACATTGAGGACAGGGAGGGGCGGACAGCGATCACATTGAGGACAGGGAGGGACAGACAGCGATCACATTGAGAACAGGGAGGAGCGGACAGCGATCACATTGAGGACAGGGAGGAGCGGACAGCGATTACATTGAGGACTGGGAGGAACGGACAGCGATCACATTGAGGACAGGGAGGGGCGGACAGCGATCACATTGAGGACGGGGAGGGGCGGACAACGATCACATTGAGCACAGGGAGGGGCGGACAGCGATCACATTGAGGACAGGGAGGGACGGACAGCGATCACATTGAGGACAGGGAGGGGCGGACAGCGATCACATTGAGGACGGGGAGGGACGGATAGCGATGACATTGAGGACAGGGAGTGGCGGACAGCGATCACATTGGGGACAGGGAGGGATGGACATCGAGCCATTGAGGACAGGGAGGGACGGATAGCGATCACATTGAGGACAGGGAGGGGCGGACAGCGATCACATTGAGGACAGGGAGGGGCGGACAGCGAGACATTGAGGACAGGGAGGGGCGGACAGCGATCACATTGGGGACAGGGAGGGACGGACAGCGATCACATTGAGAACAGGGAGGGACGGACAGCGATCACATTGAGGACGGGGAGGAGCGGACAGCGATCACATTGAGGACAGGGAGGGGCGGACAGTGATCACATTGAGAACAGGGAGGAGCGGACAGCGATCACATTGAGGACAGGGAGGAGCGGACAGCGATTACATTGAGGACTGGGAGGGACGGACAGCGATCACATTGAGGACAGGGAGGGGCGGACAGCGATCACATTGAGGACAGGGAGGCGCGGACAACGATCACATTAAGGACAGGGAGGAGCGGACAGCGATCACATTGAGGACGGGGAGGGACGGACAGCGATCACATTGAGAACAGGGAGGGGCGGATAGCGATCACATTGGGGACAGGGAGGGACGGACAGCGATCACATTGAGGACGGGGAGGAGCGGACAGCGATCACATTGAGGACGGGGAGGAGCGGACAGCGATCACGTTGAGGACAGGGAGGGATGGACAGCGAGCCATTGAGGACAGGGAGGGGCGGACAGCGATCACATTGAGGACAGGGAGGGATGGGCAGCGAGCCATTGAGGACAGGGAGGGGCGGACAGCGATCACATTGAGGACACCAGGGAGGGTTGGACAGCGATCACATTGAGGACAGGGAGGGGCGGACAGCGATCACATTGGGGACAGGGCGGGATGGACAGCGATCACATTGAGAACAGGGAGGGTTGGACAGCGATCACATTGAGGACAGAGAGGTGCGGAAAGCGATCACATTGAGGACAGGGAGGGACGGACAGCGTTCACATTGAGGATAGGGAGGGGCGGACAGCGATCATATTGAGAACAGGGAGGGACGGACAGCGATCACATTGAGGACGGGGAGGAGCGGACAGCGATCACATTGAGGACGGGGAGGAGCGGACAGCGATCACATTGAGGACAGGGAGGGATGGACAGCGACCCATTGAGGACAGGGAGGGGCGGACAGCGATCACATTGAGGACAGGGAGGGATGGACAGCGAGCCATTGAGGACAGGGAGGGGCGGACAGCGATCACATTGAGGACACCAGGGAGGGTTGGACAGCGATCACATTGAGGACAGGGAGGAGCGGACAGCGATCACATTGGGGACAGGGAGGGATGGACAGCGATCACATTGAGAACAGGGAGGGTTGGACAGCGATCACATTGAGGACAGGGAGGTGCAGAAAGCGATCACATTGAGGACAGGGAGGGACGGACAGCGATCACATTGAGGACAGGGAGGGTTGGACAGCGATCACATTGAGGACAGGGAGGGACAGACAGCGATCACATTGAGGACAGGGAGGGGCGGACAGCGATCACATGGAGGACAGGGAGGGGCGGACAGCGATCACATTGAGGACAGGGAGGGATGGACAGCGATCACATTGAGGACAGGTAGGGATGGACAGCGAGCCATTGAGGACAGGGAGGGGCGGACAGCGATCACATTGAGGACAGGGAGGAGCGGACAGCGATCACATTGAGGACAGAGAGGGGCGGACAGCGATCACTTTGAGGACAGGGAGGGATGGACAGCGAGCCATTGAGGACAGGGAGGGGCGGACAGCGATCACATTGAGAACACCAGGGAGGGTTGGACAGCGATCACATTGAGGACAAGGAGGGGCGGACAGCGATTACATTGAGGACACCAGGGAGGGTTGGACAGCGATCACATTGAGGACAGGGAGGGGCGGACAGCGATCACATTGAGGACAGGGAGGGATGGACAGCGAGCCATTGAGGACAGGGGGGGACGGACAGCGATCACATTGAAGACACCAGGGAGGGTTGGACAGCGATCACATTGAGGACAAGGAGGGGCGGACAGCGATCACATTGAGGACAGGGAGGGATGGACAGCGAGCCATTGAGGACAGGGACGGGCGGACAGCGATCACATTGAGGACACCAGGAAGGGTTGGACAGCGATCACATTGAGGACAAGGAGCGGCGGACAGCGATCACATTGGGGACAGGGAGGGATGGACAGCGAGCCATTGAGGACAGGGAGGGGCGGACAGCGATTACATTGAGGACACCAGGGAGGGTTGGACAGCGATCACATTGAGGACAAGGAGGGGCGGACAGCGATCACATTGGGGACACGGAGGGTTGGACAGCGATTACATTGAGGACTGGGAGGGACGGATAGCGATCACATTGGGGACAGGGAGGGATGGACAGCGAGCCATTGAGTACAGGGAGGGGCGGACAGCGATCACATTGGGGATTGGGAGGGATGGACAGCGAGCCATTGAGGACAGGGAGGGGCGGACAGCGATCACATTGGGGACAGGGAGGGATGGACAGCGAGCCATTGAGGACAGGGAGGGGCGGACAGCGATCACATTGGGGACAGGGAGGGATGGACAGCGAGCCATTGAGGACAGGGAGGGGCGGACAGCGATCACATTGAGGACACCAGGGAGGGTTGGACAGCGATCACATTGAGGACAGGGAGGGGCGGACAGCGATCACATTGGGGACAGGGAGGGATGGACAGCGAGCCATTGGGGACAGGGAGGGGCGGACAGTGATCACATTGAGGACAGGGAGGGATGGACAGCGAGCCATTGAGGACAGGGAGGGGCGGACAGCGATCACATTGAGGACACCAGGGAGGGTTGGACAGCGATCACATTGAGGACAGGAAGGGGCGGACAGCGATCACATTGGGGACAGGGAGGGATGGACAGCGAGCCATTGAGGAAAGGGAGGGGCGGACAGCGATCACATTGGGGACAGGGAGGGACTTACAGCGAGCCATTGAGGACAGGGAAGGGCGGACAGCGATCACATTGAGGACACCAGGGAGGGTTGGACAGCGATCACATTGAGGACAGGGAGGGGCGGACAGCGATCACATTGGGGACAGGGAGGGATGGACAGCGAGCCATTGAGGACAGGGAGGGGCGGACAGCGATCACATTGAGGACAGGGAGGGATGGACAGCGAGCCATTGAGGACAGGGAGGGGCGGACAGCGATCACATTGAGGACACCAGGGAGGGTTGGACAGCGATCACATTGAGGACAGGGAGGGGCGGACGGCGATCACATTGGGGACAGGGAGGGATGGACAGCGAGCCATTGAGGACAGGGAGGGGCGGACAGCGATCACATTGAGGACAGGGAGGGATGGACAGCGAGGGATTGAGGACAGGGAGGGGCGGACAGCGATCACATTGAGGACACCAGGGAGGGTTGGACAGCGATCACATTGAGGACAGGGAGGGGCGGACAGCGATCACATTGGGGACAGGGAGGGATGGACAGCGATCACATTGATAACAGGGAGGGTTGGACAGCGATCACATTGGGGACAGGGAGGGATGGACAGCGAGCCATTGAGGACAGGGAGGGGCGGACAGCGATCACATTGAGGACACCAGGGAGGGTTGGACAGCGATCACATTGAGGACAAGGAGGGGCGGACAGTGATTACATTGAGGACTGGGAGGGGCGGACAGCGATCACATTGAGGACACCAGGGAGGGATGGACAGCGAACCATTGAGGACAGGGAGGGGCGGACAGCGATCACATTGGGGACAGGGAGAGATGGACAGCGAGCCATTGAGGACAGGGAGGGGCGGACAGCGATCACATTGGGGACCGGGAGGGATGGACAGCGAGCCACTGAGGACAGGGAGGGGCGGACAGCGATCACATTGGGGACAGGGTGGGATGGACAGCGAGCCATTGAGGACAGGGAGGGGCGGACAGCGATCACATTGGGGACAGGGAGGGATGGACAGTGAGCCATTGAGGACAGGGAGGGGTGGACAGCGATCACATTGGGGACAGGGAGGGATGGACAGCGAGCCATTGAGGACAGGGAGGGGCGGACAGCGATCACATTGAGGACACCAGGGAGGGTTGGACAGCGATCACATTGACGACACCAGGGAGGGTTGGACAGCGATCACATTGAGGACAGGGAGGGGCGGACAGCGATCACATTGGGGACAGGGAGGGATGGACAGCGATCACATTGAGAACAGGGAGGGTTGGACAGCGATCACATTGAGGACAGAGAGGTGCGGAAAGCGATCACATTGAGGACAGGGAGGGACGGACAGCGTTCACATTGAGGATAGGGAGGGGCGGACAGCGATCATATTGAGAACAGGGAGGGACGGACAGCGATCACATTGAGGACGGGGAGGAGCGGACAGCGATCACATTGAGGACGGGGAGGAGCGGACAGCGATCACATTGAGGACAGGGAGGGATGGACAGCGACCCATTGAGGACAGGGAGGGGCGGACAGCGATCACATTGAGGACAGGGAGGGATGGACAGCGAGCCATTGAGGACAGGGAGGGGCGGACAGCGATCACATTGAGGACACCAGGGAGGGTTGGACAGCGATCACATTGAGGACAGGGAGGGGCGGACAGCGATCACATTGGGGACAGGGAGGGATGGACAGCGATCACATTGAGAACAGGGAGGGTTGGACAGCGATCACATTGAGGACAGGGAGGTGCAGAAAGCGATCACATTGAGGACAGGGAGGGACGGACAGCGATCACATTGAGGACAGGGAGGGTTGGACAGCGATCACATTGAGGACAGGGAGGGACAGACAGCGATCACATTGAGGACAGGGAGGGGCGGATAGCGATCACATGGAGGACAGGGAGGGGCGGACAGCGATCACATTGAGGACAGGGAGGGATGGACAGCGATCACATTGAGGACAGGTAGGGATGGACAGCGAGCCATTGAGGACAGGGAGGGGCGGACAGCGATCACATTGAGGACAGGGAGGGGCGGACAGCGATCACATTGAGGACAGGGAGGGGCGGACAGCGATCACTTTGAGGACAGGGAGGGATGGACAGCGAGCCATTGAGGACAGGGAGGGGCGGACAGCGATCACATTGAGAACACCAGGGAGGGTTGGACAGCGATCACATTGAGGACAAGGAGGGGCGGACAGCGATTACATTGAGGACACCAGGGAGGGTTGGACAGCGATCACATTGAGGACAGGGAGGGGCGGACAGCGATCACATTGAGGACAGGGAGGGATGGACAGCGAGCCATTGAGGACAGGGAGGGACGGACAGCGATCACATTGAAGACACCAGGGAGGGTTGGACAGCGATCACATTGAGGACAAGGAGGGGCGGACAGCGATCACATTGAGGACAGGGAGGGATGGACAGCGAGCCATTGAGGACAGGGACGGGCGGACAGCGATCACATTGAGGACACCAGGGAGGGTTGGACAGCGATCACATTGAGGACAAGGAGCGGCGGACAGCGATCACATTGGGGACAGGGAGGGATGGACAGCGAGCCATTGAGGACAGGGAGGGGCGGACAGCGATTACATTGAGGACACCAGGGAGGGTTGGACAGCGATCACATTGAGGACAAGGAGGGGCGGACAGCGATCACATTGGGGACACGGAGGGTTGGACAGCGATTACATTGAGGACTGGGAGGGACGGATAGCGATCACATTGGGGACAGGGAGGGATGGACAGCGAGCCATTGAGTACAGGGAGGGGCGGACAGCGATCACATTGGGGACAGGGAGGGATGGACAGCGAGCCATTGAGGACAGGGAGGGGCGGACAGCGATCACATTGGGGACAGGGAGGGATGGACAGCGAGCCATTGAGGACAGGGAGGGGCGGACAGCGATCACATTGGGGACAGGGAGGGATGGACAGCGAGCCATTGAGGACAGGGAGGGGCGGACAGCGATCACATTGAGGACACCAGGGAGGGTTGGACAGCGATCACATTGAGGACAGGGAGGGGCGGACAGCGATCACATTGGGGACAGGGAGGGATGGACAGCGAGCCATTGGGGACAGGGAGGGGCGGACAGTGATCACATTGAGGACAGGGAGGGATGGACAGCGAGCCATTGAGGACAGGGAGGGGCGGACAGCGATCACATTGAGGACACCAGGGAGGGTTGGACAGCGATCACATTGAGGACAGGAAGGGGCGGACAGCGATCACATTGGGGACAGGGAGGGATGGACAGCGAGCCATTGAGGAAAGGGAGGGGCGGACAGCGATCACATTGGGGACAGGGAGGGACTTACAGCGAGCCATTGAGGACAGGGAAGGGCGGACAGCGATCACATTGAGGACACCAGGGAGGGTTGGACAGCGATCACATTGAGGACAGGGAGGGGCGGACAGCGATCACATTGGGGACAGGGAGGGATGGACAGCGAGCCATTGAGGACAGGGAGGGGCGGACAGCGATCACATTGAGGACAGGGAGGGATGGACAGCGAGCCATTGAGGACAGGGAGGGGCGGACAGCGATCACATTGAGGACACCAGGGAGGGTTGGACAGCGATCACATTGAGGACAGGGAGGGGCGGACGGCGATCACATTGGGGACAGGGAGGGATGGACAGCGAGCCATTGAGGACAGGGAGGGGCGGACAGCGATCACATTGAGGACAGGGAGGGATGGACAGCGAGGGATTGAGGACAGGGAGGGGCGGACAGCGATCACATTGAGGACACCAGGGAGGGTTGGACAGCGATCACATTGAGGACAGGGAGGGGCGGACAGCGATCACATTGGGGACAGGGAGGGATGGACAGCGATCACATTGATAACAGGGAGGGTTGGACAGCGATCACATTGGGGACAGGGAGGGATGGACAGCGAGCCATTGAGGACAGGGAGGGGCGGACAGCGATCACATTGAGGACACCAGGGAGGGTTGGACAGCGATCACATTGAGGACAAGGAGGGGCGGACAGTGATTACATTGAGGACTGGGAGGGGCGGACAGCGATCACATTGAGGACACCAGGGAGGGATGGACAGCGAACCATTGAGGACAGGGAGGGGCGGACAGCGATCACATTGGGGACAGGGAGAGATGGACAGCGAGCCATTGAGGACAGGGAGGGGCGGACAGCGATCACATTGGGGACCGGGAGGGATGGACAGCGAGCCACTGAGGACAGGGAGGGGCGGACAGCGATCACATTGGGGACAGGGTGGGATGGACAGCGAGCCATTGAGGACAGGGAGGGGCGGACAGCGATCACATTGGGGACAGGGAGGGATGGACAGTGAGCCATTGAGGACAGGGAGGGGTGGACAGCGATCACATTGGGGACAGGGAGGGATGGACAGCGAGCCATTGAGGACAGGGAGGGGCGGACAGCGATCACATTGAGGACACCAGGGAGGGTTGGACAGCGATCACATTGAGGACAGGGAGGGGCGGACAGCGATCACATTGGGGACAGGGAGGGATGGACAGCGAGCCATTGAGGACAGGGAGGGGCGGACAGCGATCACATTGAGGACAGGGAGGGATGGACAGCAAGCCATTGAGGACAGGGAGGGGCGGACAGCGATCACATTGAGGACACCAGGGAGGGTTGGACAGCGATCACATTGAGGACAAGGAGGGGCGGACAGCGATAACATTGGGGACAGGGAGGGATGGACAGCGAGCCATTGAGGACAGGGAGGGTTGGACAGCGATCACATTGAGGACGGGGAGGAGCGGACAGCGATCACATTGAGGACAGGGAGGAGCGGCCAGCGATCACATTGAGGACGGGGAGGGACGGACAGCGATCACATTGAGGACAGGGAGGGACGGATAGCGATCACATTGAGGACGGGGAGGGGCGGACAGCGATCACATTGAGGACAGGGAGGGGCGGAAAGCGATCACATTGAGGACAGGGAGGCGCGGACAACGATCACATTAAGGACAGGGAGGGGCGGACAGCGATCACATTGAGGACTGGGAGGAGCGGACAGCGATCACATTGAGGACGGGGAGGGACGGACAGCGATCACATTGAGGACACCAGGGAGGGATGGACAGCGAGCCATTGAGGACAGGGAGGGGCGGACAGCGATCACATTGGGGACAGGGAGGGACGGACAGCGATCACATTGAGGACAGGGAGGGGCGGACAGCGATCACATTGAGGACAGGGAGGGACGGACAGCGATCACATTGAGGACAGAGAGGGACGGATAGCGATCACATTGAGGACGGGGAGGGACGGACAGCGATCACATTGAGGACAGGGAGGGACGGACAGCGATCACATTGAGGACGGGGAGGGATGGACAGCGAGCCATTGAGGACAGGGAGGGAGGGACAGCGATCACATTGAGGACAGGGAGGGGCGGACAGCGATCACATTGAGGACAGGGAGGGACGGACAGCGATCACATTGAGGACGGGGAGGGATGGACAGCGAGCCATTGAGGACAGGGAGGGAGGGACAGCGATCACATTGAGGACAGGGAGGGGCGGACAGCGATCACATTGAGGACAGGGAGGGACGGACAGCGATCACATTGAGGACGGGGAGGGACTTACAGCGATCACATTGAGGACAGGGAGGGATGGACAGCGATCACATTGAGGACAGGGAGGGACGGACAGCGATCACATTGAGGACAGGGAGGGACGGATAGCGATCACATTGAGGACGGGGAGGGATGGACAGCGATCACATTGAGGACGGGGAGGGACGGACAGCGATCACATTGAGGACAGGGAGGGATGGACAGCGAGCCATTGAGGACAGGGAGGGATGGACAGCGATCACATTGAGGACAGGGAGGGGCGGACAGCGATCACATTGAGGACAGAGAGGGACGGACAGCGATCACATTGAGGACGGGGAGGGATGGACAGCGATCACATTGAGGACAGGGAGGGACGGACAGCGATCACATTGAGGACAGGGAGGGGCGGACAGCGATCACATTGGGGACAGAGAGGGACGGATAGCGATCACATTGAGGACAGGGAGGGACGGACAGCGATCACATTGAGGACGGGGAGGGATGGACAGCGATCACATTGAGGACAGGGAGGGATGGACAGCGAGCCATTGAGGACAGGGAGGGATGGACAGCGATCACATTGAGGACAGGGAGGGGCGGACAGCGATCACATTGAGGACAGAGAGGGACGGACAGCGATCACATTGAGGACGGGGAGGGATGGACAGCGATCACATTGAGGACAGGGAGGGACGGACAGCGATCACATTGAGGACAGGGAGGGGCGGACAGCGATCACATTGAGGACAGAGAGGGACGGACAGCGATCACATTGAGGACGGGGAGGGACGGACAGCGATCACATTGAGGACGGGGAGGGATGGACAGCGATCACATTGAGGACAGGGAGGGGCGGACAGCGAGCCATTGAGGACAGGGAGGGATGGACAGCGATCACATTGAGGACGGGGAGGAGCGGACAGCGATCACATTGGGGACAGGGAGGGACGGACAGCGATCACATTGAGGACAGGGAGGGATGGACAGCGATCACATTGAGGACGGGGAGGGATGGACAGCGATCACATTGGGGACAGGGAGGGGCGGACAGCGATCACATTGAGGACGGGGAGGGGCGGACAGCGATCACATTGGGGACAGGGAGGGGCGGACAGCGATCACATTGAGGACAGGGAGGGGCGGACAGCGATCACATTGGGGACAGGGAGGGGCGGACAGCGATCACATTGGGGACAGGGAGGGGCGGACAGCGATCACATTGAGGACAGGGAGGGATGGACAGCGATCACATTGGGGACAGGGAGGAGCGGACAGCGATCACATTGAGGACAGAGAGGGACGGACAGCGATCACATTGAGGACAGGGAGGGGCGGACAGCGATCACATTGAGGACGGGGAGGGGCGGACAGCGATCACATTGGGGACAGGGAGGGGCGGACAGCGATCACATTGGGGACAGGGAGGGGCGGACAGCGATCACATTGAGGACAGGGAGGGATGGACAGCGATCACATTGGGGACAGGGAGGAGCGGACAGCGATCACATTGAGGACAGAGAGGGACGGACAGCGATCACATTGAGGACAGGGAGGGGCGGACAGCGATCACATTGAGGACGGGGAGGGGCGGACAGCGATCACATTGAGGACGGGGAGGGGCGGACAGCGATCACATTGAGGACAGGGAGGGGCGGACAGCGATCACATTGAGGACAGAGAGGGACGGACAGCGATCACATTGAGGACGGGGAGGGGCGGACAGCGATCACATTGGGGACAGGGAGGGGCGGACAGCGATCACATTGAGGACAGGGAGGGGCGGACAGCGATCACATTGAGGACAGAGAGGGACGGACAGCGATCACATTGAGGACGGGGAGGGATGGACAGCGATCACATTGAGGACAGGGAGGGACGGACAGCGATCACATTGAGGACAGGGAGGGACGGACAGCGATCACATTGGGGACAGGGAGGGATGGACAGCGATCACATTGAGGACTGGGAGGGACGGACAGCGATCACATTGAGGACAGAGAGGGACGGACAGCGATCACATTGAGGACGGGGAGGGATGGACAGCGATCACATTGAGGACAGGGAGGGACGGACAGCGATCACATTGAGGACAGGGAGGGGCGGACAGCGATCACATTGAGGACAGAGAGGGACGGACAGCGATCACATTGAGGACGGGGAGGGATGGACAGCGATCACATTGAGGACAGGGAGGGACGGACAGCGATCACATTGAGGACAGGGAGGGGCGGACAGCGATCACATTGAGGACAGAGAGGGACGGACAGCGATCACATTGAGGACGGGGAGGGATGGACAGCGATCACATTGAGGACGGGGAGGGATGGACAGCGAGCCATTGAGGACGGGGAGGGATGGACAGCGATCACATTGAGGACAGAGAGGGACGGACAGCGATCACATTGAGGACGGGGAGGGATGGACAGCGAGCCATTGAGGACGGGGAGGGGCGGACAGCGATCACATTGAGGACAGAGAGGGACGGACAGCGATCACATTGAGGACGGGGAGGGATGGACAGCGATCACATTGAGGACGGGGAGGGATGGACAGCGATCACATTGAGGACGGGGAGGGATGGACAGCGATCACATTGAGGACAGGGAGGGTTGGACAGCGATCACATTGAGGACGGGGAGGGATGGACAGCGATCACATTGAGGACAGGGAGGGACGGACAGCGATCACATTGAGGACAGGGAGGGGCGGACAGCGATCACATTGAGGACAGAGAGGGACGGACAGCGATCACATTGAGGACGGGGAGGGATGGACAGCGATCACATTGAGGACAGAGAGGGACGGACAGCGATCACATTGAGGACGGGGAGGGATGGACAGCGATCACATTGAGGACAGAGAGGGACGGACAGCGATCACATTGAGGACAGGGAGGGACGGACAGCGATCACATTGAGGACGGGGAGGGATGGACAGCGATCACATTGAGGACAGAGAGGGACGGACAGCGATCACATTGAGGACAGGGAGGGGCGGACAGCGATCACATTGAGGACAGAGAGGGACGGACAGCGATCACATTGAGGACGGGGAGGGATGGACAGCGATCACATTGAGGACGGGGAGGGATGGACAGCGATCACATTGAGGACAGGGAGGGGCGGACAGCGATCACATTGAGGACAGGGAGGGGCGGACAGCGATCACATTGAGGACAGGGAGGGGCGGACAGCGATCACATTGAGGACAGAGAGGGACGGACAGCGATCACATTGAGGACGGGGAGGGATGGACAGCGATCACATTGAGGACAGGGAGGGACGGACAGCGATCACATTGAGGACAGGGAGGGGCGGACAGCGATCACATTGAGGACAGAGAGGGACGGACAGCGATCACATTGAGGACGGGGAGGGATGGACAGCGATCACATTGAGGACAGAGAGGGACGGACAGCGATCACATTGAGGACGGGGAGGGATGGACAGCGATCACATTGAGGACAGAGAGGGACGGACAGCGATCACATTGAGGACAGGGAGGGACGGACAGCGATCACATTGAGGACGGGGAGGGATGGACAGCGATCACATTGAGGACAGAGAGGGACGGACAGCGATCACATTGAGGACAGGGAGGGACGGACAGCGATCACATTGAGGACAGAGAGGGACGGACAGCGATCACATTGAGGACGGGGAGGGATGGACAGCGATCACATTGAGGACAGAGAGGGACGGACAGCGATCACATTGAGGACAGGGAGGGACGGACAGCGATCACATTGAGGACAGGGAGGGACGGATAGCGATCACATTGAGGACGGGGAGGGATGGACAGCGATCACATTGAGGACAGGGAGGGACGGACAGCGATCACATTGAGGACAGGGAGGGGCGGACAGCGATCACATTGAGGACAGAGAGGGACGGACAGCGATCACATTGAGGACAGGGAGGGGCGGACAGCGATCACATTGAGGACAGGGAGGGGCGGACAGCGATCACATTGAGGACAGAGAGGGACGGACAGCGATCACATTGAGGACGGGGAGGGATGGACAGCGATCACATTGAGGACAGGGAGGGACGGACAGCGATCACATTGAGGACGGGGAGGGACGGACAGCGATCACATTGAGGACAGGGAGGGACGGACAGCGATCACATTGAGGACAGGGAGGGACGGACAGCGATCACATTGAGGACGGGGAGGGATGGACAGCGAGCCATTGAGGACAGGGAGGGAGGGACAGCGATCACATTGAGGACCGGGAGGGACGGACAGCGATCACATTGAGGACGGGGAGGGACGGACAGCGATCACATTGAGGACGGGGAGGGACGGACAGCGATCACATTGAGGACCGGGAGGGACGGACAGCGATCACATTGAGGACGGGGAGGGGCGGACAGCGATCACATTGAGGACAGGGAGGGATGGACAGCGATCACATTGAGGACGGGGAGGGATGGACAGCGAGCCATTGAGGACAGGGAGGGAGGGACAGCGATCACATTGAGGACAGGGAGGGATGGACAGCGATCACATTGAGGACAGGGAGGGACGGACAGCGATCACATTGAGGACGGGGAGGGATGGACAGCGAGCCATTGAGGACAGGGAGGGAGGGACAGCGATCACATTGAGGACCGGGAGGGACGGACAGCGATCACATTGAGGACGGGGAGGGACGGACAGCGATCACATTCAGGACGGGGAGGGACGGACAGCGATCACATTGAGGACGGGGAGGGATGGACAGCGAGCCATTGAGGACAGGGAGGGAGGGACAGCGATCACATTGAGGACAGGGAGGGACGGACAGCGATCACATTGAGGACGGGGAGGGACGGACAGCGATCACATTGAGGACGGGGAGGGATGGACAGCGAGCCATTGAGGACAGGGAGGGGCGGACAGCGATCACATTGAGGACAGGGAGGGACGGACAGCGATCACATTGAGGACGGGGAGGGACGGACAGCGATCACATTGAGGACGGGGAGGGACGGACAGCGATCACATTGAGGACAGGGAGGGGCGGACAGCGATCACATTGAGGACAGGGAGGGACGGACAGCGATCACATTGAGGACGGGGAGGGACGGACAGCGATCACATTGAGGACAGGGAGGGACGGACAGCGATCACATTGAGGACAGGGAGGGACGGACAGCGAGCCATTGAGGACAGGGAGGGAGGGACAGCGATCACATTGAGGACGGGGAGGGATGGACAGCGAGCCATTGAGGACAGGGAGGGAGGGACAGCGATCACATTGAGGACAGGGAGGGATGGACAGCGAGCCATTGAGGACAGGGAGGGGCGGACAGCGATCACATTGAGGACAGGGAGGGACGGACAGCGATCACATTGAGGACGGGGAGGGACGGACAGCGATCACATTGAGGACAGGGAGGGACGGACAGCGATCACATTGAGGACAGGGAGGGACGGACAGCGAGCCATTGAGGACAGGGAGGGAGGGACAGCGATCACATTGAGGACGGGGAGGGATGGACAGCGAGCCATTGAGGACAGGGAGGGAGGGACAGCGATCACATTGAGGACAGGGAGGGACGGACAGCGATCACATTGAGGACAGGGAGGGACGGACAGCGATCACATTGAGGACAGGGAGGGACGGACAGCGATCACATTGAGGACAGGGAGGGACGGACAGCGATCACATTGAGGACAGGGAGGGACGGACAGCGATCACATTGAGGACGGGGAGGGATGGACAGCGAGCCATTGAGGACAGGGAGGGAGGGACAGCGATCACATTGAGGACAGGGAGGGACGGACAGCGATCACATTGAGGACAGGGAGGGACGGACAGCGATCACATTGAGGACAGGGAGGGACGGACAGCGATCACATTGAGGACAGGGAGGGACGGACAGCGATCACATTGAGGACGGGGAGGGACGGACAGCGATCACATTCAGGACAGGGAGGGACGGACAGCGATCACATTGAGGACAGGGAGGGACGGACAGCGATCACATTGAGGACAGGGAGGGACGGATAGCCATCACATTGAGGACGGGGAGGGACGGACAGCGATCACATTGAGGACAGGGAGGGGCGGACAGCGATCACATTGGGGACAGGGAGGGACGGACAGCGATCACATTGAGGACGGGGAGGGATGGACAGCGAGCCATTGAGGACAGGCAGGGGCGGACAGCGATCACATTGGGGACAAGGAGGGGCGGACAGCGATCACATTGAGGACAGGGAGGGACGGACAGCGATCACATTGAGGACGGGGAGGGGTGGACAGCGAGCCATTGAGGACAGGGAGAGGCGGACAGCGATCACATTGGGGACAGGGAGGGGCGGACAGCGATCACATTGCGGACAGGGAGGGATGGACAGCGAGCCATTGAGGACAGGGAGGGGCGGACAGCGATCACATTGGGGACAGGGAGGGATGGACAGCGAGCCATTGAGGACAGGGAGGGGCGGACAGCGATCACATTGGGGACAGGGAGGGACGGACAGCGATCACATTGAGAACAGGGAGGGACGGACAGCGATCACATTGAGGACGGGGAGGAGCGGACAGCGATCACATTGAGGACGGGGAGGAGCCGACAGCGATCACATTGAGGACAGGGAGGGATGGACAGCGAGCCATTGAGGACAGGGAGGGGCGGACAGCGATCACATTGAGGACAGGGAGGGATGGACAGCGAGCCATTGAGGACAGGGAGGGGCGGACAGCGATCACATTGAGGACACCAGGGAGGGTTGGACAGCGATCACATTGAGGACAGGGAGGGGCGGACAGCGATCACATTGGGGACAGGGAGGGATGGACAGCGATCACATTGAGAACAGGGAGGGTTGGACAGCGATCACATTGAGGACAGGGAGGTGCGGAAAGCGATCACATTGAGAACAGGGAGGGACGGACAGCGATCACATTGAGGACAGGGAGGGGCGGACAGCGATCACATTGAGAACAGGGAGGGACGGACAGCGATCACATTGAGGACAGGGAGGGATGGAGAGCGAGCCATTGAGGACAGGGAGGGGCGGACAGCGATCACATTGAGGAGAGGGAGGGATGGACAGTGAGCCATTGAGGACAGGGAGGGGCGGACAGCGATCACATTGGGGACAGGGAGGGACGGACAGCGATCACATTGAGGACAGGGAGGGGCGGATAGCGATCACATTGACGACAGGGAGGGACAGACAGCGATCACATTGAGAACAGGGAGGAGCGGACAGCGATCACATTGAGGAGAGGGAGGAGCGGACAGCGATTACATTGAGGACTGGGAGGGACGGACAGCGATCACATTGAGGACAGGGAGGGGCGGACAGCGATCACATTGAGGACGGGAAGGGGCGGTCAACGATCACATTGAGCACAGGGAGGGGCGGACAGCGATCACATTGAGGACAGGGAGGGACGGACAGCGATCACATTGAGGACAGGGAGGGGCGGACAGCGATCACATTGAGGACGGGGAGGGACGGATAGCGATCACATTGAGGACAGGGAGGGGCGGACAGCGATCACATTGGGGACAGGGAGGGATGGACATCGAGCCATTGAGGACAGGGAGGGACGGATAGCGATCACATTGAGGACAGGGAGGGGCGGACAGCGATCACATTGGGGACAGGGAGGGGCGGACAGCGAGCCATTGAGGACAGGGAGGGGCGGACAGCGATCACATTGGGGACAGGGAGGGACGGACAGCGATCACATTGAGAACAGGGAGGGACGGACAGCGATCACATTGAGGACGGGGAGGAGCGGACAGCGATCACATTGAGGACAGGGAGGGGCGGACAGTGATCACATTGAGAACAGGGAGGGACGGACAGCGATCACATTGGGGACAGGGAGGGGCGGACAGTGATCACATTGAGAACAGGGAGGAGCGGACAGCGATCACATTGGGGACAGGGAGGAGCGGACAGCGATTACATTGAGGACTGGTAGGGACGGACAGCGATCACATTGAGGACAGGGAGGGGCGGACAGCGATCACATTGAGGACAGGGAGGCGCGGACAACGATCACATTAAGGACAGGGAGGAGCGGACAGCGATCACATTGAGGACGGGGAGGGACGGACAGCGATCACATTGAGAACAGGGAGGGGCGGATAGCGATCACATTGGGGACAGGGAGGGACGGACAGCGATCACATTGAGGACGGGGAGGAGCGGACAGCGATCACATTGAGGACGGGGAGGAGCGGACAGCGATCACGTTGAGGACAGGGAGGGATGGACAGCGAGCCATTGAGGACAGGGAGGGGCGGACAGCGATCACATTGAGGACAGGGAGGGATGGACAGCGAGCCATTGAGGACAGGGAGGGGCGGACAGCGATCACATTGAGGACACCAGGGAGGGTTGGACAGCGATCACATTGAGGACAGGGAGGGGCGGACAGCGATCACACTGGGGACAGGGAGGGATGGACAGCGATCACATTGAGAACAGGGAGGGTTGGACAGCGATCACATTGAGGACAGAGAGGTGCGGAAAGCGATCACATTGAGGACAGGGAGGGACGGACAGCGTTCACATTGAGGATAGGGAGGGGCGGACAGCGACCATATTGAGAACAGGGAGGGACGGACAGCGATCACATTGAGGACGGGGAGGAGCGGACAGCGATCACATTGAGGACGGGGAGGAGCGGACAGCGATCACCTTGAGGACAGGGAGGGATGGACAGCGACCCATTGAGGACAGGGAGGGGCGGACAGCGATCACATTGAGGACAGGGAGGGATGGACAGCGAGCCATTGAGGACAGGGAGGGGCGGACAGCGATCACATTGAGGACACCAGGGAGGGTTGGACAGCGATCACATTGAGGAGAGGGAGGGGCGGACAGCGATCACATTGGGGACAGGGAGGGATGGACAGCGATCACATTGAGAACAGGGAGGGTTGGACAGCGATCACATTGAGGACAGGGAGGTGCAGAAAGCGATCACATTGAGGACAGGGAGGGACGGACAGCGATCACATTGAGGACAGGGAGGGTTGGACAGCGATCACATTGAGGACAGGGAGGGACAGACAGCGATCACATTGAGGACAGGGAGGGGCGGACAGCGATCACATGGAGGACAGGGAGGGGCGGACAGCGATCACATTGAGGACAGGGAGGGATGGACAGCGATCACATTGAGGACAGGTAGGGATGGACAGCGAGCCATTGAGGACAGGGAGGGGCGGACAGCGATCACATTGAGGACAGGGAGGGGCGGACAGCGATCACATTGAGGACAGGGAGGGGCGGACAGCGATCACTTTGAGGACAGGGAGGGATGGACAGCGAGCCATTGAGGACAGGGAGGGGCGGACAGCGATCACATTGAGGACACCAGGGAGGGTTGGACAGCGATCACATTGAGGACAAGGAGGGGCGGACAGCGATTACATTGAGGACACCAGGGAGGGTTGGACAGCGATCACATTGAGGACAGGGAGGGGCGGACAGCGATCACATTGAGGACAGGGAGGGATGGACAGCGAGCCATTGAGGACAGGGAGGGACGGACAGCGATCACATTGAAGACACCAGGGAGGGTTGGACAGCGATCACATTGAGGACAAGGAGGGGCGGACAGCGATCACATTGAGGACAGGGAGGGATGGACAGCGAGCCATTGAGAACAGGGACGGGCGGACAGCGATCACATTGAGGACACCAGGGAGGGTTGGACAGCGATCACATTGAGGACAAGGAGCGGCGGACAGCGATCACATTGGGGACAGGGAGGGATGGACAGCGATTACATTGAGGACTGGGAGGGACGGACAGCGATTACATTGAGGACACCAGGGAGGGTTGGACAGCGATCACATTGAGGACAAGGAGGGGCGGACAGCGATCACATTGGGGACACGGAGGGTTGGACAGCGATTACATTGAGGACTGGGAGGGACGGATAGCGATCACATTGGGGACAGGGAGGGATGGACAGCGAGCCATTGAGTACAGGGAGGGGCGGACAGCGATCACATTGGGGACAGGGAGGGATGGACAGCGAGCCATTGAGGACAGGGAGGGGCGGACAGCGATCACATTGGGGACAGGGAGGGATGGACAGCGAGCCATTGAGGACAGGGAGGGGCGGACAGCGATCACATTGGGGACAGGGAGGGATGGACAGCGAGCCATTGAGGACAGGGAGGGGCGGACAGCGATCACATTGAGGACACCAGGGAGGGTTGGACAGCGATCACATTGAGGACAGGGAGGGGCGGACAGCGATCACATTGGGGACAGGGAGGGATGACCAGCGAGCCATTGAGGACAGGGAGGGGCGGACAGTGATCACATTGAGGACAGGGAGGGATGGACAGCGAGCCATTGAGGACAGGGAGGGGCGGACAGCGATCACATTGAGGACACCAGGGAGGGTTGGACAGCGATCACATTGAGGACAGGGAGGGGCGGACAGCGATCACATTGGGGACAGGGAGGGATGGACAGCGAGCCATTGAGGAAAGGGAGGGGCGGACAGCGATCACATTGGGGACAGGGAGGGACTTACAGCGAGCCATTGAGGACAGGGAGGGGCGGACAGCGATCACATTGAGGACACCAGGGAGGGTTGGACAGCGATCACATTGAGGACAGGGAGGGGCGGACAGCGATCACATTGGGGACAGGGAGGGATGGACAGCGAGCCATTGAGGACAGGGAGGGGCGGACAGCGATCACATTGAGGACAGGGAGGGATGGACAGCGAGCCATTGAGGACAGGGAGGGGCGGACAGCGATCACATTGAGGACACCAGGGAGGGTTGGACAGCGATCACATTGAGGACAGGGAGGGGCGGACAGCAATCACATTGGGGACAGGGAGGGATGGACAGCGAGCCATTGAGGACAGGGAGGGGCGGACAGCGATCACATTGAGGACAGGGAGGGATGGACAGCGAGCCATTGAGGACAAGGAGGGGCGGACAGCGATCACATTGGGGACAGGGAGGGGCGGACAGCGATCACATTGAGGACACCAGGGAGGGTTGGACAGCGATCACATTGAGGACAGGGAGGGGCGGACAGCGATCACATTGGGGACAGGGAGGGATGGACAGCGATCACATTGATAACAGGGAGGGTTGGACAGCGATCACATTGGGGACAGGGAGGGATGGACAGCGAGCCATTGAGGACAGGGAGGGGCGGACAGCGATCACATTGAAGACACCAGGGAGGGTTGGACAGCGATCACATTGAGGACAAGGAGGGGCGGGCAGCGATTACATTGAGGACTGGGAGGGGCGGACAGCGATCACATTGAGGACACCAGGGAGGGATGGACAGCGAGCCATTGAGGACAGGGAGGGGCGGACAGCGATCACATTGGGGACAGGGAGAGATGGACAGCGAGCCATTGAGGACAGGGAGGGGCGGACAGCGATCACATTGGGGACAGGGAGGGATGGACAGCGAGCCACTGAGGACAGGGAGGGGCGGACAGCGATCACATTGGGGACAGGGTGGGATGGACAGCGAGCCATTGAGGACAGGGAGGGGCGGACAGCGATCACATTGGGGACAGGGAGGGATGGACAGCGAGCCATTGAGGACAGGGAGGGGTGGACAGCGATCACATTGGGGACAGGGAGGGATGGACAGCGAGCCATTGAGGACAGGGAGGGGCGGACAGCGATCACATTGAGGACACCAGGGAGGGTTGGACAGCGATCACATTGAGGACAGGGAGGGGCGGACAGCGATCACATTGGGGACAGGGAGGGATGGACAGCGAGCCATTGAGGACAGGGAGGGGCGGACAGCGATCACATTGAGGACAGGGAGGGATGGACAGCGAGCCATTGAGGACAGGGAGGGGCGGACAGCGATCACATTGAGGACACCAGGGAGGGTTGGACAGCGATCACATTGAGGACAAGGAGGGGCGGACAGCGATAACATTGGGGACAGGGAGGGATGGACAGCGAGCCATTGAGGATAGGGAGGGGCGGACAGCGATCACATTGAGGACAGGGAGGGATGGACAGCGAACCATTGAAGACAGGGAGGGGCGGACAGCGATCACATTGAGGACACCAGGGAGGGTTGGACAGCCATCACATTGAGGACAGGGAGGGGCGGACAGCGATCACATTGGGGACAGGGAGGGATGGACAGCGATCACATTGAGAACAGGGAGGGTTGGACAGCGATCACATTGGGGACAGGGAGGGATGGACAGCGAGCCATTGAGGACAGGGAGGGGCGGACAGCGATCACATTGAGGACACCAGGGAGGGTTGGACAGCGATCACATTGAGGACAGGGAGGGGCGGACAGCGATCACATTGGGGACAGGGAGGGATGGACAGCGAGCCATTCAGGACAGGGAGGGGCGGACAGCGATTACATTGAGGACAGGGAGGGGCGGACAGCGATCACATTGAGGACAGGGAGGGACGGACAGCGATCACATTGAGGACAGGGAGGGACGGATAGCGATCACATTGGGGACAGGGAGGGATGGACAGCGAGCGATTGAGGACAGGGAGGGGCGGACAGCGATCACATTGGGGACAGGGAGGGATGGACAGCGAGCCATTGAGGACAGGGAGGGGCGGACAGCGATCACATTGAGGACAGGGAGGGGCGGACAGCGATCACATTGAGGACAGGGAGGGATGGACAGCGATCTCATTGAGGACAGGGAGGGATGGACAGCGAGCCATTGAGGACAGGGAGGGGCGGACAGCGACCACATTGAGGACAGGGAGGGGCGGACAGCGATCACATTGAGGACAGGGAGGGGCGGACAGCGATCACATTGAGGACAGGGAGGGATGGACAGCGAGCCATTGAGGACAGGGAGGGGCGGACAGCGATCACATTGAGGACACCAGGGAGGGTTGGACAGCGATCACATTGAGGACAAGGAGGGGCGGACAGCGATTACATTGAGGACACCAGGGAGGGTTGGACAGCGATCACATTGAGGACAGGGAGGGGCGGACAGCGATCACATTGAGGACAGGGAGGGATGGACAGCGAGCCATTGAGGACAGGGAGGGACGGACAGAGATCACATTGAGGACACCAGGGAGGGTTGGACAGCGATCACATTGAGGACAGGGAGGGGCGGACAGCGATCACATTGGGGACAGGGAGGGATGGACAGCGAGCCATTGAGGACAGGGAGGGGCGGACAGCGATCACATTGGGGACAGGGAGGGATGGACAGCGAGCCATTGAGGACAGGGAGGGGCGGACAGCGATCACATTGAGGACACCAGGGAGGGATGGACAGCGAGCCATTGAGGACAGGGAGGGGCGGACAGCGATCACATTGGGGACAGGGAGAGATGGACAGCGAGCCATTGAGGACAGGGAGGGGCGGACAGCGATCACATTGGGGACAGGGAGGGATGGACAGCGAGCCACTGAGGACAGGGAGGGGCGGACAGCGATCACATTGGGGACAGGGTGGGATGGACAGCGAGCCATTGAGGACAGGGAGGGGCGGACAGCGATCACATTGGGGACAGGGAGGGATGGACAGCGAGCCATTGAGGACAGGGAGGGGTGGACAGCGATCACATTGGGGACAGGGAGGGATGGACAGCGAGCCATTGAGGACAGGGAGGGGCGGACAGCGATCACATTGAGGACACCAGGGAGGGTTGGACAGCGATCACATTGAGGACAGGGAGGGGCGGACAGCGATCACATTGGGGACAGGGAGGGATGGACAGCGAGCCATTGAAGACAGGGAGGGGCGGACAGCGATCACATTGAGGACAGGGAGGGATGGACAGCGAGCCATTGAGGACAGGGAGGGGCGGACAGCGATCACATTGAGGACACCAGGGAGGGTTGGACAGCGATCACATTGAGGACAAGGAGGGGCGGACAGCGATAACATTGGGGACAGGGAGGGATGGACAGCGAGCCATTGAGGATAGGGAGGGGCGGACAGCGATCACATTGAGGACAGGGAGGGATGGACAGCGAACCATTGAAGACAGGGAGGGGCGGACAGCGATCACATTGAGGACACCAGGGAGGGTTGGACAGCGATCACATTGAGGACAGGGAGGGGCGGACAGCGATCACATTGGGGACAGGGAGGGATGGACAGCGATCACATTGAGAACAGGGAGGTTTGGACAGCGATCACATTGGGGACAGGGAGGGATGGACAGCGAGCCATTGAGGACAGGGAGGGGCGGACAGCGATCACATTGAGGACACCAGGGAGGGTTGGACAGCGATCACATTGAGGACAAGGAGGGGCGGACAGCGATTACATTGAGGACTGGGAGGGGCGGACAGCGATCACATTGAGGACACCAGGGAGGGATGGACAGCGAGCCATTGAGGACAGGGAGGGGCGGACAGCGATCACATTGGGGACAGGGAGGGATGGACAGCGAGCCATTGAGGACAGGGAGGGGCGGACAGCGATCACATTGGGGACAGGGAGGGATGCACAGCGAGCCATTGAGGACAGGGAGGGGCGGACAGCGATCACATTGAGGACACCAGGGAGGGTTGGACAGCGATCACATTGAGGACAGGGAGGGGCGGACAGCGATCACATTGGGGACAGGGAGGGATGGACAGCGAGCCATTGAGGACAGGGAGGGGCGGACAGCGATTACATTGAGGACAGGGAGGGGCGGACAGCGATCACATTGAGGACAGGGAGGGACGGACAGCGATCACATTGAGGACAGGGAGGGACGGATAGCGATCACATTGGGGACAGGGAGGGATGGACAGCGAGCGATTGAGGACAGGGAGGGGCGGACAGCGATCACATTGGGGACAGGGAGGGATGAACAGCGAGCCATTGAGGACAGGGAGGGGCGGACAGCGATCACATTGAGGACAGGGAGGGGCGGACAGCGATCACATTGAGGACAGGGAGGGATGGACAGCGATCTCATTGAGGACAGGGAGGGATGGACAGCGAGCCATTGAGGACAGGGAGGGGCGGACAGCGATCACATTGAGGACAGGGAGGGGCGGACAGCGATCACATTGAGGACAGGGAGGGGCGGACAGCGATCACATTGAGGACAGGGAGGGATGGACAGCGAGCCATTGAGGACAGGGAGGGGCGGACAGCGATCACATTGAGGACACCAGGGAGGGTTGGACAGCGATCACATTGAGGACAAGGAGGGGCGGACAGCGATTACATTGAGGACACCAGGGAGGGTTGGACAGCGATCACATTGAGGACAGGGAGGGGCGGACAGCGATCACATTGAGGACAGGGAGGGATGGACAGCGAGCCATTGAGGACAGGGAGGGACGGACAGCGATCACATTGAGGACACCAGGGAGGGTTGGACAGCGATCACATTGAGGACAGGGAGGGGCGGACAGCGATCACATTGGGGACAGGGAGGGATGGACAGCGAGCCATTGAGGACAGGGAGGGGCGGACCGCGATCACATTGGGGACAGGGAGGGATGGACAGCGAGCCATTGAGGACAGGGAGGGGCGGACAGCGATCACATTGAGGACACCAGGGAGGGTTGGACAGCGATCACATTGAGGACAGGGAGGGGCGGACAGCGATCACATTGGGGACAGGGAGGGATGGACAGCGAGCCATTGAGGACAGGGAGGGGCGGACAGCGATCACATTGAGGACAGGGAGGGATGGACAGCGAGCCATTGAGGACAGGGAGGGGCGGACAGCGATCACATTGAGGACACCAGGGAGGGTTGGACAGCGATCACATTGAGGACAGGGAGGGGCGGACAGCGATCACATTGGGGACAGGGAGGGATGGACAGCGAGCCATTGAGGACAGGGAGGGGCGGACAGCGATCACATTGAGGACAGGGAGGGATGGACAGCGAGCCATTGAGGACAGGGAGGGGCGGACAGCGATCACATTGAGGACACCAGGGAGGGTTGGACAGCGATCACATTGAGGACAGGGAGGGGCGGACAGCGATCACATTGGGGACAGGGAGGGATGGACAGCGATCACATTGAGAACAGGAAGGGTTGGACAGCGATCACATTGGGGACAGGGAGGGATGGACAGCGAGCCATTGAGGACAGGGAGGGGCGGACAGCGATCACATTGAGGACACCAGGGAGGGTTGGACAGCGATCACATTGAGGACAAAGAGGGGCGGACAGCGATTACATTGAGGACTGGGAGGGGCGGACAGCGATCACATTGAGGACACCAGGGAGGGATGGACAGCGAGCCATTGAGGACAGGGAGGGGCGGACAGCGATCACATTGGGGACAGGGAGGGATGGACAGCGAGCCATTGAGGACAGGGAGGGGCGGACAGCGATCACATTGGGGACAGGGAGGGATGGACAGCGAGCCACTGAGGAAAGGGAGGGGCGGACAGCGATCACATTGGGGACAGGGAGGGATGGACAGCGAGCCATTGAGGACAGGGAGGGGCGGACAGCGATCACATTGGGGACAGGGAGGGATGGACAGCGAGCCATTGAGGACAGGGAGGGGTGGACAGCGATCACATTGGGGACAGGGAGGGATGGACAGCGAGCCATTGAGGACAGGGAGGGGCGGACAGCGATCACATTGAGGACACCAGGGAGGGTTGTACAGCGATCACATTGAGGACAGGGAGGGATGGACAGCGAGCCATTGAGGACAGGGAGGGGCGGACAGCGATCACATTGAGGACACCAGGGAGGGTTGGACAGCGATCACATTGAGGACAGGGAGGGGCGGACAGCGATCACATTGGGGACAGGGAGGGATGGACAGCGATCACATTGAGAACAGGGAGGGTTGGACAGCGATCACATTGGGGACAGGGAGGGATGGACAGCGAGCCATTGAGGACAGGGAGGGGCGGACAGCGATCACATTGAGGACACCAGGGAGGGTTGGACAGCGATCACATTGAGGACAAGGAGGGGCGGACAGCGATTACATTGAGGACTGGGAGGGGCGGACAGCGATCACATTGAGGACACCAGGGAGGGATGGACAGCGAGCCATTGAGGACAGGGAGGGGCGGACAGCGATCACATTGGGGACAGGGAGGGATGGACAGCGAGCCATTGAGGACAGGGAGGGGCGGACAGCGATCACATTGGGGACAGGGAGGGATGCACAGCGAGCCATTGAGGACAGGGAGGGGCGGACAGCGATCACATTGAGGACACCAGGGAGGGTTGGACAGCGATCACATTGAGGACAGGGAGGGGCGGACAGCGATCACATTGGGGACAGGGAGGGATGGACAGCGAGCCATTCAGGACAGGGAGGGGCGGACAGCGATTACATTGAGGACAGGGAGGGGCGGACAGCGATCACATTGAGGACAGGGAGGGACGGACAGCGATCACATTGAGGACAGGGAGGGACGGATAGCGATCACATTGGGGACAGGGAGGGATGGACAGCGAGCGATTTAGGACAGGGAGGGGCGGACAGCGATCACATTGGGGACAGGGAGGGATGAACAGCGAGCCATTGAGGACAGGCAGGGGCGGACAGCGATCACATTGAGGACAGGGAGGGGCGGACAGCGATCACATTGAGGACAGGGAGGGATGGACAGCGATCTCATTGAGGACAGGGAGGGATGGACAGCGAGCCATTGAGGACAGGGAGGGGCGGACAGCGATCACATTGAGGACAGGGAGGGGCGGACAGCGATCACATTGAGGACAGGGAGGGGCGGACAGCGATCACATTGAGGACAGGGAGGGATGGACAGCGAGCCATTGAGGACAGGGAGGGGCGGACAGCGATCACATTGAGGACACCAGGGAGGGTTGGACAGCGATCACATTGAGGACAAGGAGGGGCGGACAGCGATTACATTGAGGACACCAGGGAGGGTTGGACAGCGATCACATTGAGGACAGGGAGGGGCGGACAGCGATCACATTGAGGACAGGGAGGGATGGACAGCGAGCCATTGAGGACAGGGAGGGACGGACAGCGATCACATTGAGGACAACAGGGAGGGTTGGACAGCGATCACATTGAGGACAGGGAGGGGCGGACAGCGATCACATTGGGGACAGGGAGGGATGGACAGCGAGCCATTGAGGACAGGGAGGGGCGGACAGCGATCACATTGGGGACAGGGAGGGATGGACAGCGAGCCATTGAGGACAGGGAGGGGCGGACAGCGATCACATTGAGGACACCAGGGAGGGTTGGACAGCGATCACATTGAGGACAGGGAGGGGCGGACAGCGATCACATTGGGGACAGGGAGGGATGGACAGCGAGCCATTGAGGACAGGGAGGGGCGGACAGCGATCACATTGAGGACAGGGAGGGATGGACAGCGAGCCATTGAGGACAGGGAGGGGCGGACAGCGATCACATTGAGGACACCAGGGAGGGTTGGACAGCGATCACATTGAGGACAGGGAGGGGCGGACAGCGATCACATTGGGGACAGGGAGGGATGGACAGCGATCACATTGAGAACAGGGAGGGTTGGACAGCGATCACATTGGGGACGGGGAGGGATGGACAGCGAGCCATTGAGGACAGGGAGGGGCGGACAGCGATCACATTGAGGACACCAGGGAGGGTTGGACAGCGATCACATTGAGGACAAGGAGGGGCGGACAGCGATTACATTGAGGACTGGGAGGGGCGGACAGCGATCACATTGAGGACACCAGGGAGGGATGGACAGCGAGCCATTGAGGACAGGGAGGGGCGGACAGCGATCACATTGGGGACAGGGAGGGATGGACAGCGAGCCATTGAGGACAGGGAGGGGCGGACAGCGATCACATTGGGGACAGGGAGGGATGGACAGCGAGCCACTGAGGAAAAGGAGGGGCGGACAGCGATCACATTGGGGACAGGGAGGGATGGACAGCGAGCCATTGAGGACAGGGAGGGGCGGACAGCGATCACATTGGGGACAGGGAGGGATGGACAGCGAGCCATTGAGGACAGGGAGGGGTGGACAGCGATCACATTGGGGACAGGGAGGGATGGACAGCGAGCCACTGAGGAAAAGGAGGGGCGGACAGCGATCACATTGGGGACAGGGAGGGATGGACAGCGAGCCATTGAGGACAGGGAGGGGCGGACAGCGATCACATTGAGGACACCAGGGAGGGTTGTACAGCGATCACATTGAGGACAGGGAGGGATGGACAGCGAGCCATTGAGGACAGGGAGGGGCGGACAGCGATCACATTGAGGACACCAGGGAGGGTTGGACAGCGATCACATTGAGGACAGGGAGGGGGGGAAAGCGATCACATTGGGGACAGGGAGGGATGGACAGCGATCACATTGAGAACAGGGAGGGTTGGACAGCGATCACATTGGGGACAGGGAGGGATGGACAGCGAGCCATTGAGGACAGGGAGGGGCGGACAGCGATCACATTGAGGACACCAGGGAGGGTTGGACAGCGATCACATTGAGGACAAGGAGGGGCGGACAGCGATTACATTGAGGACTGGGAGGGGCGGACAGCGATCACATTGAGGACACCAGGGAGGGATGGACAGCGAGCCATTGAGGACAGGGAGGGGCGGACAGCGATCACATTGGGGACAGGGAGGGATGGACAGCGAGCCATTGAGGACAGGGAGGGGCGGACAGCGATCACATTGGGGACAGGGAGGGATGGACAGCGAGCCATTGAGGACAGGGAGGGGCGGACAGCGATCACATTGAGGACACCAGGGAGGGTTGGACAGCGATCACATTGAGGACAGGGAGGGGCGGACAGCGATCACATTGGGGACAGGGAGGGATGGACAGCGAGCCATTGGGGACAGGGAGGGGCGGACAGTGATCACATTGAGGACAGGGAGGGATGGACAGCGAGCCATTGAGGACAGGGAGGGGCGGACAGCGATCACATTGAGGACACCAGGGAGGGTTGGACAGCGATCACATTGAGGACAGGAAGGGGCGGACAGCGATCACATTGGGGACAGGGAGGGATGGACAGCGAGCCATTGAGGAAAGGGAGGGGCGGACAGCGATCACATTGGGGACAGGGAGGGACTTACAGCGAGCCATTGAGGACAGGGAAGGGCGGACAGCGATCACATTGAGGACACCAGGGAGGGTTGGACAGCGATCACATTGAGGACAGGGAGGGGCGGACAGCGATCACATTGGGGACAGGGAGGGATGGACAGCGAGCCATTGAGGACAGGGAGGGGCGGACAGCGATCACATTGAGGACAGGGAGGGATGGACAGCGAGCCATTGAGGACAGGGAGGGGCGGACAGCGATCACATTGAGGACACCAGGGAGGGTTGGACAGCGATCACATTGAGGACAGGGAGGGGCGGACAGCGATCACATTGGGGACAGGGAGGGATGGACAGCGAGCCATTGAGGATAGGGAGGGGCGGACAGCGATCACATTGAGGACAGGGAGGGATGGACAGCGAGGGATTGAGGACAGGGAGGGGCGGACAGCGATCACATTGAGGACACCAGGGAGGGTTGGACAGCGATCACATTGAGGACAGGGAGGGGCGGACAGCGATCACATTGGGGACAGGGAGGGATGGACAGCGATCACATTGATAACAGGGAGGGTTGGACAGCGATCACATTGGGGACAGGGAGGGATGGACAGCGAGCCATTGAGGACAGGGAGGGGCGGACAGCGATCACATTGAGGACACCAGGGAGGGTTGGACAGCGATCACATTGAGGACAAGGAGGGGCGGACAGTGATTACATTGAGGACTGGGAGGGGCGGACAGCGATCACATTGAGGACACCAGGGAGGGATGGACAGCGAACCATTGAGGACAGGGAGGGGCGGACAGCGATCACATTGGGGACAGGGAGAGATGGACAGCGAGCCATTGAGGACAGGGAGGGGCGGACAGCGATCACATTGGGGACAGGGAGGGATGGACAGCGAGCCACTGAGGACAGGGAGGGGCGGACAGCGATCACATTGGGGACAGGGTGGGATGGACAGCGAGCCATTGAGGACAGGGAGGGGCGGACAGCGATCACATTGGGGACAGGGAGGGATGGACAGTGAGCCATTGAGGACAGGGAGGGGTGGACAGCGATCACATTGGGGACAGGGAGGAATGGACAGCGAGCCATTGAGGACAGGGAGGGGCGGACAGCGATCACATTGAGGACACCAGGGAGGGTTGGACAGCGATCACATTGAGGACAGGGAGGGGCGGACAGCGATCACATTGGGGACAGGGAGGGATGGACAGCGAGCCATTGAGGACAGGGAGGGGCGGACAGCGATCACATTGAGGACAGGGAGGGATGGACAGCAAGCCATTGAGGACAGGGAGGGGCGGACAGCGATCACATTGAGGACACCAGGGAGGGTTGGACAGCGATCACATTGAGGACAAGGAGGGGCGGACAGCGATAACATTGGGGACAGGGAGGGATGGACAGCGAGCCATTGAGGACAGGGAGGGGCGGACAGCGATCACATTGAGGACAGGGAGGGGCGGAAAGCGATCACATTGAGGACAGGGAGGCGCGGACAACGATCACATTAAGGACAGGGAGGGGCGGACAGCGATCACATTGAGGACTGGGAGGAGCGGACAGCGATCACATTGAGGACGAAGAGGGACGGACAGCGATCACATTGAGGACACCAGGGAGGGATGGACAGCGAGCCATTGAGGACAGGGAGGGGCGGACAGCGATCACATTGGGGACAGGGAGGGACGGACAGCGATCACATTGAGGACAGGGAGGGGCGGACAGCGATCACATTGAGGACAGGGAGGGACGGACAGCGATCACATTGAGGACGGGGAGGGATGGACAGCGAGCCATTGAGGACAGGGAGGGAGGGACAGCGATCACATTGAGGACAGGGAGGGACGGACAGCGATCACATTGAGGACAGGGAGGGACGGACAGCGATCACATTGAGGACAGGGAGGGACGGACAGCGATCACATTGAGGACAGGGAGGGACGGACAGCGATCACATTGAGGACGGGGAGGGACGGACAGCGATCACATTCAGGACAGGGAGGGACGGACAGCGATCACATTGAGGACAGGGAGGGACGGACAGCGATCACATTGAGGACAGGGAGGGACGGATAGCCATCACATTGAGGACGGGGAGGGACGGACAGCGATCACATTGAGGACAGGGAGGGACGGACAGCGATCACATTGAGGACGGGGAGGGATGGACAGCGAGCCATTGAGGACAGGCAGGGGCGGACAGCGATCACATTGGGGACAAGGAGGGGCGGACAGCGATCACATTGAGGACAGGGAGGGACGGACAGCGATCACATTGAGGACGGGGAGGGGTGGACAGCGAGCCATTGAGGACAGGGAGAGGCGGACAGCGATCACATTGGGGACAGGGAGGGGCGGACAGCGATCACATTGCGGACAGGGAGGGATGGACAGCGAGCCATTGAGGACAGGGAGGGGCGGACAGCAAACACATTGGGGACAGGGAGGGATGGACAGCGAGCCATTGAGGACAGGGAGGGGCGGACAGCGATCACATTGGGGACAGGGAGGGACGGACAGCGATCACATTGAGAACAGGGAGGGACGGACAGCGATCACATTGAGGACGGGGAGGAGCGGACAGCGATCACATTGAGGACGGGGAGGAGCGGACAGCGATCACATTGAGGACAGGGAGGGATGGACAGCGAGCCATTGAGGACAGGGAGGGGCGGACAGCGATCACATTGAGGACAGGGAGGGATGGACAGCGAGCCATTGAGGACAGGGAGGGGCGGACAGCGATCACATTGAGGACACCAGGGAGGGTTGGACAGCGATCACATTGAGGACAGGGAGGGGCGGACAGCGATCACATTGGGGACAGGGAGGGATGGACAGCGATCACATTGAGAACAGGGAGGGTTGGACAGCGATCACATTGAGGACAGGGAGGTGCGGAAAGCGATCACATTGAGAACAGGGAGGGACGGACAGCGATCACATTGAGGACAGGGAGGGGCGGACAGCGATCACATTGAGAACAGGGAGGGACGGACAGCGATCACATTGAGGACAGGGAGGGATGGAGAGCGAGCCATTGAGGACAGGGAGGGGCGGACAGCGATCACATTGAGGAGAGGGAGGGATGGACAGTGAGCCATTGAGGACAGGGAGGGGCGGACAGCGATCACATTGGGGACAGGGAGAGACGGACAGCGATCACATTGAGGACAGGGAGGGGCGGACAGCGATCACATTGACGACAGGGAGGGACAGACAGCGATCACATTGAGAACAGGGAGGAGCGGACAGCGATCACATTGAGGACAGGGAGGAGCGGACAGCGATTACATTGAGGACTGGGAGGGACGGACAGCGATCACATTGAGGACAGGGAGGGGCGGACAGCGATCACATTGAGGACGGGGAGGGGCGGTCAACGATCACATTGAGCACAGGGAGGGGCGGACAGCGATCACATTGAGGACAGGGAGGGACGGACAGCGATCACATTGAGGACAGGGAGGGGCGGACAGCGATCACATTGAGGACGGGGAGGGACGGATAGCGATCACATTGAGGACAGGGAGGGGCGGACAGCGATCACATTGGGGACAGGGAGGGATGGACATCGAGCCATTGAGGACAGGGAGGGACGGATAGCGATCACATTGAGGACAGGGCGGGGCGGACAGCGATCACATTGAGGACAGGGAGGGGCGGACAGCGAGCCATTGAGGACAGGGAGGGGCGGACAGCGATCACATTGGGGACAGGGAGGGACGGACAGCGATCACATTGAGAACAGGGAGGGACGGACAGCGATCACATTGAGGACGGGGAGGAGCGGACAGCGATCACATTGAGGACAGGGAGGGGCGGACAGTGATCACATTGAGAACAGGGAGGGACGGACAGCGATCACATTGGGGACAGGGAGGGGCGGACAGTGATCACATTGAGAACAGGGAGAAGCGGACAGCGATCACATTGGGGACAGGGAGGAGCGGACAGCGATTACATTGAGGACTGGTAGGGACGGACAGCGATCACATTGAGGACAGGGAGGGGCGGACAGCGATCACATTGAGGACAGGGAGGCGCGGACAACGATCACATTAAGGACAGGGAGGAGCGGACAGCGATCACATTGAGGACGGGGAGGGACGGACAGCGATCACATTGAGAACAGGGAGGGGCGGATAGCGATCACATTGGGGACAGGGAGGGACGGACAGCGATCACATTGAGGACGGGGAGGAGCGGACAGCGATCACATTGAGGACGGGGAGGAGCGGACAGCGATCACGTTGAGGACAGGGAGGGATGGACAGCGAGCCATTGAGGACAGGGAGGGGCGGACAGCGATCACATTGAGGACAGGCAGGGATGGACAGCGAGCCATTGAGGACAGGGAGGGGCGGACAGCGATCACATTGAGGACACCAGGGAGGGTTGGACAGCGATCACATTGAGGACAGGGAGGGGCGGACAGCGATCACATTGGGGACAGGGAGGGATGGACAGCGATCACATTGAGAACAGGGAGGGTTGGACAGCGATCACATTGAGGACAGAGAGGTGCGGAAAGCGATCACATTGAGGACAGGGAGGGACGGACAGCGTTCACATTGAGGATAGGGAGGGGCGGACAGCGACCATATTGAGAACAGGGAGGGACGGACAGCGATCACATTGAGGACGGGGAGGAGCGGACAGCGATCACATTGAGGACGGGGAGGAGCGGACAGCGATCACCTTGAGGACAGGGAGGGATGGACAGCGACCCATTGAGGACAGGGAGGGGCGGACAGCGATCACATTGAGGACAGGGAGGGATGGACAGCGAGCCATTGAGGACAGGGAGGGGCGGACAGCGATCACATTGAGGACACCAGGGAGGGTTGGACAGCGATCACATTGAGGACAGGGAGGGGCGGACAGCGATCACATTGGGGACAGGGAGGGATGGACAGCGATCACATTGAGAACAGGGAGGGTTGGACAGCGATCACATTGAGGACAGGGAGGTGCAGAAAGCGATCACATTGAGGACAGGGAGGGACGGACAGCGATCACATTGAGGACAGGGAGGGTTGGACAGCGATCACATTGAGGACAGGGAGGGACAGACAGCGATCACATTGAGGACAGGGAGGGGCGGACAGCGATCACATGGAGGACAGGGAGGGGCGGACAGCGATCACATTGAGGACAGGGAGGGATGGACAGCGATCACATTGAGGACAGGTAGGGATGGACAGCGAGCCATTGAGGACAGGGAGGGGCGGACAGCGATCACATTGAGGACAGGGAGGGGCGGACAGCGATCACATTGAGGACAGGGAGGGGCGGACAGCGATCACTTTGAGGACAGGGAGGGATGGACAGCGAGCCATTGAGGACAGGGAGGGGCGGACAGCGATCACATTGTGGACACCAGGGAGGGTTGGACAGCGATCACATTGAGGACAAGGAGGGGCGGACAGCGATTACATTGAGGACACCAGGGAGGGTTGGACAGCGATCACATTGAGGACAGGGAGGGGCGGACAGCGATCACATTGAGGACAGGGAGGGATGGACAGCGAGCCATTGAGGACAGGGAGGGACGGACAGCGATCACATTGAAGACACCAGGGAGGGTTGGACAGCGATCACATTGAGGACAAGGAGGGGCGGACAGCGATCACATTGAGGACAGGGAGGGATGGACAGCGAGCCATTGAGGACAGGGACGGGCGGACAGCGATCACATTGCGGACACCAGGGAGGGTTGGACAGCGATCACATTGAGGACAAGGAGCGGCGGACAGCGATCACATTGGGGACAGGGAGGGATGGACAGCGAGCCATTGAGGACAGGGAGGGGCGGACAGCGATTACATTGAGGACACCAGGGAGGGTTGGACAGCGATCACATTGAGGACAAGGAGGGGCGGACAGCGATCACATTGGGGACACGGAGGGTTGGACAGCGATTACATTGAGGACTGGGAGGGACGGATAGCGATCACATTGGGGACAGGGAGGGATGGACAGCGAGCCATTGAGTACAGGGAGGGGCGGACAGCGATCACATTGGGGACAGGGAGGGATGGACAGCGAGCCATTGAGGACAGGGAGGGGCGGACAGCGATCACATTGGGGACAGGGAGGGATGGACAGCGAGCCATTGAGGACAGGGAGGGGCGGACCGCGATCACATTGGGGACAGGGAGGGATGGACAGCGAGCCATTGAGGACAGGGAGGGGCGGACAGCGATCACATTGAGGACACCAGGGAGGGTTGGACAGCGATCACATTGAGGACAGGGAGGGGCGGACAGCGATCACATTGGGGACAGGGAGGGATGGACAGCGAGCCATTGAGGACAGGGAGGGGCGGACAGTGATCACATTGAGGACAGGGAGGGATGGACAGCGAGCCATTGAGGACAGGGAGGGGCGGACAGCGATCACATTGAGGACACCAGGGAGGGTTGGACAGCGATCACATTGAGGACAGGGAGGGGCGGACAGCGATCACATTGGGGACAGGGAGGGATGGACAGCGAGCCATTGAGGACAGGGAGGGGCGGACAGCGATCACATTGAGGACACCAGGGAGGGTTGGACAGCGATCACATTGAGGACAGGGAGGGGCGGACAGCAATCACATTGGGGACAGGGAGGGATGGACAGCGAGCCATTGAGGACAGGGAGGGGCGGACAGCGATCACATTGAGGACAGGGAGGGATGGACAGCGAGCCATTGAGGACAAGGAGGGGCGGACAGCGATCACATTGAGGACACCAGGGAGGGTTGGACAGCGATCACATTGAGGACAGGGAGGGGCGGACAGCGATCACATTGGGGACAGGGAGGGATGGACAGCGATCACATTGATAACAGGGAGGGTTGGACAGCGATCACATTGGGGACAGGGAGGGATGGACAGCGAGCCATTGAGGACAGGGAGGGGCGGACAGCGATCACATTGAAGACACCAGGGAGGGTTGGACAGCGATCACATTGAGGACAAGGAGGGGCGGGCAGCGATTACATTGAGGACTGGGAGGGGCGGACAGCGATCACATTGAGGACACCAGGGAGGGATGGACAGCGAGCCATTGAGGACAGGGAGGGGCGGACAGCGATCACATTGGGGACAGGGAGAGATGGACAGCGAGCCATTGAGGACAGGGAGGGGCGGACAGCGATCACATTGGGGACAGGGAGGGATGGACAGCGAGCCACTGAGGACAGGGAGGGGCGGACAGCGATCACATTGGGGACAGGGTGGGATGGACAGCGAGCCATTGAGGACAGGGAGGGGCGGACAGCGATCACATTGGGGACAGGGAGGGATGGACAGCGAGCCATTGAGGACAGGGAGGGGTGGACAGCGATCACATTGGGGACAGGGAGGGATGGACAGCGAGCCATTGAGGACAGGGAGGGGCGGACAGCGATCACATTGAGGACACCAGGGAGGGTTGGACAGCGATCACATTGAGGACAGGGAGGGGCGGACAGCGATCACATTGGGGACAGGGAGGGATGGACAGCGAGCCATTGAGGAGAGGGAGGGGCGGACAGCGATCACATTGAGGACAGGGAGGGATGGACAGCGAGCCATTGAGGACAGGGAGGGGCGGACAGCGATCACATTGAGGACACCAGGGAGGGTTGGACAGCGATCACATTGAGGACAAGGAGGGGCGGACAGCGATAACATTGGGGACAGGGAGGGATGGACAGCGAGCCATTGAGGATAGGGAGGGGCGGACAGCGATCACATTGAGGACAGGGAGGGATGGACAGCGAACCATTGAAGACAGGGAGGGGCGGACAGCGATCACATTGAGGACACCAGGGAGGGTTGGACAGCGATCACATTGAGGACAGGGAGGGGCGGACAGCGATCACATTGGGGACAGGGAGGGATGGACAGCGATCACATTGAGAACAGGGAGGGTTGGACAGCGATCACATTGGGGACAGGGAGGGATGGACAGCGAGCCATTGAGGACAGGGAGGGGCGGACAGCGATCACATTGAGGACACCAGGGAGGGATGGACAGCGATCACATTGAGGACAAGGAGGGGCGGACAGCGATAACATTGGGGACAGGGAGGGATGGACAGCGAGCCATTGAGGATAGGGAGGGGCGGACAGCGATCACATTGAGGACAGGGAGGGATGGACAGCGAACCATTGAAGACAGGGAGGGGCGGACAGCGATCACATTGAGGACACCAGGGAGGGTTGGACAGCGATCACATTGAGGACAGGGAGGGGCGGACAGCGATCACATTGGGGACAGGGAGGGATGGACAGCGATCACATTGAGAACAGGGAGGGTTGGACAGCGATCACATTGGGGACAGGGAGGGATGGACAGCGAGCCATTGAGGACAGGGAGGGGCGGACAGCGATCACATTGAGGACACCAGGGAGGGTTGGACAGCGATCACATTGAGGACAAGGAGGGGCGGACAGCGATTACATTGAGGACTGGGAGGGGCGGACAGCGATCACATTGGGGACAGGGAGGGATGGACAGCGAGCCATTGAGGACAGGGAGGGGCGGACAGCGATCACATTGAGGACACCAGGGAGGGTTGGACAGCGATCACATTGAGGACAAGGAGGGGCGGACAGCGATTACATTGAGGACTGGGAGGGGCGGACAGCGATCACATTGAGGACACCAGGGAGGGATGGACAGCGAGCCATTGAGGACAGGGAGGGGCGGACAGCGATCACATTGGGGACAGGGAGGGATGGACAGCGAGCCATTGAGGACAGGGAGGGGCGGACAGCGATCACATTGGGGACAGGGAGGGATGCACAGCGAGCCATTGAGGACAGGGAGGGGCGGACAGCGATCACATTGAGGACACCAGGGAGGGTTGGACAGCGATCACATTGAGGACAGGGAGGGGCGGACAGCGATCACATTGGGGACAGGGAGGGATGGACAGCGAGCCATTCAGGACAGGGAGGGGCGGACAGCGATTACATTGAGGACAGGGAGGGGCGGACAGCGATCACATTGAGGACAGGGAGGGACGGACAGCGATCACATTGAGGACAGGGAGGGACGGATAGCGATCACATTGGGGACAGGGAGGGATGGACAGCGAGCGATTGAGGACAGGGAGGGGCGGACATCGATCACATTGAGGACAGGGAGGGACAGATAGCGATCACATTGGGGACAGGGAGGGATGGACAGCGAGCCATTGAGGACAGGGAGGGGCGGACAGCGATCACATTGGGGACAGGGAGGGATGGACAGCGAGCCATTGAGGACAGGGAGGGGCGGACAGCGATCACATTGAGGACAGGGAGGGGCGGACAGCGATCACATTGAGGACAGGGAGGGATGGACAGCGATCTCATTGAGGACAGGGAGGGATGGACAGCGAGCCATTGAGGACAGGGAGGGGCGGACAGCGATCACATTGAGGACAGGGAGGGGCGGACAGCGATCACATTGAGGACAGGGAGGGGCGGACAGCGATCACATTGAGGACAGGGAGGGATGGACAGCGAGCCATTGAGGACAGGGAGGGGCGGACAGCGATCACATTGAGGACACCAGGGAGGGTTGGACAGCGATCACATTGAGGACAAGGAGGGGCGGACAGCGATTACATTGAGGACACCAGGGAGGGTTGGACAGCGATCACATTGAGGACAGGGAGGGGCGGACAGCGATCACATTGAGGACAGGGAGGGATGGACAGCGAGCCATTGAGGACAGGGAGGGACGGACAGCGATCACATTGAGGACACCAGGGAGGGTTGGACAGCGATCACATTGAGGACAGGGAGGGGCGGACAGCGATCACATTGGGGACAGGGAGGGATGGACAGCGAGCCATTAAGGACAGGGAGGGGCGGACAGCGATCACATTGGGGACAGGGAGGGATGGACAGCGATCACATTGGGGACAGGGAGGGATGGACAGCGATCACATTGAGGACACCAGGGAGGGTTGGACAGCGATCACATTGAGGACAGGGAGGGGCGGACAGCGATCACATTGGGGACAGGGAGGGATGGACAGCGAGCCATTGAGGACAGGGAGGGGCGGACAGCGATCACATTGAGGACAGGGAGGGATGGACAGCGAGCCATTGAGGACAGGGAGGGGCGGACAGCGATCACATTGAGGACACCAGGGAGGGTTGGACAGCGATCACATTGAGGACAGGGAGGGGCGGACAGCGATCACATTGGGGACAGGGAGGGATGGACAGCGAGCCATTGAGGACAGGGAGGGGCGGACAGCGATCACATTGAGGACAGGGAGGGATGGACAGCGAGCCATTGAGGACAGGGAGGGGCGGACAGCGATCACATTGAGGACACCAGGGAGGGTTGGACAGCGATGACATTGAGGACAGGGAGGGGCGGACAGCGATCACATTGGGGACAGGGAGGGATGGACAGCGATCACATTGAGAACAGGGAGGGTTGGACAGCGATCACATTGGGGACAGGGAGGGATGGACAGCGAGCCATTGAGGACAGGGAGGGGCGGACAGCGATCACATTGAGGACACCAGGGAGGGTTGGACAGCGATCACATTGAGGACAAGGAGGGGCGGACAGCGATTATATTGAGGACTGGGAGGGGCGGACAGCGATCACATTGAGGACACCAGGGAGGGATGGAGAGCGAGCCATTGAGGACAGGGAGGGGCGGACAGCGATCACATTGGGGACAGGGAGGGATGGACAGCGAGCCATTGAGGACAGGGAGGGGCGGACAGCGATCACATTGGGGACAGGGAGGGATGGACAGCGAGCCACTGAGGACAGGGAGGGGCGGACAGCGATCACATTGGGGACAGGGAGGGATGGACAGCGAGCCATTGAGGACAGGGAGGGGCGGACAGCGATCACATTGGGGACAGGGAGGGATGGACAGCGAGCCATTGAGGACAGGGAGGGGTGGACAGCGATCACATTGGGGACAGGGAGGGATGGACAGCGAGCCATTGAGGACAGGGAGGGGCGGACAGCGATCACATTGAGGACACCAGGGAGGGTTGTACAGCGATCACATTGAGGACGGGGAGGGGCGGACAGCGATTACATTGAGGACTGGGAGGGGCGGACAGCGATCACATTGAGGACACCAGGGAGGGATGGACAGCGAGCCATTGAGGACAGGGAGGGGCGGACAGCGATCACATTGAGGACACCAGGGAGGGTTGGACAGCGATCACATTGAGGACAGGGAGGGGCGGACAGCGATCACATTGGGGACAGGGAGGGATGGACAGCGATCACATTGAGAACAGGGAGGGTTGGACAGCGATCACATTGGGGACAGGGAGGGATGGACAGCGAGCCATTGAGGACAGGGAGGGGCGGACAGCGATCACATTGAGGACACCAGGGAGGGTTGGACAGCGATCACATTGAGGACAAGGAGGGGCGGACAGCGATTACATTGAGGACTGGGAGGGGCGGACAGCGATCACATTGAGGACACCAGGGAGGGATGGACAGCGAGCCATTGAGGACAGGGAGGGGCGGACAGCGATCACATTGGGGACAGGGAGGGATGGACAGCGAGCCATTGAGGACAGGGAGGGGCGGACAGCGATCACATTGGGGACAGGGAGGGATGGACAGCGAGCCACTGAGGACAGGGAGGGGCGGACAGCGATCACATTGGGGACAGGGAGGGACGGACAGCGATCACATTGAGGACAGGGAGGGACGGATAGCGATCACATTGAGGACGGGGAGGGGCGGACAGCGATCACATTGAGGACAGGGAGGGGCGGAAAGCGATCACATTGAGGACAGGGAGGCGCGGACAACGATCACATTAAGGACAGGGAGGGGCGGACAGCGATCACATTGAGGACTGGGAGGAGCGGACAGCGATCACATTGAGGACGGGGAGGGACGGACAGCGATCACATTGAGGACACCAGGGAGGGATGGACAGGGAGCCATTGAGGACAGGGAGGGGCGGACAGCGATCACATTGGGGACAGGGAGGGACGGACAGCGATCACATTGAGGACAGGGAGGGGCGGACAGCGATCACATTGAGGACAGGGAGGGACGGACAGCGATCACATTGAGGACAGAGAGGGACGGATAGCAATCACATTGAGGACGGGGAGGGACGGACAGCGATCACATTGAGGACAGGGAGGGATGGACAGCGAGCCATTGAGGACAGGGAGGGACGGACAGCGATCACATTGAGGACGGGGAGGGATGGACAGCGAGCCATTGAGGACAGGGAGGGACGGACAGCGATCACATTGGGGACAGGGAGGGATGGACAGCGAGCCATTGAGGACAGGGAGGGACGGACAGCGATCACATTGAGGACGGGGAGGGATGGACAGCGAGCCATTGAGGACAGGGAGGGACGGACAGCGATCACATTGGGGACAGGGAGGGATGGACAGCGAGCCATTGAGGACAGGGAGGGACGGACAGCGATCACATTGAGGACAGGGAGGGACGGACAGCGATCACATTGAGGACGGGGAGGGATGGACAGCGATCACATTGAGGACAGGGAGGGACGGACAGCGATCACATTGAGGACAGGGAGGGACGGACAGCGATCACATTGAGGACAGGGAGGGACGGACAGCGATCACATTGAGGACAGGGAGGGACGGACAGCGATCACATTGAGGACGGGGAGGGACGGACAGCGATCACATTCAGGACAGGGAGGGACGGACAGCGATCACATTGAGGACAGGGAGGGACGGACAGCGATCACATTGAGGACAGGGAGGGACGGATAGCCATCACATTGAGGACGGGGAGGGACCGACAGCGATCACATTGAGGACAGGGAGGGACGGACAGCGATCACATTGAGGACGGGGAGGGATGGACAGCGATCACATTGGGGACAGGGAGGGGCGGACAGCGATCACATTGAGGACGGGGAGGGGTGGACAGCGAGCCATTGAGGACAGGGAGAGGCGGACAGCGATCACATTGGGGACAGGGAGGGGCGGACAGCGATCACATTGGGGACAGGGAGGGATGGACAGCGAGCCATTGAGGACAGGGAGGGGCGGTCAGCGATCACATTGGGGACAGGGAGGGATGGACAGCGAGCCATTGAGGACAGGGAGGGGCGGACAGCGATCACATTGGGGACAGGGAGGGACGGACAGCGATCACATTGAGAACAGGGAGGGACGGACAGCGATCACATTGAGGACGGGGAGGAGCGGACAGCGATCACATTGAGGACGGGGAGGAGCGGACAGCGATCACATTGAGGACAGGGAGGGATGGACAGCGAGCCATTGAGGACAGGGAGGGGCGGACAGCGATCACATTGAGGACAGGGAGGGATGGACAGCGAGCCATTGAGGACAGGGAGGGGCGGACAGCGATCACATTGAGGACACCAGGGAGGGTTGGACAGCGATCACATTGAGGACAGGGAGGGGCGGACAGCGATCACATTGGGGACAGGGAGGGATGGACAGCGATCACATTGAGGACAGGGAGGGTTGGACAGCGATCACATTGAGGACAGGGAGGTGCGGAAAGCGATCACATTGAGGACAGGGAGGGACGGACAGCGATCACATTGAGGACAGGGAGGGGCGGACAGCGATCACATTGAGAACAGGGAGGGACGGACAGCGATCACATTGAGGACGGGGAGGAGCGGACAGCGATCACATTGAGGACAGGGAGGGATGGAGAGCGAGCCATTGAGGACAGGGAGGGGCGGACAGCGATCACATTGAGGAGAGGGAGGGATGGACAGTGAGCCATTGAGGGCAGGGAGGGGCGGACAGCGATCACATTGGGGACAGGGAGGGACGGACAGCGATCACATTGAGGACAGGGAGGGGCGGACAGCGATCACATTGAGGACAGGGAGGGACAGACAGCGATCACATTGAGAACAGGGAGGAGCGGACAGCGATCACATTGAGGACAGGGAGGAGCGGACAGCGATTACATTGAGGACTGGGAGGGACGGACAGCGATCACATTGGGGACAGGGAGGGACGGACAGCGATCACATTGAGGACAGGGAGGGGCGGACAGCGATCACATTGAGGACAGGGAGGGACAGACAGCGATCACATTGAGAACAGGGAGGAGCGGACAGCGATCACATTGAGGACAGGGAGGAGCGGACAGCGATTACATTGAGGACTGGGAGGGACGGACAGCGATCACATTGAGGACAGGGAGGGACGGACAGCGATCACATTGAGGACAGGGAGGGGCGGACAGCGATCACATTGAGGACGGGGAGGGACGGATAGCGATCACATTGAGGACAGGGAGGGGCGGACAGCGATCACATTGGGGACAGGGAGGGATGGACATCGAGCCATTGAGGACAGGGAGGGACGGATAGCGATCACATTGAGGACAGGGAGGGGCGGACAGCAATCACATTGAGGACAGGGAGGGGCGGACAGCGAGCCATTGAGGACAGGGAGGGGCGGACAGCGATCACATTGGGGACAGGGAGGGACGGACAGCGATCACATTGAGAACAGGGAGGGACGGACAGCGATCACATTGAGGACGGGGAGGAGCGGACAGCGATCACATTGAGGACAGGGAGGGGCGGACAGTGATCACATTGAGAACAGGGAGGGACGGACAGCGATCACATTGGGGACAGGGAGGGGCGGACAGTGATCACATTGAGAACAGGGAGGAGCGGACAGCGATCACATTGAGGACAGGGAGGGGCGGACAGCGATCACATTGAGGACAGGGAGGCGCGGACAACGATCACATTAAGGACAGGGAGGAGCGGACAGCGATCACATTGAGGACGGGGAGGGACGGACAGCGATCACATTGAGAACAGGGAGGGGCGGATAGCGATCACATTGGGGACAGGGAGGGACGGACAGCGATCACATTGAGGACGGGGAGGAGCGGACAGCGATCACATTGAGGACGGGGAGGAGCGGACAGCGATCACGTTGAGGACAGGGAGGGATGGACAGCGAGCCATTGAGGACAGGGAGGGGCGGACAGCGATCACATTGAGGACAGGGAGGGATGGACAGCGAGCCATTGAGGACAGGGAGGGGCGGACAGCGATCACATTGAGGACACCAGGGAGGGTTGGACAGCGATCACATTGAGGACAGGGAGGGGCGGACAGCGATCACATTGGGGACAGGGAGGGATGGACAGCGATCACATTGAGAACAGGGAGGGTTGGACAGCGATCACATTGAGGACAGAGAGGTGCGGAAAGCGATCACATTGAGGACAGGGAGGGACGGACAGCGTTCACATTGAGGATAGGGAGGGCGGACAGCGACCATATTGAGAACAGGGAGGGACGGACAGCGATCACATTGAGGACGGGGAGGAGCCGACAGCGATCACATTGAGGACGGGGAGGAGCGGACAGCGATCACCTTGAGGACAGGGAGGGATGGACAGCGACCCATTGAGGACAGGGAGGGGCGGACAGCGATCACATTGAGGACAGGGAGGGATGGACAGCGAGCCATTGAGAACAGGGAGGGGCGGACAGCGATCACATTGAGGACACCAGGGAGGGTTGGACAGCGATCACATTGAGGACAGGGAGGGGCGGACAGCGATCACATTGGGGACAGGGAGGGATGGACAGCGATCACATTGAGAACAGGGAGGGTTGGACAGCGATCACATTGAGGACAGGGAGGTGCAGAAAGCGATCACATTGAGGACAGGGAGGGACGGACAGCGATCACATTGAGGACAGGGAGGGTTGGACAGCGATCACATTGAGGACAGGGAGGGACAGACAGCGATCACATTGAGGACAGGGAGGGGCGGACAGCGATCACATGGAGGACAGGGAGGGGCGGACAGCGATCACATTGAGGACAGGGAGGGATGGACAGCGATCACATTGAGGACAGGTAGGGATGGACAGCGAGCCATTGAGGACAGGGAGGGATGGAGAGCGAGCCATTGAGGACAGGGAGGGGCGGACAGCGATCACATTGAGGAAAGGGAGGGATGGACAGTGAGCCATTGAGGACAGGGAGGGATGGAGAGCGAGCCATTGAGGACAGGGAGGGGCGGACAGCGATCACATTGAGGAGAGGGAGGGATGGACAGTGAGCCATTGAGGACAGGGAGGGGCGGACAGCGATCACATTGGGGACAGGGAGGGACGGACAGCGATCACATTGAGGACAGGGAGGGGCGGACAGCGATCACATTGAGGACAGGGAGGGACAGACAGCGATCACATTGAGAACAGGGAGGAGCGGACAGCGATCACATTGAGGACAGGGAGGAGCGGACAGCGATTACATTGAGGACTGGGAGGGACGGACAGCGATCACATTGGGGACAGGGAGGGACGGACAGCGATCACATTGAGGACAGGGAGGGGCGGACAGCGATCACATTGAGGACAGGGAGGGACAGACAGCGATCACATTGAGAACAGGGAGGAGCGGACAGCGATCACATTGAGGACAGGGAGGAGCGGACAGCGATTACATTGAGGACTGGGAGGGACGGACAGCGATCACATTGAGGACAGGGAGGGACGGACAGCGATCACATTGAGGACAGGGAGGGGCGGACAGCGATCACATTGAGGACGGGGAGGGACGGATAGCGATCACATTGAGGACAGGGAGGGGCGGACAGCGATCACATTGGGGACAGGGAGGGATGGACATCGATCCATTGAGGACAGGGAGGGACGGATAGCGATCACATTGAGGACAGGGAGGGGCGGACAGCGATCACATTGAGGACAGGGAGGGGCGGACAGCGAGCCATTGAGGACAGGGAGGGGCGGACAGCGATCACATTGAGAACAGGGAGGGACGGACAGCGATCACATTGAGGACGGGGAGGAGCGGACAGCGATCACATTGAGGACAGGGAGGGGCGGACAGTGATCACATTGAGAACAGGGAGGGACGGACAGCGATCACATTGGGGACAGGGAGGGGCGGACAGTGATCACATTGAGAACAGGGAGGAGCGGACAGCGATCACATTGAGGACAGGGAGGGGCGGACAGCGATCACATTGAGGACAGGGAGGCGCGGACAACGATCACATTAAGGACAGGGGGGAGCGGACAGCGATCACATTGAGGACGGGGAGGGACGGACAGCGATCACATTGAGAACAGGGAGGGGCGGATAGCGATCACATTGGGGACAGGGAGGGACGGACAGCGATCACATTGAGGACGGGGAGGAGCGGACAGCGATCACATTGAGGACGGGGAGGAGCGGACAGCGATCACGTTGAGGACAGGGAGGGATGGACAGCGAGCCATTGAGGACAGGGAGGGGCGGACAGCGATCACATTGAGGACAGGGACGGATGGACAGCGAGCCATTGAGGACAGGGAGGGGCGGACAGCGATCACATTGAGGACACCAGGGAGGGTTGGACAGCGATCACATTGAGGACAGGGAGGGGCGGACAGCGATCACATTGGGGACAGGGAAGGATGGACAGCGATCACATTGAGAACAGGGAGGGTTGGACAGCGATCACATTGAGGACAGAGAGGTGCGGAAAGCGATCACATTGAGGACAGGGAGGGACGGACAGCGTTCACATCGAGGATAGGGAGGGGCGGACAGCGACCATATTGAGAACAGGGAGGGACGGACAGCGATCACATTGAGGACGGGGAGGAGCCGACAGCGATCACATTGAGGACGGGGAGGAGCGGACAGCGATCACCTTGAGGACAGGGAGGGATGGACAGCGACCCATTGAGGACAGGGAGGGGCGGACAGCGATCACATTGAGGACAGGGAGGGATGGACAGCGAGCCATTGAGGACAGGGAGGGGCGGACAGCGATCACATTGAGGACACCAGGGAGGGTTGGACAGCGATCACATTGAGGACAGGGAGGGGCGGACAGCGATCACATTGGGGACAGGGAGGGATGGACAGCGATCACATTGAGAACAGGGAGGGTTGGACAGCGATCACATTGAGGACAGGGAGGTGCAGAAAGCGATCACATTGAGGACAGGGAGGGACGGACAGCGATCACATTGAGGACAGGGAGGGTTGGACAGCGATCACATTGAGAACAGGGAGGGTTGGACAGCGATCACATTGAGGACAGGGAGGGGCGGACAGCGATCACATTGAGGACAGGGAGGGATGGACAGCGAGCCATTGAGGACAGGGAGGGGCGGACAGCGATCACATTGAGGACACCAGGGAGGGTTGGACAGCGATCACATTGAGGACAGGGAGGGGCGGACAGCGATCACATTGGGGACAGGGAGGGATGGACAGCGATCACATTGAGAACAGGGAGGGTTGGACAGCGATCACATTGAGGACAGGGAGGTGCAGAAAGCGATCACATTGAGGACAGGGAGGGACGGACAGCGATCACATTGAGGACAGGGAGGGTTGGACAGCGATCACATTGAGGACAGGGAGGGACAGACAGCGATCACATTGAGAACAGGGAGGAGCGGACAGCGATCACATTGAGGACAGGGAGGAGCGGACAGCGATTACATTGAGGACTGGGAGGGACGGACAGCGATCACATTGGGGACAGGGAGGGACGGACAGCGATCACATTGAGGACAGGGAGGGGCGGACAGCGATCACATTGAGGACAGGGAGGGACAGACAGCGATCACATTGAGAACAGGGAGGAGCGGACAGCGATCACATTGAGGACAGGGAGGAGCGGACAGCGATTACATTGAGGACTGGGAGGGACGGACAGCGATCACATTGAGGACAGGGAGGGACGGACAGCGATCACATTGAGGACAGGGAGGGGCGGACAGCGATCACATTGAGGACGGGGAGGGACGGATAGCGATCACATTGAGGACAGGGAGGGGCGGACAGCGATCACATTGGGGACAGGGAGGGATGGACATCGAGCCATTGAGGACAGGGAGGGACGGATAGCGATCACATTGAGGACAGGGAGGGGCGGACAGCGATCACATTGAGGACAGGGAGGGGCGGACAGCGAGCCATTGAGGACAGGGAGGGGCGGACAGCGATCACATTGGGGACAGGGAGGGACGGACAGCGATCACATTGAGAACAGGGAGGAGCGGACAGCGATCACATTGAGGACAGGGAGGGGCGGACAGTGATCACATTGAGAACAGGGAGGGACGGACAGCGATCACATTGGGGACAGGGAGGGGCGGACAGTGATCACATTGAGAACAGGGAGGAGCGGACAGCGATCACATTGAGGACAGGGAGGGGCGGACAGCGATCACATTGAGGACAGGGAGGCACGGACAACGATCACATTAAGGACAGGGAGGAGTGGACAGCGATCCCATTGAGGACGGGGAGGGACGGACAGCGATCACATTGAGAACAGGGAGGGGCGGATAGCGATCACATTGGGGACAGGGAGGGACGGACAGCGATCACATTGAGGACGGGGAGGAGCGGACAGCGATCACATTGAGGACGGGGAGGAGCGGACAGCGATCACGTTGAGGACAGGGAGGGATGGACAGCGAGCCATTGAGGACAGGGAGGGGCGGACAGCGATCACATTGAGGACAGGGAGGGATGGACAGCGAGCCATTGAGGACAGGGAGGGGCGGACAGCGATCACATTGAGGACACCAGGGAGGGTTGGACAGCGATCACATTGAGGACAGGGAGGGGCGGACAGCGATCACATTGGGGACAGGGAGGGATGGACAGCGATCACATTGAGAACAGGGAGGGTTGGACAGCGATCACATTGAGGACAGAGAGGTGCGGAAAGCGATCACATTGAGGACAGGGAGGGACGGACAGCGTTCACATTGAGGATAGGGAGGGGCGGACAGCGATCACATTGAGGACGGGGAGGAGCGGACAGCGATCACCTTGAGGACAGGGAGGGATGGACAGCGACCCATTGAGGACAGGGAGGGGCGGACAGCGATCACATTGAGGACAGGGAGGGATGGACAGCGAGCCATTGAGGACAGGGAGGGGCGGACAGCGATCACATTGAGGACACCAGGGAGGGTTGGACAGCGATCACATTGAGGACAGGGAGGGGCGGACAGCGATCACATTGGGGACAGGGAGGGATGGACAGCGATCACATTGAGAACAGGGAGGGTTGGACAGCGATCACATTGAGGACAGGGAGGTGCAGAAAGCGATCACATTGAGGACAGGGAGGGACGGACAGCGATCACATTGAGGACAGGGAGGGTTGGACAGCGATCACATTGAGGACAGGGAGGGACAGACAGCGATCACATTGAAGACAGGGAGGGGCGGACAGCGATCACATGGAGGACAGGGAGTTGCGGACAGCGATCACATTGAGGACAGGGAGGGATGGACAGCGATCACATTGAGGACAGGTAGGGATGGACAGCGAGCCATTGAGGACAGGGAGGGGCGGACAGCGATCACATTGAGGACAGGGAGGGGCGGACAGCGATCACATTGAGGACAGGGAGGGGCGGACAGCGATCACTTTGAGCGCAGGGAGGGATGGACAGCGAGCCATTGAGGACAGGGAGGGGCGGACAGCGATCACATTGAGGACACCAGGGAGGGTTGGACAGCGATCACATTGAGGACAAGGAGGGGCGGACAGCGATTACATTGAGGACACCAGGGAGGGTTGGACAGCGATCACATTGAGGACAGGGAGGGGCGGACAGCGATCACATTGAGGACAGGGAGGGATGGACAGCGAGCCATTGAGGACAGGGAGGGACGGACAGCGATCACATTGAAGACACCAGGGAGGGTTGGACAGCGATCACATTGAGGACAAGGAGGGGCGGACAGCGATCACATTGAGGACAGGGAGGGATGGACAGCGAGCCATTGAGGACAGGGACGGGCGGACAGCGATCACATTGAGGACACCAGGGAGGGTTGGACAGCGATCACATTGAGGACAAGGAGCGGCGGACAGCGATCACATTGGGGACAGGGAGGGATGGACAGCGAGCCATTGAGGACAGGGAGGGGCGGACAGCGATCACATTCGGGACACGGAGGGTTGGACAGCGATTACATTGAGGACTGGGAGGGACGGATAGCGATCACATTGGGGACAGGGAGGGATGGACAGCGAGCCATTGAGTACAGGGAGGGGCGGACAGCGATCACATTGGGGACAGGGAGGGATGGACAGCGAGCCATTGAGGACAGGGAGGGGCGGACAGCGATCACATTGGGGACAGGGAGGGATGGACAGCGAGCCATTGAGGACAGGGAGGGGCGGACAGCGATCACATTGGGGACAGGGAGGGATGGACAGCGAGCCATTGAGGACAGGGAGGGGCGGACAGCGATCACATTGAGGACACCAGGGAGGGTTGGACAGCGATCACATTGAGGACAGGGAGGGGCGGACAGCGATCACATTGGGGACAGGGAGGGATGGACAGCGAGCCATTGAGGACAGGGAGGGGCGGACAGTGATCACATTGAGGACAGGGAGGGATGGACAGCGAGCCATTGAGGACAGGGAGGGGCGGACAGCGATCACATTGAGGACACCAGGGGGGGTTGGACAGCGATCACATTGAGGACAGGGAGGGGCGGACAGCGATCACATTGGGGACAGGGAGGGATGGACAGCGAGCCATTGAGGAAAGGGAGGGGCGGACAGCGATCACATTGGGGACAGGGAGGGACTTACAGCGAGCCATTGAGGACAGGGAGGGGCGGACAGCGATCACATTGAGGACACCAGGGAGGGTTGGACAGCGATCACATTGAGGACAGGGAGGGGCGGACAGCGATCACATTGGGGACAGGGAGGGATGGACAGCGAGCCATTGAGGACAGGGAGGGGCGGACAGCGATCACATTGAGGACAGGGAGGGATGGACAGCGAGCCATTGAGGACAGGGAGGGGCGGACAGCGATCACATTGAGGACACCAGGGAGGGTTGGACAGCGATCACATTGAGGACAGGGAGGGGCGGACAGCGATCACATTGGGGACAGGGAGGGATGGACAGCGAGCCATTGAGGACAGGGAGGGGCGGACAGCGATCACATTGAGGACAGGGAGGGATGGACAGCGAGCCATTGAGGACAAGGAGGGGCGGACAGCGATCACATTGAGGACACCAGGGAGGGTTGGACAGCGATCACATTGAGGACAGGGAGGGGCGGACAGCGATCACATTGGGGACAGGGAGGGATGGACAGCGATCACATTGATAACAGGGAGGGTTGGACAGCGATCACATTGGGGACAGGGAGGGATGGACAGCGAGCCATTGAGGACAGGGAGGGGCGGACAGCGATCACATTGAAGACACCAGGGTGGGTTGGACAGCGATCACATTGAGGACAAGGAGGGGCGGACAGCGATTACATTGAGGACTGGGAGGGGCGGACAGCGATCACATTGAGGACACCAGGGAGGGATGGACAGCGAGCCATTGAGGACAGGGAGGGGCGGACAGCGATCACATTGGGGACAGGGAGAGATGGACAGCGAGCCATTGAGGACAGGGAGGGGCGGACAGCGATCACATTGGGGACAGGGAGGGATGGACAGCGAGCCACTGAGGACAGGGAGGGGCGGACAGCGATCCCATTGGGGACAGGGTGGGATGGACAGCGAGCCATTGAGGACAGGGAGGGGCGGACAGCGATCACATTGGGGACAGGGAGGGATGGACAGCGAGCCATTGAGGACAGGGAGGGGTGGACAGCGATCACATTGGGGACAGGGAGGGATGGACAGCGAGCCATTGAGGACAGGGAGGGGCGGACAGCGATCACATTGAGGACACCAGGGAGGGTTGGACAGCGATCACATTGAGGACAGGGAGGGGCGGACAGCGATCACATTGGGGACAGGGAGGGATGGAAAGCGAGCCATTGAGGACAGGGAGGGGCGGACAGCGATCACATTGAGGACAGGGAGGGATGGACAGCGAGCCATTGAGGACAGGGAGGGGCGGACAGCGATCACATTGAGGACACCAGGGAGGGTTGGACAGCGATCACATTGAGGACAAGGAGGGGCGGACAGCGATAACATTGGGGACAGGGAGGGATGGACAGCGAGCCATTGAGGACAGGGAGGGGCGGACAGCGATCACATTGAGGACAGGGAGGGATGGACAGCGAACCATTGAAGACAGGGAGGGGCGGACAGCGATCACATTGAGGACACCAGGGAGGGTTGGACAGCGATCACATTGAGGACAGGGAGGGGCGGACAGCGATCACATTGGGGACAGGGAGGGATGGACAGCGATCACATTGAGAACAGGGAGGGTTGGACAGCGATCACATTGGGGACAGGGAGGGATGGACAGCTAGCCATTGAGGACAGGGAGGGGCGGACAGCGATCACATTGAGGACACCAGGGAGGGTTGGACAGCGATCACATTGAGGACAAGGAGGGGCGGACAGCGATTACATTGAGGACTGGGAGGGGCGGACAGCGATCACATTGAGGACACCAGGGAGGGATGGACAGCGAGCCATTGAGGACAGGGAGGGGCGGACAGCGATCACATTGGGGACAGGGAGGGATGGACAGCGAGCCATTGAGGACAGGGAGGGGCGGACAGCGATCACATTGGGGACAGGCAGGGATGGACAGCGAGCCATTGAGGACAGGGAGGGGCGGACAGCGATCACATTGAGGACACCAGGGAGGGTTGGACAGCGATCACATTGAGGACAGGGAGGGGCGGACAGCGATCACATTGGGGACAGGGAGGGATGGACAGCGAGCCATTGAGGACAGGGAGGGGCGGACAGCGATTACATTGAGGACAGGGAGGGGCGGACAGCGATCACATTGAGGACAGGGAAGGGACGGACAGCGATCACATTGAGGACAGGGAGGGACGAATAGCGATCACATTGGGGACAGGGAGGGATGGACAGCGAGCGATTGAGGACAGGGAGGGGCGGACATCGATCACATTGAGGAGAGGGAGGGACAGATAGCGATCACATTGGGGACAGGGAGGGATGGACAGCGAGCCATTGAGGACAGGGAGGGGCGGACAGCGATCACATTGGGGACAGGGAGGGATGGACAGCGAGCCATTGAGGACAGGGAGGGGCGGACAGCGATCACATTGAGGACAGGGAGGGGCGGACAGCGATCACATTGAGGACAGGGATGGATGGACAGCGATCACATTGAGGACAGGGAGGGATGGACAGCGAGCCATTGAGGACAGGGGGGGGCGGACAGCGATCACATTGAGGACAGGGAGGGGCGGACAGCGATCACATTGAGGACAGGGAGGGATGGACAGCGAGCCATTGAGGACAGGGAGGGGCGGACAGCGATCACATTGAGGATACCAGGGAGGGTTGGACAGCGATCACATTGAGGACAAGGAGGGGCGGACAGCGATTACATTGAGGACACCAGGGAGGGTTGGACAGCGATCACATTGAGGACAGGGAGGGGCGGACAGCGATCACATTGAGGACAGGGAGGGATGGACAGCGAGCCATTGAGGACAGGGAGGGACGGACAGCGATCACATTGAAGACACCAGGGAGGGTTGGACAGCGATCACATTGAGGACAAGGAGGGGCGGACAGCGATCACATTGAGGACAGGGAGGGATGGACAGCGGGCCATTGAGGACAGGGACGGGCGGACAGCGATCACATTGAGGACACCAGGGAGGGTTGGACAGCGATCACATTGAGGACAAGGAGGGGCGGACAGCGATCACATTGGGGACAGGGAGGGATGGACAGCGAGCCATTGAGGACAGGGAGGGGCGGACAGCGATTACATTGAGGACACCAGGGAGGGTTGGACAGCGATCACATTGAGGACAAGGAGGGGCGGACAGCGATCACATTGGGGACAGGGAGGGTTGGACGGCGATTACATTGAGGACTGGGAGGGACGGATAGCGATCACATTGGGGACAGGGAGGGATGGACAGCGAGCCGTTGAGGACAGGGAGGGGCGGACAGCGATCACATTGGGGACAGGGAGGGATGGACAGCGAGCCATTGAGGACAGGGAGGGGCGGACAGCGATCACATTGGGGACAGGGAGGGATGGACAGCGAGCCATTGAGGACAGGGAGGGGCGGACAGCGATCACATTGGGGACAGGGAGGGATGGACAGCGAGCCATTGAGGACAGGGAGGGGCGGACAGCGATCACATTGAGGACACCAGGGAGGGTTGGACAGCGATCACATTGAGGACAGGGAGGGGCGGACAGCGATCACATTGGGGACAGGGGGGGATGGACAGCGAGCCATTGAGGACAGGGAGGGGCGGACAGTGATCACATTGAGGACAGGGAGGGATGGACAGCGAGCCATTGAGGACAGGGAGGGGCGGACAGCGATCACATTGAGGACACCAGGGAGGGTTGGACAGCGATCACATTGAGGACAGGGAGGGGCGGACAGCGATCACATTGGGGACAGGGAGGGATGGACAGCGAGCCATTGAGGACAGGGAGGGGCGGACAGCGATCACATTGGGGACAGGGAGGGATGGACAGCGAGCCATTGAGGACAGGGAGGGGCGGACAGCGATCACATTGAGGACACCAGGGAGGGTTGGACAGCGATCACATTGAGGACAGGGAGGGGCGGACAGCGATCACATTGGGGACAGGGAGGGATGGACAGCGAGCCATTGAGGACAGGGAGGGGCGGACAGCGATCACATTGGGGACAGGGAGGGATGGACAGCGAGCCATTGAGGACAGGGAGGGGCGGACAGCGATCACATTGAGGACAGGGAGGGATGGACAGCGAGCCATTGAGGACAGGGAGGGGCGGACAGCGATCACATTGAGGACACCAGGGAGGGTTGGACAGCGATCACATTGAGGACAGGGAGGGGCGGACAGCGATCACATTGGGGACAGGGAGGGATGGACAGCGCTCACATTGAGAACAGGGAGGGTTGGACAGCGATCACATTGGGGACAGGGAGGGATGGACAGCGAGCCATTGAGGACAGGGAGGGGCGGACAGCGATCACATTGAGGACACCAGGGAGGGTTGGACAGCGATCACATTGAGGACAAGGAGGGGCGGACAGCGATTACATTGAGGACTGGGAGGGGCGGACAGCGATCACATTGAGGACACCAGGGAGGGATGGACAGCGAGCCATTGAGGACAGGGAGGGGCGGACAGCGATCACATTGGGGACAGGGAGGGATGGACAGCGAGCCATTGAGGACAGGGAGGGGCGGACAGCGATCACATTGGGGACAGGGAGGGATGGACAGCGAGCCACTGAGGACAGGGAGGGGCGGACAGCGATCACATTGGGGACAGGGAGGGATGGACAGCGAGCCATTGAGGACAGGGAGGGGCGGACAGCGATCACATTGGGGACAGGGAGGGATGGACAGCGAGCCATTGAGGACAGGGAGGGGTGGACAGCGATCACATTGGGGACAGGGAGGGATGGACAGCGAGCCATTGAGGACAGGGAGGGGCGGACAGCGATCACATTGAGGACACCAGGGAGGGTTGGACAGCGATCACATTGAGGACAGGGAGGGGCGGACAGCGATCACATTGGGGACAGGGAGGGATGGACAGCGATCACATTGAGAACAGGGAGGGTTGGACAGCGATCACATTGGGGACAGGGAGGGATGGACAGCGAGCCATTGAGGACAGGGAGGGGCGGACAGCGATCACATTGAGGACACCAGGGAGGGTTGGACAGCGATCACATTGAGGACAAGGAGGGGCGGACAGCGATTATATTGAGGACTGGGAGGGGCGGACAGCGATCACATTGAGGACACCAGGGAGGGATGGACAGCGAGCCATTGAGGACAGGGAGGGGCGGACAGCGATCACATTGGGGACAGGGAGGGATGGACAGCGAGCCATTGAGGACAGGGAGGGGCGGACAGCGATCACATTGAGGACACCAGGGAGGGATGGACAGCGATCACATTGAGGACAGGGAGGGGCGGACAGCGATCACATTGGGGACAGGGAGGGATCGACAGCGAGCCATTGAGGACAGGGAGGGGCGGACAGCGATTACATTGAGGACAGGGAGGGGCGGACAGCGATCACATTGAGGACAGGGAGGGACGGACAGCGATCACATTGAGGACAGGGAGGGACGGATAGCGATCACATTGGGGACAGGGAGGGATGGACAGCGAGCGATTGAGGACAGGGAGGGGCGGACAGCGATCACATTGAGGACAGGGAGGGACAGATAGAGATCACATTGGGGACAGGGAGGGATGGACAGCGAGCCATTGAGGACAGGGAGGGGCGGACAGCGATCACATTGGGGACAGGGAGGGATGGACAGCGAGCCATTGAGGACAGGGAGGGGCGGACAGCGATCACATTGGGGACAGGGAGGGATGGACAGCGAGCCATTGAGGACAGGGAGGGGCGGACAGCGATCACATTGAAGACACCAGGGAGGGTTGGACAGCGATCACATTGAGGACAGGGAGGGGCGGACAGCGATCACATTGGGGACAGGGAGGGATGGACAGCGAGCCATTGAGGACAGGGAGGGGCGGACAGCGATCACATTGAGGACAGGGAGGGATGGACAGCGAGCCATTGAGGACAGGGAGGGGCGGACAGCGATCACATTGAGGACACCAGGGAGGGTTGGACAGCGAACACATTGAGGACAGGGAGGGGCGGACAGCGATCACATTGGGGACAGTGTGGGATGGACAGCGAGCGATTGAGGACAGGGAGGGGCGGACAGCGATCGCGTTGAGGACAGGGAGGGATGGACAGCGAGCCATTGAGGACAGGGAGAGGCGGACAGCGATCACATTGAGGACACCAGGGAGGGTTGGACAGCGATCACATTGAGGACAGGGAGGGGCGAACAGCGATCACATTGGGGACAGGGAGGGATGGACAGCGAGCCATTGAGGACAGGGAGGGGCGGACAGCGATCACATTGGGGAGAGGGAGGGATGGACAGCGAGCCATTGAGGACAGGGAGGGGCGGACAGCGATCACATTGAGGACACCAGGGAGGGTTGGACAGCGATCACATTGAGGACAGGGAGGGGCGGACAGCGATCACATTGGGGACAGGGAGGGATGGACAGCGAGCCATTGAGGACAGGGAAGGGCGGACAGAGATCACATTGAGGACACCAGGGAGGGTTGGACAGCGATCACATTGAGGACAGGGAGGGGCGGACAGCGATCACATTGGGGACAGGGAGGGATGGACAGCGATCACATTGAGAACAGGGAGGGTTGGACAGCGATCACATTGGGGACAGGGAGGGATGGACAGCGAGCCATTGAGGACAGGGAGGGGCGGACAGCGATCACATTGAGGACACCAGGGAGGATTGGACAGCGATCACATTGAGGACAAGGAGGGGCGGACAGCGATCACATTGGGGACAGGGGGGGATGGACAGCGAGCCATTGAGGACAGGGAGGGGGGGACAGTGATCACATTGAGGGCAGGGAGGGATGGACAGCGAGCCATTGAGGACAGGGAGGGGCGGACAGCGATCACATTGAGGACACCAGGGAGGGTTGGACAGCGATCACATTGAGGACAGGGAGGGGCGGACAGCGATCACATTGGGGACAGGGAGGGATGGACAGCGAGCCATTGAGGACAGGGAGGGGCGGACAGCAATCACATTGGGGACAGGGAGGGATGGACAGCGAGCCATTGAGGACAGGGAGGGGCGGACAGCGATCACATTGAGGACACCAGGGAGGGTTGGACAGCGATCACATTGAGGACAGGGAGGGGCGGACAGCGATCACATTGGGGACAGGGAGGGATGGACAGCGAGCCATTGAGGACAGGGAGGGGCGGACAGCGATCACATTGAGGACAGGGAGGGATGGACAGCGAGCCATTGAGGACAGGGAGGGGCGGACAGAGATCACATTGAGGACACCAGGGAGGGTTGGACAGCGATCACATTGAGGACAGGGAGGGGCGGACAGCGATCACATTGGGGACAGGGAGGGATGGACAGCGAGCCATTGAGGACAGGGAGGGGCGGACAGCGATCACATTGAGGACAGGGAGGGATGGACAGCGAGCCATTGAGGACAGGGAGGGGCGGACAGCGATCACATTGAGGACACCAGGGAGGGTTGGACAGCGATCACATTGAGGACAGGGAGGGGCGGACAGCGATCACATTGGGGACAGGGAGGGATGGACAGCGATCACATTGAGAACAGGGAGGGTTGGACAGCGATCACATTGGGGACAAGGAGGGATGGACAGCGAGCCATTGAGGACAGGGAGGGGCGGACAGCGATCACATTGAGGACACCAGGGAGGGTTGGACAGCGATCACATTGAGGACAAGGAGGGGCGGACAGCGATTACATTGAGGACTGGGAGGGGCGGACAGCGATCACATTGAGGACACCAGGGAGGGATGGACAGCGAGCCATTGAGGACAGGGAGGGGCGGACAGCGATCACATTGGGGACAGGGAGGGATGGACAGCGAGCCATTGAGGACAGGGAGGGGCGGACAGCGATCACATTGGGGACAGGGAGGGATGGACAGCGAGCAACTGAGGACAGGGAGGGGCGGACAGCGATCACATGGGGGACAGGGAGGGATGGACAGCGAGCCATTGAGGACAGGGAGGGGCGGACAGCGATCACATTGGGGACAGGGAGGGATGGACAGCGAGCCATTGAGGACAGGGAGGGGTGGACAGCGATCACATTGGGGACAGGGAGGGATGGACAGCGAGCCATTGAGGACAGGGAGGGGCGGACAGCGATCACATTGAGGACACCAGGGAGGGTTGGACAGCGATCACATTGAGGACAGGGAGGGGCGGACAGCGATCACATTGGGGACAGGGAGGGATGGACAGCGATCACATTGAGAACAGGGAGGGTTGGACAGCGATCACATTGGGGACAGGGAGGGATGGACAGCGAGCCATTGAGGACAGGGAGGGGCGGACAGCGATCACATTGAGGACACCAGGGAGGGTTGGACAGCGATCACATTGAGGACAAGGAGGGGCGGACAGCGATTATATTGAGGACTGGGAGGGGCGGACAGCGATCACATTGAGGACACCAGGGAGGGATGGACAGCGAGCCATTGAGGACAGGGAGGGGCGGACAGCGATCACATTGGGGACAGGGAGGGATGGACAGCGAGCCATTGAGGACAGGGAGGGGCGGACAGCGATCACATTGGGGACAGGGAGGGATGGACAGCGAGCCATTGAGGACAGGGAGGGGCGGACAGCGATCACATTGAGGACACCAGGGAGGGATGGACAGCGATCACATTGAGGACAGGGAGGGGCGGACAGCGATCACATTGGGGACAGGGAGGGATCGACAGCGAGCCATTGAGGACAGGGAGGGGCGGACAGCGATTACATTGAGGACAGGGAGGGGCGGACAGCGATCACATTGAGGACAGGGAGGGACGGACAGCGATCACATTGAGGACAGGGAGGGACGGATAGCGATCACATTGGGGACAGGGAGGGATGGACAGCGAGCGATTGAGGACAGGGAGGGGCGGACAGCGATCACATTGAGGACAGGGAGGGACAGATAGCGATCACATTGGGGACAGGGAGGGATGGACAGCGAGCCATTGAGGACAGGGAGGGGCGGACAGCGATCACATTGGGGACAGGGAGGGATGGACAGCGAGCCATTGAGGACAGGGAGGGGCGGACAGCGATCACATTGGGGACAGGGAGGGATGGACAGCCAGCCATTGAGGACAGGGAGGGGCGGACAGCGATCACATTGAGGACACCAGGGAGGGTTGGACAGCGATCACATTGAGGACAGGGAGGGGCGGACAGCGATCACATTGGGGACAGGGAGGGATGGACAGCGAGCCATTGAGGACAGGGAGGGGCGGACAGCGATCACATTGAGGACAGGGAGGGATGGACAGCGAGCCATTGAGGACAGGGAGGGGCGGACAGCGATCACATTGAGGACACCAGGGAGGGTTGGACAGCGAACACATTGAGGACAGGGAGGGGCGGACAGCGATCACATTGGGGACAGGGTGGGATGGACAGCGAGCGATTGAGGACAGGGAGGGGCGGACAGCGATCGCGTTGAGGACAGGGAGGGATGGACAGCGAGCCATTGAGGACAGGGAGAGGCGGACAGCGATCACATTGAGGACACCAGGGAGGGTTGGACAGCGATCACATTGAGGACAGGGAGGGGCGGACAGCGATCACATTGGGGACAGGGAGGGATGGACAGCGATCACATTGAGAACAGGGAGGGTTGGACAGCGATCACATTGGGGACAGGGAGGGATGGACAGCGAGCCATTGAGGACAGGGAGGGGCGGACAGCGATCACATTGAGGACACCAGGGAGGGTTGGACAGCGATCACATTGAGGACAAGGAGGGGCGGACAGCGATTATATTGAGGACTGGGAGGGGCGGACAGCGATCACATTGAGGACACCAGGGAGGGATGGACAGCGAGCCATTGAGGACAGGGAGGGGCGGACAGCGATCACATTGGGGACAGGGAGGGATGGACAGCGAGCCATTGAGGACAGGGAGGGGCGGACAGCGATCACATTGGGGACAGGGAGGGATGGACAGCGAGCCATTGAGGACAGGGAGGGGCGGACAGCGATCACATTGAGGACACCAGGGAGGGATGGACAGCGATCACATTGAGGACAGGGAGGGGCGGACAGCGATCACATTGGGGACAGGGAGGGATCGACAGCGAGCCATTGAGGACAGGGAGGGGCGGACAGCGATTACATTGAGGACAGGGAGGGGCGGACAGCGATCACATTGAGGACAGGGAGGGACGGACAGCGATCACATTGAGGACTGGGAGGGACGGATAGCGATCACATTGGGGACAGGGAGGGATGGACAGCGAGCGATTGAGGACAGGAAGGGGCGGACAGCGATCACATTGAGGACAGGGAGGGACAGATAGCGATCACATTGGGGACAGGGAGGGATGGACAGCGAGCCATTGAGGACAGGGAGGGGCGCACAGCGATCACATTGGGGACAGGGAGGGATGGACAGCGAGTCATTGAGGACAGGGAGGGGCGGACAGCGATCACATTGGGGACAGGGAGGGATGGACAGCGAGCCATTGAGGACAGGGAGGGGCGGATAGCGATCACATTGAGGACACCAGGGAGGGTTGGACAGCGATCACATTGAGGACAGGGAGGGGCGGACAGCGATCACATTGGGGACAGGGAGGGATGGACAGCGAGCCATTGAGGACAGGGAGGGGCGGACAGCGATCACATTGAGGACAGGGAGGGATGGACAGCGAGCCATTGAGGACAGGGAGGGGCGGACAGCGATCACATTGAGGACACCAGGGAGGGTTGGACAGCGATCACATTGAGGACAGGGAGGGGCGGACAGCGATCACATTGGGGACAGGGAGGGATGGACAGCGAGCCATTGAGGACAGGGACGGGCGGACAGCGATCACATTGAGGACAGGGAGGGATGGACAGCGAGCCATTGAGGACAGGGAGGGGCGGACAGCGATCACATTGAGGACACCAGGGAGGGTTGGACAGCGATCACATTGAGGACAGGGAGGGGCGGACAGCGATCACATTGGGGACAGGGAGGGATGGACAGCGAGCGATTGAGGACAGGGAGGGGCGGACAGCGATCACATTGAGGACAGGGAGGGATGGACAGCGAGCCATTGAGGACAGGGAGGGGCGGACAGCGATCACATTGAGGACACCAGGGAGGGTTGGACAGCGATCACATTGAGGACAGGGAGGGGCGGACAGCGATCACATTGGGGACAGGGAGAGATGGACCGCGAGCCATTGAGGACAGGGAGGGGCGGACAGCGATCACATTGGGGACAGGGAGGGATGGACAGCGAGCCATTGAGGACAGGGAGGGGCGGACAGCGATCACATTGAGGACACCAGGGAGGGTTGGACAGCGATCACATTGAGGACAGGGAGGGGCGGACAGCGATCACATTGAGGACAGGGAGGGACGGACAGCGATCACATTGAGGACTGGGAGGGACGGATAGCGATCACATTGGGGACAGGGAGGGATGGACAGCGAGCGATTGAGGACAGGGAGGGGCGGACAGCGATCACATTGAGGACCGGGAGGGACAGATAGCGATCACATTGGGGACAGGGAGGGATGGACAGCGAGCCATTGAGGACAGGGAGGGGCGGACAGCGATCACATTGGGGACAGGGAGGGATGGACAGCGAGTCATTGAGGACAGGGAGGGGCGGACAGCGATCACATTGGGGACAGGAAGGGATGGACAGCGAGCCATTGAGGACAGGGAGGGGCGGACAGCGATCACATTGAGGACACCAGGGAGGGTTGGACAGCGATCACATTGAGGACAAGGAGGGGCGGACAGCGATTACATTGAGGACTGGGAGGGGCGGACAGCGATCACATTGAGGACACCAGGGAGGGATGGACAGCGAGCCATTGAGGACAGGGAGGGGCGGACAGCGATCACATTGGGGACAGGGAGGGATGGACAGCGAGCCATTGAGGACAGGGAGGGGCGGACAGCGATCACATTGGGGACAGGGAGGGATGGACAGCGAGCCATTGAGGACAGGGAGGGGCGGACAGCGATTACATTTAGGACAGGGAGGGGCGGACAGCGATCACATTGAGGACAGGGAGGGACGGACAGCGATCACATTGAGGACTGGGAGGGACGGATAGCGATCACATTGGGGACAGGGAGGGATGGACAGCGAGCGATTGAGGACAGGGAGGGGCGGACAGCGATCACATTGAGGACAGGGAGGGACAGATAGCGATCACATTGGGGACAGGGAGGGATGGACAGCGAGCCATTGAGGACAGGGAGAGGCGGACAGCGATCACATTGGGGACAGGGAGGGATGGACAGCGAGTCATTGAGGACAGGGAGGGGCGGACAGCGATCACATTGGGGACAGGGAGGGATGGACAGCGAGCCATTGAGGACAGGGAGGGGCGGATAGCGATCACATTGAGGACACCAGGGAGGGTTGGACAGCGATCACATTGAGGACAGGGAGGGGCGGACAGCGATCACATTGGGGACAGGGAGGGATGGACAGCGAGCCATTGAGGACAGGGAGGGGCGGACAGCGATCACATTGAGGACAGGGAGGGATGGACAGCGAGCCATTGAGGACAGGGAGGGGCGGACAGCGATCACATTGAGGACACCAGGGAGGGTTGGACAGCGATCACATTGAGGACAGGGAGGGGCGGACAGCGATCACATTGGGGACAGGGAGGGATGGACAGCGAGCCATTGAGGACAGGGACGGGCTGACAGCGATCACATTGAGGACAGGGAGGGATGGACAGCGAGCCATTGAGGACAGGGAGGGACGGACAGCGATCACATTGAAGACACCAGGGAGGGTTGGACAGCGATCACATTGAGGACAAGGAGGGGCGGACAGCGATCACATTGAGGACAGGGAGGGATGGACAGCGGGCCATTGAGGACAGGGACGGGCGGACAGCGATCACATTGAGGACACCAGGGAGGGTTGGACAGCGATCACATTGAGGACAAGGAGGGGCGGACAGCGATCACATTGGGGACAGGGAGGGATGGACAGCGAGCCATTGAGGACAGGGAGGGGCGGACAGCGATTACATTGAGGACACCAGGGAGGGTTGGACAGCGATCACATTGAGGACAAGGAGGGGCGGACAGCGATCACATTGGGGACAGGGAGGGTTGGACGGCGATTACATTGAGGACTGGGAGGGACGGATAGCGATCACATTGGGGACAGGGAGGGATGGACAGCGAGCCGTTGAGGACAGGGAGGGGCGGACAGCGATCACATTGGGGACAGGGAGGGATGGACAGCGAGCCATTGAGGACAGGGAGGGGCGGACAGCGATCACATTGGGGACAGGGAGGGATGGACAGCGAGCCATTGAGGACAGGGAGGGGCGGACAGCGATCACATTGGGGACAGGGAGGGATGGACAGCGAGCCATTGAGGACAGGGAGGGGCGGACAGCGATCACATTGAGGACACCAGGGAGGGTTGGACAGCGATCACATTGAGGACAGGGAGGGGCGGACAGCGATCACATTGGGGACAGGGGGGGATGGACAGCGAGCCATTGAGGACAGGGAGGGGCGGACAGTGATCACATTGAGGACAGGGAGGGATGGACAGCGAGCCATTGAGGACAGGGAGGGGCGGACAGCGATCACATTGAGGACACCAGGGAGGGTTGGACAGCGATCACATTGAGGACAGGGAGGGGCGGACAGCGATCACATTGGGGACAGGGAGGGATGGACAGCGAGCCATTGAGGACAGGGAGGGGCGGACAGCGATCACATTGGGGACAGGGAGGGATGGACAGCGAGCCATTGAGGACAGGGAGGGGCGGACAGCGATCACATTGAGGACACCAGGGAGGGTTGGACAGCGATCACATTGAGGACAGGGAGGGGCGGACAGCGATCACATTGGGGACAGGGAGGGATGGACAGCGAGCCATTGAGGACAGGGAGGGGCGGACAGCGATCACATTGGGGACAGGGAGGGATGGACAGCGAGCCATTGAGGACAGGGAGGGGCGGACAGCGATCACATTGAGGACAGGGAGGGATGGACAGCGAGCCATTGAGGACAGGGAGGGGCGGACAGCGATCACATTGAGGACACCAGGGAGGGTTGGACAGCGATCACATTGAGGACAGGGAGGGGCGGACAGCGATCACATTGGGGACAGGGAGGGATGGACAGCGCTCACATTGAGAACAGGGAGGGTTGGACAGCGATCACATTGGGGACAGGGAGGGATGGACAGCGAGCCATTGAGGACAGGGAGGGGCGGACAGCGATCACATTGAGGACACCAGGGAGGGTTGGACAGCGATCACATTGAGGACAAGGAGGGGCGGACAGCGATTACATTGAGGACTGGGAGGGGCGGACAGCGATCACATTGAGGACACCAGGGAGGGATGGACAGCGAGCCATTGAGGACAGGGAGGGGCGGACAGCGATCACATTGGGGACAGGGAGGGATGGACAGCGAGCCATTGAGGACAGGGAGGGGCGGACAGCGATCACATTGGGGACAGGGAGGGATGGACAGCGAGCCACTGAGGACAGGGAGGGGCGGACAGCGATCACATTGGGGACAGGGAGGGATGGACAGCGAGCCATTGAGGACAGGGAGGGGCGGACAGCGATCACATTGGGGACAGGGAGGGATGGACAGCGAGCCATTGAGGACAGGGAGGGGTGGACAGCGATCACATTGGGGACAGGGAGGGATGGACAGCGAGCCATTGAGGACAGGGAGGGGCGGACAGCGATCACATTGAGGACACCAGGGAGGGTTGGACAGCGATCACATTGAGGACAGGGAGGGGCGGACAGCGATCACATTGGGGACAGGGAGGGATGGACAGCGATCACATTGAGAACAGGGAGGGTTGGACAGCGATCACATTGGGGACAGGGAGGGATGGACAGCGAGCCATTGAGGACAGGGAGGGGCGGACAGCGATCACATTGAGGACACCAGGGAGGGTTGGACAGCGATCACATTGAGGACAAGGAGGGGCGGACAGCGATTATATTGAGGACTGGGAGGGGCGGACAGCGATCACATTGAGGACACCAGGGAGGGATGGACAGCGAGCCATTGAGGACAGGGAGGGGCGGACAGCGATCACATTGGGGACAGGGAGGGATGGACAGCGAGCCATTGAGGACAGGGAGGGGCGGACAGCGATCACATTGAGGACACCAGGGAGGGATGGACAGCGATCACATTGAGGACAGGGAGGGGCGGACAGCGATCACATTGGGGACAGGGAGGGATCGACAGCGAGCCATTGAGGACAGGGAGGGGCGGACAGCGATTACATTGAGGACAGGGAGGGGCGGACAGCGATCACATTGAGGACAGGGAGGGACGGACAGCGATCACATTGAGGACAGGGAGGGACGGATAGCGATCACATTGGGGACAGGGAGGGATGGACAGCGAGCGATTGAGGACAGGGAGGGGCGGACAGCGATCACATTGAGGACAGGGAGGGACAGATAGAGATCACATTGGGGACAGGGAGGGATGGACAGCGAGCCATTGAGGACAGGGAGGGGCGGACAGCGATCACATTGGGGACAGGGAGGGATGGACAGCGAGCCATTGAGGACAGGGAGGGGCGGACAGCGATCACATTGGGGACAGGGAGGGATGGACAGCGAGCCATTGAGGACAGGGAGGGGCGGACAGCGATCACATTGAAGACACCAGGGAGGGTTGGACAGCGATCACATTGAGGACAGGGAGGGGCGGACAGCGATCACATTGGGGACAGGGAGGGATGGACAGCGAGCCATTGAGGACAGGGAGGGGCGGACAGCGATCACATTGAGGACAGGGAGGGATGGACAGCGAGCCATTGAGGACAGGGAGGGGCGGACAGCGATCACATTGAGGACACCAGGGAGGGTTGGACAGCGAACACATTGAGGACAGGGAGGGGCGGACAGCGATCACATTGGGGACAGTGTGGGATGGACAGCGAGCGATTGAGGACAGGGAGGGGCGGACAGCGATCGCGTTGAGGACAGGGAGGGATGGACAGCGAGCCATTGAGGACAGGGAGAGGCGGACAGCGATCACATTGAGGACACCAGGGAGGGTTGGACAGCGATCACATTGAGGACAGGGAGGGGCGAACAGCGATCACATTGGGGACAGGGAGGGATGGACAGCGAGCCATTGAGGACAGGGAGGGGCGGACAGCGATCACATTGGGGAGAGGGAGGGATGGACAGCGAGCCATTGAGGACAGGGAGGGGCGGACAGCGATCACATTGAGGACACCAGGGAGGGTTGGACAGCGATCACATTGAGGACAGGGAGGGGCGGACAGCGATCACATTGGGGACAGGGAGGGATGGACAGCGAGCCATTGAGGACAGGGAAGGGCGGACAGAGATCACATTGAGGACACCAGGGAGGGTTGGACAGCGATCACATTGAGGACAGGGAGGGGCGGACAGCGATCACATTGGGGACAGGGAGGGATGGACAGCGATCACATTGAGAACAGGGAGGGTTGGACAGCGATCACATTGGGGACAGGGAGGGATGGACAGCGAGCCATTGAGGACAGGGAGGGGCGGACAGCGATCACATTGAGGACACCAGGGAGGATTGGACAGCGATCACATTGAGGACAAGGAGGGGCGGACAGCGATCACATTGGGGACAGGGGGGGATGGACAGCGAGCCATTGAGGACAGGGAGGGGGGGACAGTGATCACATTGAGGGCAGGGAGGGATGGACAGCGAGCCATTGAGGACAGGGAGGGGCGGACAGCGATCACATTGAGGACACCAGGGAGGGTTGGACAGCGATCACATTGAGGACAGGGAGGGGCGGACAGCGATCACATTGGGGACAGGGAGGGATGGACAGCGAGCCATTGAGGACAGGGAGGGGCGGACAGCAATCACATTGGGGACAGGGAGGGATGGACAGCGAGCCATTGAGGACAGGGAGGGGCGGACAGCGATCACATTGAGGACACCAGGGAGGGTTGGACAGCGATCACATTGAGGACAGGGAGGGGCGGACAGCGATCACATTGGGGACAGGGAGGGATGGACAGCGAGCCATTGAGGACAGGGAGGGGCGGACAGCGATCACATTGAGGACAGGGAGGGATGGACAGCGAGCCATTGAGGACAGGGAGGGGCGGACAGAGATCACATTGAGGACACCAGGGAGGGTTGGACAGCGATCACATTGAGGACAGGGAGGGGCGGACAGCGATCACATTGGGGACAGGGAGGGATGGACAGCGAGCCATTGAGGACAGGGAGGGGCGGACAGCGATCACATTGAGGACAGGGAGGGATGGACAGCGAGCCATTGAGGACAGGGAGGGGCGGACAGCGATCACATTGAGGACACCAGGGAGGGTTGGACAGCGATCACATTGAGGACAGGGAGGGGCGGACAGCGATCACATTGGGGACAGGGAGGGATGGACAGCGATCACATTGAGAACAGGGAGGGTTGGACAGCGATCACATTGGGGACAAGGAGGGATGGACAGCGAGCCATTGAGGACAGGGAGGGGCGGACAGCGATCACATTGAGGACACCAGGGAGGGTTGGACAGCGATCACATTGAGGACAAGGAGGGGCGGACAGCGATTACATTGAGGACTGGGAGGGGCGGACAGCGATCACATTGAGGACACCAGGGAGGGATGGACAGCGAGCCATTGAGGACAGGGAGGGGCGGACAGCGATCACATTGGGGACAGGGAGGGATGGACAGCGAGCCATTGAGGACAGGGAGGGGCGGACAGCGATCACATTGGGGACAGGGAGGGATGGACAGCGAGCAACTGAGGACAGGGAGGGGCGGACAGCGATCACATGGGGGACAGGGAGGGATGGACAGCGAGCCATTGAGGACAGGGAGGGGCGGACAGCGATCACATTGGGGACAGGGAGGGATGGACAGCGAGCCATTGAGGACAGGGAGGGGTGGACAGCGATCACATTGGGGACAGGGAGGGATGGACAGCGAGCCATTGAGGACAGGGAGGGGCGGACAGCGATCACATTGAGGACACCAGGGAGGGTTGGACAGCGATCACATTGAGGACAGGGAGGGGCGGACAGCGATCACATTGGGGACAGGGAGGGATGGACAGCGATCACATTGAGAACAGGGAGGGTTGGACAGCGATCACATTGGGGACAGGGAGGGATGGACAGCGAGCCATTGAGGACAGGGAGGGGCGGACAGCGATCACATTGAGGACACCAGGGAGGGTTGGACAGCGATCACATTGAGGACAAGGAGGGGCGGACAGCGATTATATTGAGGACTGGGAGGGGCGGACAGCGATCACATTGAGGACACCAGGGAGGGATGGACAGCGAGCCATTGAGGACAGGGAGGGGCGGACAGCGATCACATTGGGGACAGGGAGGGATGGACAGCGAGCCATTGAGGACAGGGAGGGGCGGACAGCGATCACATTGGGGACAGGGAGGGATGGACAGCGAGCCATTGAGGACAGGGAGGGGCGGACAGCGATCACATTGAGGACACCAGGGAGGGATGGACAGCGATCACATTGAGGACAGGGAGGGGCGGACAGCGATCACATTGGGGACAGGGAGGGATCGACAGCGAGCCATTGAGGACAGGGAGGGGCGGACAGCGATTACATTGAGGACAGGGAGGGGCGGACAGCGATCACATTGAGGACAGGGAGGGACGGACAGCGATCACATTGAGGACAGGGAGGGACGGATAGCGATCACATTGGGGACAGGGAGGGATGGACAGCGAGCGATTGAGGACAGGGAGGGGCGGACAGCGATCACATTGAGGACAGGGAGGGACAGATAGCGATCACATTGGGGACAGGGAGGGATGGACAGCGAGCCATTGAGGACAGGGAGGGGCGGACAGCGATCACATTGGGGACAGGGAGGGATGGACAGCGAGCCATTGAGGACAGGGAGGGGCGGACAGCGATCACATTGGGGACAGGGAGGGATGGACAGCCAGCCATTGAGGACAGGGAGGGGCGGACAGCGATCACATTGAGGACACCAGGGAGGGTTGGACAGCGATCACATTGAGGACAGGGAGGGGCGGACAGCGATCACATTGGGGACAGGGAGGGATGGACAGCGAGCCATTGAGGACAGGGAGGGGCGGACAGCGATCACATTGAGGACAGGGAGGGATGGACAGCGAGCCATTGAGGACAGGGAGGGGCGGACAGCGATCACATTGAGGACACCAGGGAGGGTTGGACAGCGAACACATTGAGGACAGGGAGGGGCGGACAGCGATCACATTGGGGACAGGGTGGGATGGACAGCGAGCGATTGAGGACAGGGAGGGGCGGACAGCGATCGCGTTGAGGACAGGGAGGGATGGACAGCGAGCCATTGAGGACAGGGAGAGGCGGACAGCGATCACATTGAGGACACCAGGGAGGGTTGGACAGCGATCACATTGAGGACAGGGAGGGGCGGACAGCGATCACATTGGGGACAGGGAGGGATGGACAGCGATCACATTGAGAACAGGGAGGGTTGGACAGCGATCACATTGGGGACAGGGAGGGATGGACAGCGAGCCATTGAGGACAGGGAGGGGCGGACAGCGATCACATTGAGGACACCAGGGAGGGTTGGACAGCGATCACATTGAGGACAAGGAGGGGCGGACAGCGATTATATTGAGGACTGGGAGGGGCGGACAGCGATCACATTGAGGACACCAGGGAGGGATGGACAGCGAGCCATTGAGGACAGGGAGGGGCGGACAGCGATCACATTGGGGACAGGGAGGGATGGACAGCGAGCCATTGAGGACAGGGAGGGGCGGACAGCGATCACATTGGGGACAGGGAGGGATGGACAGCGAGCCATTGAGGACAGGGAGGGGCGGACAGCGATCACATTGAGGACACCAGGGAGGGATGGACAGCGATCACATTGAGGACAGGGAGGGGCGGACAGCGATCACATTGGGGACAGGGAGGGATCGACAGCGAGCCATTGAGGACAGGGAGGGGCGGACAGCGATTACATTGAGGACAGGGAGGGGCGGACAGCGATCACATTGAGGACAGGGAGGGACGGACAGCGATCACATTGAGGACTGGGAGGGACGGATAGCGATCACATTGGGGACAGGGAGGGATGGACAGCGAGCGATTGAGGACAGGAAGGGGCGGACAGCGATCACATTGAGGACAGGGAGGGACAGATAGCGATCACATTGGGGACAGGGAGGGATGGACAGCGAGCCATTGAGGACAGGGAGGGGCGCACAGCGATCACATTGGGGACAGGGAGGGATGGACAGCGAGTCATTGAGGACAGGGAGGGGCGGACAGCGATCACATTGGGGACAGGGAGGGATGGACAGCGAGCCATTGAGGACAGGGAGGGGCGGATAGCGATCACATTGAGGACACCAGGGAGGGTTGGACAGCGATCACATTGAGGACAGGGAGGGGCGGACAGCGATCACATTGGGGACAGGGAGGGATGGACAGCGAGCCATTGAGGACAGGGAGGGGCGGACAGCGATCACATTGAGGACAGGGAGGGATGGACAGCGAGCCATTGAGGACAGGGAGGGGCGGACAGCGATCACATTGAGGACACCAGGGAGGGTTGGACAGCGATCACATTGAGGACAGGGAGGGGCGGACAGCGATCACATTGGGGACAGGGAGGGATGGACAGCGAGCCATTGAGGACAGGGACGGGCGGACAGCGATCACATTGAGGACAGGGAGGGATGGACAGCGAGCCATTGAGGACAGGGAGGGGCGGACAGCGATCACATTGAGGACACCAGGGAGGGTTGGACAGCGATCACATTGAGGACAGGGAGGGGCGGACAGCGATCACATTGGGGACAGGGAGGGATGGACAGCGAGCGATTGAGGACAGGGAGGGGCGGACAGCGATCACATTGAGGACAGGGAGGGATGGACAGCGAGCCATTGAGGACAGGGAGGGGCGGACAGCGATCACATTGAGGACACCAGGGAGGGTTGGACAGCGATCACATTGAGGACAGGGAGGGGCGGACAGCGATCACATTGGGGACAGGGAGAGATGGACCGCGAGCCATTGAGGACAGGGAGGGGCGGACAGCGATCACATTGGGGACAGGGAGGGATGGACAGCGAGCCATTGAGGACAGGGAGGGGCGGACAGCGATCACATTGAGGACACCAGGGAGGGTTGGACAGCGATCACATTGAGGACAGGGAGGGGCGGACAGCGATCACATTGAGGACAGGGAGGGACGGACAGCGATCACATTGAGGACTGGGAGGGACGGATAGCGATCACATTGGGGACAGGGAGGGATGGACAGCGAGCGATTGAGGACAGGGAGGGGCGGACAGCGATCACATTGAGGACCGGGAGGGACAGATAGCGATCACATTGGGGACAGGGAGGGATGGACAGCGAGCCATTGAGGACAGGGAGGGGCGGACAGCGATCACATTGGGGACAGGGAGGGATGGACAGCGAGTCATTGAGGACAGGGAGGGGCGGACAGCGATCACATTGGGGACAGGAAGGGATGGACAGCGAGCCATTGAGGACAGGGAGGGGCGGACAGCGATCACATTGAGGACACCAGGGAGGGTTGGACAGCGATCACATTGAGGACAAGGAGGGGCGGACAGCGATTACATTGAGGACTGGGAGGGGCGGACAGCGATCACATTGAGGACACCAGGGAGGGATGGACAGCGAGCCATTGAGGACAGGGAGGGGCGGACAGCGATCACATTGGGGACAGGGAGGGATGGACAGCGAGCCATTGAGGACAGGGAGGGGCGGACAGCGATCACATTGGGGACAGGGAGGGATGGACAGCGAGCCATTGAGGACAGGGAGGGGCGGACAGCGATTACATTTAGGACAGGGAGGGGCGGACAGCGATCACATTGAGGACAGGGAGGGACGGACAGCGATCACATTGAGGACTGGGAGGGACGGATAGCGATCACATTGGGGACAGGGAGGGATGGACAGCGAGCGATTGAGGACAGGGAGGGGCGGACAGCGATCACATTGAGGACAGGGAGGGACAGATAGCGATCACATTGGGGACAGGGAGGGATGGACAGCGAGCCATTGAGGACAGGGAGAGGCGGACAGCGATCACATTGGGGACAGGGAGGGATGGACAGCGAGTCATTGAGGACAGGGAGGGGCGGACAGCGATCACATTGGGGACAGGGAGGGATGGACAGCGAGCCATTGAGGACAGGGAGGGGCGGATAGCGATCACATTGAGGACACCAGGGAGGGTTGGACAGCGATCACATTGAGGACAGGGAGGGGCGGACAGCGATCACATTGGGGACAGGGAGGGATGGACAGCGAGCCATTGAGGACAGGGAGGGGCGGACAGCGATCACATTGAGGACAGGGAGGGATGGACAGCGAGCCATTGAGGACAGGGAGGGGCGGACAGCGATCACATTGAGGACACCAGGGAGGGTTGGACAGCGATCACATTGAGGACAGGGAGGGGCGGACAGCGATCACATTGGGGACAGGGAGGGATGGACAGCGAGCCATTGAGGACAGGGACGGGCTGACAGCGATCACATTGAGGACAGGGAGGGATGGACAGCGAGCCATTGAGGACAGGGAGGGGCGGACAGCGATCACATTGAGGACACCAGGGAGGGTTGGACAGCGATCACATTGAGGACAGGGAGGGGCGGACAGCGATCACATTGGGGACAGGGAGGGATGGACAGCGAGCGATTGAGGACAGGGAGGGGCGGACAGCGATCACATTGAGGACAGGGAGGGATGGACAGCGAGCCATTGAGGACAGGGAGGGGCGGACAGCGATCACATTGATCACACCAGGGAGGGTTGGACAGCGATCACATTGAGGACAGGGAGGGGCGGACAGCGATCACATTGGGGACAGGGAGAGATGGACCGCGAGCCATTGAGGACAGGGAGGGGCGGACAGCGATCACATTGGGGACAGGGAGGGATGGACAGCGAGCCATTGAGGACAGGGAGGGGCGGACAGCGATCACATTGAGGACACCAGGGAGGGTTGGACAGCGATCACATTGAGGACAGGGAGGGGCGGACAGCGATCACATTGGGGACAGGGAGGGATGGACAGCGAGCCATTGAGGACAGGGAGGGGCGGACAGCGATCACATTGAGGACACCAGGGAGGGTTGGACAGCGATCACATTGAGGACAGGGAGGGGCGGACAGCGATCACATTGGGGACAGGGAGGGATGGACAGCGATCACATTGAGGACAGGGAGGGATGGACAGCGAGCCATTGAGGACAGGGAGGGGCGGACAGCGATCACATTGGGGACAGGGAGGGATGGACAGCAAGCCATTGAGGACAGGGAGGGGCGGACAGCGATCACATTGAGGACACCAGGGAGGGTTGGACAGCGATCACATTGAGGACAGGGAGGGGCGGACAGCGATCACATTGGGGACAGGGAGGGATGGACAGCGAGCCATTGAGGACAGGGAGGGGCGGACAGCGATCACATTGAGGACAGGGAGGGATGGACAGCGATCACATTGAGGACAGGGATGGGCGGACAGCGATCACTTTGAGGACAGGGAGGGACGGACAGCGATCACATTGAGGACAGGGATGGGCGGACGGCAATCACATTGAGGACAGGGAGGGGTGGACAGCGATCACATTGAGGACGGGGAGGGGCGGACAGCCATCACACTGAGGACAAAGAGGTGCGGACAGCGATCACATTGAGGACAAGGAGGGGCGGACAGCGATCACATTGAGGACAGGGAGGGGCGGACAACGATCACATTGAGGACAGGGAGGGGCGGACAGCGATCGCATTGAGGACAGGGAGCGGCGGACAGCGATCGCATTGAGGACAGGGAGGGGCGGACAGCGATCACATTGAGGACGGGGAGGGGCGGACAGCCATCACACTGAGGACACAGAGGTGCGGACAGCGATCATATTGAGGACAGGGAGGGGCGGACAGCGATCACATTGAGGACAGGGAGGGGCGGACAACGATCACATTGAGGACAGGGAGGGTCGGACAGCGATCGCATTGAGGACAGGGAGCGGCGGACAGCGATCGCATTGAAGACAGGAAGGGGCGGACAACGGTCACATTGAGGACAGAGAGGGACGGACAGCGATCGCATTGAGGACAGGCAGGGGCGGACAGCGATCACATTGAGGACAGGGAGGGGCGGACAGCGATCACATTGAGGACAGGGAGGGGCGGACAGCGATTACATTGAGGACAGGGTAGGACGGACAGCGATCACATTGAGGACAGGGAGGGGCGGACAGCGATCACATTGAGGACAGGGAGGGGCCGACAGCGATCGCATTGAGGACAGGGAGGGGCCGACAGTGATCACATTGAGGACAGGGAGCGGCGGACAGCGATCACATTGAGGACAGGGAGGGGCGGACAGCGATCACATCGAGGACAGGGAGGGGTGGACAACGATCACATTGAGGACAGGGAGGGGTGGACAGCGATCACATTGAGGACGGGGAGGGGCGGACAGCGATCACATTGAGGACAGAGAGGGGCGGACAGCGATCACATTGAGGACAGAGAGGGGCGGACAACGGTCACATTGAGGACACCAGGGAGGGATGGACAGCGATCACATTGAGGACAGAGAGGGGGGGACAGCGATCACATTGAGGACAGGGAGGGGCGGACAGCGATCACATTGAGGACAGGGAGGGGCGGACAGCGATCCCATTGAGGACACCAGGGAGGGATGGACAGCGATCACATTGAGGACAGGGAGGGGCCGACAGCGATCACATAGAGGACAGGGAGGGGCGGACAGCGATCACTTTGAGGACAGGGAGGGACGGACAGCGATCACATTGAGGACAGGGAGGGGCGGACAGCGATCACATTGAGGACAGGGAGGGGCGGACAGCGATCACATTGAGGACAGGGAGGGATGGACAGCGAGCCATTGAGGACAGGGAGGGGCGGACAGCGATCACATTGGGGACAGGGAGGGATGGACAGCAAGCCATTGAGGACAGGGAGGGGCGGACAGCGATCACATTGAGGACACCAGGGAGGGTTGGACAGCGATCACATTGAGGACAGGGAGGGGCGGACAGCGATCACATTGGGGACAGGGAGGGATGGACAGCGAGCCATTGAGGACAGGGAGGGGCGGACAGCGATCACATTGAGGACAGGGAGGGATGGACAGCGATCACATTGAGGACAGGGATGGGCGGACAGCGATCACTTTGAGGACAGGGAGGGACGGACAGCGATCACATTGAGGACAGGATATGGGCGGACGGCAATCACATTGAGGACAGGGAGGGGTGGACAGCGATCACATTGAGGACGGGGAGGGGCGGACAGCCATCACACTGAGGACAAAGAGGTGCGGACAGCGATCACATTGAGGACAAGGAGGGGCGGACAGCGATCACATTGAGGACAGGGAGGGGCGGACAACGATCACATTGAGGACAGGGAGGGGCGGACAGCGATCGCATTGAGGACAGGGAGCGGCGGACAGCGATCGCATTGAGGACAGGGAGGGGCGGACAGCGATCACATTGAGGACGGGGAGGGGCGGACAGCCATCACACTGAGGACACAGAGGTGCGGACAGCGATCATATTGAGGACAGGGAGGGGCGGACAGCGATCACATTGAGGACAGGGAGGGGCGGACAACGATCACATTGAGGACAGGGAGGGTCGGACAGCGATCGCATTGAGGACAGGGAGCGGCGGACAGCGATCGCATTGAAGACAGGAAGGGGCGGACAACGGTCACATTGAGGACAGAGAGGGACGGACAGCGATCGCATTGAGGACAGGCAGGGGCGGACAGCGATCACATTGAGGACAGGGAGGGGCGGACAGCGATCACATTGAGGACAGAAAGGGGCGGACAGCGATTACATTGAGGACAGGGTAGGACGGACAGCGATCACATTGAGGACAGGGAGGGGCGGACAGCGATCACATTGAGGACAGGGAGGGGCCGACAGCGATCGCATTGAGGACAGGGAGGGGCCGACAGTGATCACATTGAGGACAGGGAGCGGCGGACAGCGATCACATTGAGGACAGGGAGGGGCGGACAGCGATCACATCGAGGACAGGGAGGGGTGGACAACGATCACATTGAGGACAGGGAGGGGTGGACAGCGATCACATTGAGGACGGGGAGGGGCGGACAGCGATCACATTGAGGACAGAGAGGGGCGGACAGCGATCACATTGAGGACAGAGAGGGGCGGACAACGGTCACATTGAGGACACCAGGGAGGGATGGACAGCGATCACATTGAGGACAGAGAGGGGGGGACAGCGATCACATTGAGGACAGGGAGGGGCGGACAGCGATCACATTGAGGACAGGGAGGGGCGGACAGCGATCCCATTGAGGACACCAGGGAGGGATGGACAGCGATCACATTGAGGACAGGGAGGGGCCGACAGCGATCACATAGAGGACAGGGAGGGGCGGACAGCGATCACTTTGAGGACAGGGAGGGACGGACAGCGATCACATTGAGGACAGGGAGGGGCGGACAGCGATCACATTGAGGACAGGGAGGGGCGGACAGCGATCACATTGAGGACAGGGAGGGGCGGACAGCGATCCCATTGAGGACACCAGGGAGGGATGGACAGCGATCACATTGAGGACAGGGAGGGGCCGACAACGATCACATTGAGGACAGGGAGGGGCGGACAGCGATCACTTTGAGGACAGGGAGGGACGGACAGCGATCACATTGAGGACAGGGAGGGACGGACAGCGATCACATTGAGGACAGGGAGGGGCGGACAGCGATCACATTGAGGACACCAGGGAGGGTTGGACAGCGATCACATTGAGGACAGGGAGGGGCGGACAGCGATCACATTGGGGACAGGGAGGGATGGACAGCGAGCCATTGAGGACAGGGAGGGGCGGACAGCGATCACATTGAGGACAGAGAGGGATGGACAGCGAGCCATTGAGGACAGGGAGGGGCGGACAGCGATCACATTGAGGACACCAGGGAGGGTTGGACAGCGATCACATTGAGGACAGGGAGGGGCGGACAGCGATCACATTGGGGACAGGGTGGGATGGACAGCGAGCGATTGAGGACAGGGAGGGGCGGACAGCGATCGCATTGAGGACAGGGAGGGATGGACAGCGAGCCATTGAGGACAGGGAGGGGCGGACAGCGATCACATTGAGGACACCAGGGAGGGTTGGACAGCGATCACATTGAGGACAGGGAGGGGCGGACAGCGATCACATTGGGGACAGGGAGGGATGGACAGCGAGCCATTGAGGACATGGAGGGGCGGACAGCGATCACATTGGGGACAGGGAGGGATGGACAGCGAGCCATTGAGGACAGGGAGGGGCGGACAGCGATCACATTGAGGACACCAGGGAGGGTTGGACAGCGATCACATTGAGGACAGGGAGGGGCGGACAGCGATCACATTGGGGACAGGGAGGGATGGACAGCGAGCCATTGAGGACAGGGAGGGGCGGACAGCGATCACATTGAGGACAGGGAGGGATGGACAGCGAGCCATTGAGGACAGGGAGGGGCGGACAGAGATCACATTGAGGACACCAGGGAGGGTTGGACAGCGATCACATTGAGGACAGGGAGGGGCGGACAGCGATCACATTGGGGACAGGGAGGGATGGACAGCGAGCCATTGAGGACAGGGAGGGGCGGACAGCGATTACATTGAGGACAGGGAGGGATGGACAGCGAGCCATTAAGGACAGGGAGGGGCGGACAGCGATCACATTGAGGACACCAGGGAGGGTTGGACAGCGATCACATTGAGGACAGGGAGGGGCGGACAGCGATCACATTGGGGACAGGGAGGGATGAACAGCGATCACATTGAGAACAGGGAGGGTTGGACAGCGATCACATTGGGGACAGGGAGGGATGGACAGCGAGCCATTGAGGACAGGGAGGGGCGGACAGCGATCACATTGAGGACGCCAGGTAGGGTTGGACAGCGATCACATTGAGGACAAGGAGGGGCGGACAGCGATTACATTGAGGACTGGGAGGGGCGGACAGCGATCACATTGAGGACACCAGGGAGGGATGGACAGCGAGCCATTAAGGACAGGGAGGGGCGGACAGCGATCACATTGGGGACAGGGAGGGATGGACAGCGAGCCATTGAGGACAGGGAGGGGCGGACAGCGATCACATTGGGGACAGGGAGGGATGGACAGCGAGCCATTGAGGACAGGGAGGGGCGGACAGCGATCACATTGAGGACACCAGGGAGGGTTGGACAGCGATCACATTGAGGACACCAGGGAGGGATGGACAGCGAGCCATTGAGGACAGGGAGGGGCGGACAGCGATTACATTGAGGACAGGGAGGGGCGGACAGCGATCACATTGAGGACAGGGAGGGATGGACAGCGATCACATTGAGGACAGGGAGGGGCGGACAGCGATCACATTGAGGACAGGGAGGGGCGGACAGCGATCCCATTGAGGACACCAGGGAGGGATGGACAGCGATCACATTGAGGACAGGGAGGGGCCGACAACGATCACATTGAGGACAGGGAGGGGCGGACAGCGATCACTTTGAGGACAGGGAGGGACGGACAGCGATCACATTGAGGACAGGGAGGGACGGACAGCGATCACATTGAGGACAGGGAGGGGCGGACAGCGATCACATTGAGGACACCAGGGAGGGTTGGACAGCGATCACATTGAGGACAGGGAGGGGCGGACAGCGATCACATTGGGGACAGGGAGGGATGGACAGCGAGCCATTGAGGACAGGGAGGGGCGGACAGCGATCACATTGAGGACAGGGAGGGATGGACAGCGAGCCATTGAGGACAGGGAGGGGCGGACAGCGATCACATTGAGGACACCAGGGAGGGTTGGACAGCGATCACATTGAGGACAGGGAGGGGCGGACAGCGATCACATTGGGGACAGGGTGGGATGGACAGCGAGCGATTGAGGACAGGGAGGGGCGGACAGCGATCGCATTGAGGACAGGGAGGGATGGACAGCGAGCCATTGAGGACAGGGAGGGGCGGACAGCGATCACATTGAGGACACCAGGGAGGGTTGGACAGCGATCACATTGAGGACAGGGAGGGGCGGACAGCGATCACATTGGGGACAGGGAGGGATGGACAGCGAGCCATTGAGGACAGGGAGGGGCGGACAGCGATCACATTGGGGACAGGGAGGGATGGACAGCGAGCCATTGAGGACAGGGAGGGGCGGACAGCGATCACATTGAGGACACCAGGGAGGGTTGGACAGCGATCACATTGAGGACAGGGAGGGGCGGACAGCGATCACATTGGGGACAGGGAGGGATGGACAGCGAGCCATTGAGGACAGGGAGGGGCGGACAGCGATCACATTGAGGACAGGGAGGGATGGACAGCGAGCCATTGAGGACAGGGAGGGGCGGACAGAGATCACATTGAGGACACCAGGGAGGGTTGGACAGCGATCACATTGAGGACAGGGAGGGGCGGACAGCGATCACATTGGGGACAGGGAGGGATGGACAGCGAGCCATTGAGGACAGGGAGGGGCGGACAGCGATTACATTGAGGACAGGGAGGGATGGACAGCGAGCCATTAAGGACAGGGAGGGGCGGACAGCGATCACATTGAGGACACCAGGGAGGGTTGGACAGCGATCACATTGAGGACAGGGAGGGGCGGACAGCGATCACATTGGGGACAGGGAGGGATGAACAGCGATCACATTGAGAACAGGGAGGGTTGGACAGCGATCACATTGGGGACAGGGAGGGATGGACAGCGAGCCATTGAGGACAGGGAGGGGCGGACAGCGATCACATTGAGGACACCAGGTAGGGTTGGACAGCGATCACATTGAGGACAAGGAGGGGCGGACAGCGATTACATTGAGGACTGGGAGGGGCGGACAGCGATCACATTGAGGACACCAGGGAGGGATGGACAGCGAGCCATTGAGGACAGGGAGGGGCGGACAGCGATCACATTGGGGACAGGGAGGGATGGACAGCGAGCCATTGAGGACAGGGAGGGGCGGACAGCGATCACATTGGGGACAGGGAGGGATGGACAGCGAGCCATTGAGGACAGGGAGGGGCGGACAGCGATCACATTGAGGACACCAGGGAGGGTTGGACAGCGATCACATTGAGGACACCAGGGAGGGATGGACAGCGAGCCATTGAGGACAGGGAGGGGCGGACAGCGATTACATTGAGGACAGGGAGGGGCGGACAGCGATCACATTGAGGACAGGGAGGGACGGACAGCGATCACATTGAGGACAGGGAGGGACGGATAGCGATCACATTGGGGACAGGGAGGGATGGACAGCGAGCGATTGAGGACAGGGAGGGGCTTACAGCGATCACATTGAGGACAGGGAGGGACAGATAGCGATCACATTGGGGACAAGGAGGGATGGACAGCGAGCCATTGAGGACAGGGAGGGGCGGACAGCGATCACATTGGGGACAGGGAGGGATGGACAGCGAGCCATTGAGGACAGGGAGGGGCGGACAGCGATCACATTGGGGACAGGGAGGGATGGACAGCGAGCCATTGAGAACAGGGAGGGGCGGACAGCGATCCCATTGAGGACACCAGGGAGGGATGGACAGCGATCACATTGAGGACAGGGAGGGGCCGACAGCGATCACATAGAGGACAGGGAGGGGCGGACAGCGATCACTTTGAGGAGAGGGAGGGACGGACAGCGATCACATTGAGGACAGGGAGGGGCGGACAGCGATCACATTGAGGACAGGGAGGGGCGGACAGCGATCACATTGAGGACAGGGAGGGGCGGACAGCGATCCCATTGAGGACACCAGGGAGGGATGGACAGCGATCACATTGAGGACAGGGAGGGGCCGACAACGATCACATTGAGGACAGGGAGGGGCGGACAGCGATCACTTTGAGGACAGGGAGGGACGGACAGCGATCACATTGAGGACAGGGAGGGACGGACAGCGATCACATTGAGGACAGGGAGGGGCGGACAGCGATCACATTGAGGACACCAGGGAGGGTTGGACAGCGATCACATTGAGGACAGGGAGGGGCGGACAGCGATCACATTGGGGACAGGGAGGGATGGACAGCGAGCCATTGAGGACAGGGAGGGGCGGGCAGCGATCCCATTGAGGACACCAGGGAGGGATGGACAGCGATCACATTGAGGACAGGGAGGGGCGGACAGCGATCACATAGAGGACAGGGAGGGGCGGACAGCGATCACTTTGAGGACAGGGAGGGACGGACAGCGATCACATTGAGGACAGGGAGGGGCGGACAGCGATCACATTGAGGACAGGGAGGGGCGGACAGCGATCACATTGAGGACAGGGAGGGGCGGACAGCGATCCCATTGAGGACACCAGGGAGGGATGGACAGCGATCACATTGAGGACAGGGAGGGGCCGACAACGATCACATTGAGGACAGGGAGGGGCCCACAGCGATCACTTTGAGGACAGGGAGGGACGGACAGCGATCACATTGAGGACAGGGAGGGACGGACAGCGATCACATTGAGGACAGGGAGGGGCGGACAGCGATCACATTGAGGACACCAGGGAGGGTTGGACAGCGATCACATTGAGGACAGGGAGGGGCGGACAGCGATCACATTGGGGTCAGGGAGGGATGGACAGCGAGCCATTGAGGACAGGGAGGGGCGGACAGCGATCACATTGAGGACAGGGAGGGATGGACAGCGAGCCATTGAGGACAGGGAGGGGCGGACAGCGATCACATTGAGGACACCAGGGAGGGTTGGACAGCGATCACATTGAGGACAGGGAGGGGCGGACAGCGATCACATTGGGGACAGGGTGGGATGGACAGCGAGCGATTGAGGACAGGGAGGGGCGGACAGCGATCGCATTGAGGACAGGGAGGGATGGACAGCGAGCCATTGAGGACAGGGAGAGGCGGACAGCGATCACATTGAGGACACCAGGGAGGGTTGGACAGCGATCACATTGAGGACAGGGAGGGGCGGACAGCGATCACATTGGTGACTGGGAGGGATGGACAGCGAGCCATTGAGGACAGGGAGGGGCGGACAGCGATCACATTGGGGACAGGGAGGGATGGACAGCGAGCCATTGAGGACAGGGAGGGGCGGACAGCGATCACATTGAGGACACCAGGGAGGGTTGGACAGCGATCACATTGAGGACAGGGAGGGGCAGACAGCGATCACATTGGGGACAGGGAGGGATGGACAGCGAGCCATTGAGGACAGGGAGGGGCGGACAGCGATCACATTGAGGACAGGGAGGGATGGACAGCGAGCCATTGAGGACAGGGAGGGGCGGACAGAGATCACATTGAGGACACCAGGGAGGGTTGGACAGCGATCACATTGAGGACAGGGAGGGGCGGACAGCGATCACATTGGGGACATGGAGGGATGGACAGCGAGCCATTGAGGACAGGGAGGGGCGGACAGCGATCACATTGAGGACAGGGAGGGATGGACAGCGAGCCATTAAGGACAGGGAAGGGCGGACAGCGATCACATTGAGGACACCAGGGAGGGTTGGACAGCGATCACATTGAGGACAGGGAGGGGCGGACAGCGATCACATTGGGGACAGGGAGGGATGGACAGCGATCACATTGAGAACAGGGAGGGTTGGACAGCGATCACATTGGGGACAGGGAGGGATGGACAGCGAGCCATTGAGGACAGGGAGGGGCGGACAGCGATCACATTGAGGACACCAGGGAGGGTTGGACAGCGATCACATTGAGGACAAGTAGGGGCGGACAGCGATTACATTGAGGACTGGGAGGGGCGGACAGCGATCACATTGAGGACACCAGGGAGGGATGGACAGCGAGCCATTGAGGACAGGGAGGGGCGGACAGCGATCACATTGGGGACAGGGAGGGATGGACAGCGAGCCATTGAGGACAGGGAGGGGCGGACAGCGATCACATTGGGGACAGGGAGGGATGGACAGTGAGCCATTGAGGACAGGGAGGGGCGGACAGCGATCACATTGAGGACACCAGGGAGGGTTGGACAGCGATCACATTGAGGACACGGAGGGGCGGACAGCGATCACATTGGGGACAGGGAGGGATGGACAGCGAGCCATTGAGGACAGGGAGGGGCGGACAGCGATTACATTGAGGACAGGGAGGGGCGGAAAGCGATCACATTGAGGACAGGGAGGGACGGACAGCGATCACATTGAGGACAGGGAGGGACGGATAGCGATCACATTGGGGACAGGGAGGGATGGACAGCGAGCGATTGAGGACAGGGAGGGGCGGACAGCGATCACATTGGGGACAGGGAGGGATGGACAGCGAGCCATTGAGGACAGGGAGGGGCGGACAGCGATCACATTGGGGACAGGGAGGGATGGACAGCGAGCCATTGAGGACAGGGAGGAGCGGACAGCGATCACATTGAGGACACCAGGGAGGGTTGGACAGCGATCACATTGAGGACAGGGACGGGCGGACAGCGATCACATTGGGGACAGGGAGGGATGAACAGCGAGCCATTGAGGACAGGGAGGGGCGGACAGCGATCACATTGAGGACAGGAAGGGATGGACAGCGAGCCATTGAGGACAGGGAGGGGCGGACAGCGATCACATTGAGGACACCAGGGAGGGTTGGACAGCGATCACATTGAGGACAGGGAGGGGCGGACAGCGATCACATTGGGGACAGGGAGGGATGGACAGCGAGCCATTGAGGACAGGGAGGGGCGGACAGCGATCACATTGAGGACAGGGAGGGATGGACAGCGAGCCATTGAGGACAGGGAGGGGCGGACAGCGATCACATTGAGGACACCAGGGAGGGTTGGACAGCGATCACATTGAGGACAGGGAGGGGCGGACAGCGATCACATTGGGGACAGGGAGGGATGGACGGCGAGCCATTGAGGACAGGGAGGTGCGGACAGCGATCACATTGAGGACAGGGAGGGATGGACAGCGAGCCATTGAGGACAGGGAGGGGCGGACAGCGATCACATTGAGGACACCAGGGAGGGTTGGACAGCGATCACATTGAGGACAGGGAGGGGAAGACAGCGATCACATTGGGGACAGGGAGGGATGGACAGCGAGCGATTGAGGACAGGGAGGGGCGGACAGCGATCACATTGAGGACAGGGAGGGATGGACAGCGAGCCATTGAGGACAGGGAGGGGCGGACAGCGATCACATTGAGGACACCAGGGAGGGTTGGACAGCGATCACATTGAGGACAGGGAGGGGCGGACAGCGATCACATTGGGGACAGGGATGGATGGACAGCGAGCCATTGAGGACAGGGAGGGGCGGACAGCGATCACATTGAGGACAGGGAGGGATGGACAGCAAGCCATTGAGGACAGGGAGGGGCGGACAGCGATCACATTGAGGACACCAGGGAGGGTTGGACAGCGATCACATTGAGGACAGGGAGGGGCGGACAGCGATCACATTGGGGACAGGGAGGGATGAACAGCGAGCCATTGAGGACAGGGAGGGGCGGACAGCGATCACATTGAGGACAGGGAGGGATGGACAGCGATCACATTGAGGACAGGGATGGGCGGACAGCGATCACTTTGAGGACAGGGAGGGACGGACAGCGATCACATTGAGGACAGGGATGGGCGGACGGCAATCACATTGAGGACAGGGAGGGGTGGACAGCGATCACATTGAGGACGGGGAGGGGCGGACAGCCATCACACTGAGGACAGAGAGGTGCGGACAGCGATCACATTGAGGACAAGGAGGGGCGGACAGCGATCACATTGAGGACAGGGAGGGGCGGACAACGATCACATTGAGGACAGGGAGGGGCGGACAGCGATCGCATTGAGGACAGGGAGCGGCGGACAGCGATCGCATTGAGGACTGGGAGGGGCGGACAGCGATCACATTGAGGACGGGGAGGGGTGGACAGCCATCACACTGAGGACAGAGAGGTGCGGACAGCGATCACATTGAGGACAGGGAGGGGCGGACAGCAATCACATTGAGGACAGGGAGGGGCGGACAACGATCACATTGAGGACAGGGAGGGTCGGACAGCGATCGCATTGAGGACAGGGAGCGGCGGACAGCGATCGCATTGAAGACAGGAAGGGGCGGACAACGGTCACATTGAGGAGAGAGAGGGACGGACAGCGATCGCATTGAGGACAGGCAGGGGCGGACAGCGATCACATTGAGGACAGGGAGGGGCGGACAGCGATCACATTGAGGACAGGGAGGGGCGGACAGCGATTACATTGAGGACAGGGAGGGGCCGACAGCGATCGCATTGAGGACAGGGAGGGGCCGACAGTGATCACATTGAGGACAGGGAGCGGCGGACAGCGATCACATTGAGGACAGGGAGGGGCGGACAGCGATCACATTGAGGACAGGGAGGGGTGGACAACGATCACATTGAGGACAGGGAGGGGTGGACAGCGATCACATTGAGGACGGGGAGGGGCGGACAGCGATCACATTGAGGACAGAGAGGGGCGGACAGCGATCACATTGAGGACAGAGAGGGGCGGACAACGGTCACATTGAGGACACCAGGGAGGGATGGACAGCGATCACATTGAGGACAGAGAGGGGGGACAGCGATCACATTGAAGACAGGGAGGGGCGGACAGCGATCACATTGAGGACAGGGAGGGGCGGACAGCGATCCCATTGAGGACACCAGGGAGGGATGGACAGCGATCACATTGAGGACAGGGAGGGGCCGACAGCGATCACATAGAGGACAGGGAGGGGCGGACAGCGATCACTTTGAGGACAGGGAGGGACGGACAGCGATCACATTGAGGACAGGGAGGGGCGGACAGCGATCACATTGAGGACAGGGAGGGGCGGACAGCGATCACATTGAGGACAGGGAGGGGCGGACAGCCATCACATTCAGGACAGGGAGGGGCGGACAGCGATCACATTGAGGACAGGGACGGGCGGACAGCGATCAGATTGAGTACAGAGAGGGGCGGACAGCGATCACATTGGGGACAGGGAGGGGTGGACAGCGATCACATTGAGGACAGAGAGGGGCGGACGGCGATCACATTGAGGACAGGGAGGGGCGGACAGCGATCACATTGACGACATGGAGGGGCCGACAGCGATCACATTGAGGACTGGAGGGGTGGACATCGATCACATTGAGGACAGGGTGGGACGGACAGCGATCACATTGAGGACATGGAGGGGCCGACAACGATCACATTGAGGACAGGGAGGGGCGGACAGCGATCACATTGAAGACGGGAGTGGCGGACAGCGATCACATTGAGGACGGGAGGGGCGAACAGCGATCACATTCAGGACAGGGAGGGGTGGACAGTGATCACATTGAAGACGGGAGGGGCGGACAGCGATCACATTCAGGCCAGGGAGGGGTGGACATCGATCACATTGAGGACAGAGAGGGGCGGACAACGATCACATTGAGGACAGGGAGGGGCGGACAGCGATCACATTGAGGACAAGGTGGGACGGAAAGCGATCACATTGAGGACAGGGAGGGGCGGACAGCGATCACATTGAGGACAGGGAGGGGCGGACAGCGATCACATTGAGGACAGGGAGGGGCGGACAGCGATCACATTGAGGACACCAGGGAGGGTTGGACAGCGATCACATTGAGGACAGGGAGGGGAAGACAGCGATCACATTGGGGACAGGGAGGGATGGACAGCGAGCGATTGAGGACAGGGAGGGGCGGACAGCGATCACATTGAGGACAGGGAGGGATGGACAGCGAGCCATTGAGGACAGGGAGGGGCGGACAGCGATCACATTGAGGACACCAGGGAGGGTTGGACAGCGATCACATTGAGGACAGGGAGGGGCGGACAGCGATCACATTGGGGACAGGGATGGATGGACAGCGAGCCATTGAGGACAGGGAGGGGCGGACAGCGATCACATTGAGGACAGGGAGGGATGGACAGCAAGCCATTGAGGACAGGGAGGGGCGGACAGCGATCACATTGAGGACACCAGGGAGGGTTGGACAGCGATCACATTGAGGACAGGGAGGGGCGGACAGCGATCACATTGGGGACAGGGAGGGATGAACAGCGAGCCATTGAGGACAGGGAGGGGCGGACAGCGATCACATTGAGGACAGGGAGGGATGGACAGCGATCACATTGAGGACAGGGATGGGCGGACAGCGATCACTTTGAGGACAGGGAGGGACGGACAGCGATCACATTGAGGACAGGGATGGGCGGACGGCAATCACATTGAGGACAGGGAGGGGTGGACAGCGATCGCATTGAGGACGGGGAGGGGCGGACAGCCATCACACTGAGGACAGAGAGGTGCGGACAGCGATCACATTGAGGACAAGGAGGGGCGGACAGCGATCACATTGAGGACAGGGAGGGGCGGACAACGATCACATTGAGGACAGGGAGGGGCGGACAGCGATCGCATTGAGGACAGGGAGCGGCGGACAGCGATCGCATTGAGGACTGGGAGGGGCGGACAGCGATCACATTGAGGACGGGGAGGGGTGGACAGCCATCACACTGAGGACAGAGAGGTGCGGACAGCGATCACATTGAGGACAGGGAGGGGCGGACAGCAATCACATTGAGGACAGGGAGGGGCGGACAACGATCACATTGAGGACAGGGAGGGGCGGACAGCGATCACATTGGGGACAGGGAGGGATGGACAGCGAGCCATTGAGGACAGGGAGGGGCGGACAGCGATCACATTGAGGACACCAGGGAGGGTTGGACAGCGATCACATTGAGGACAGGGAGGGGCAGACAGCGATCACATTGGGGACAGGGAGGGATGGACAGCGAGCCATTGAGGACAGGGAGGGGCGGACAGCGATCACATTGAGGACAGGGAGGGATGGACAGCGAGCCATTGAGGACAGGGAGGGGCGGACAGAGATCACATTGAGGACACCAGGGAGGGTTGGACAGCGATCACATTGAGGACAGGGAGGGGCGGACAGCGATCACATTGGGGACATGGAGGGATGGACAGCGAGCCATTGAGGACAGGGAGGGGCGGACAGCGATCACATTGAGGACAGGGAGGGATGGACAGCGAGCCATTAAGGACAGGGAAGGGCGGACAGCGATCACATTGAGGACACCAGGGAGGGTTGGACAGCGATCACATTGAGGACAGGGAGGGGCGGACAGCGATCACATTGGGGACAGGGAGGGATGGACAGCGATCACATTGAGAACAGGGAGGGTTGGACAGCGATCACATTGGGGACAGGGAGGGATGGACAGCGAGCCATTGAGGACAGGGAGGGGCGGACAGCGATCACATTGAGGACACCAGGGAGGGTTGGACAGCGATCACATTGAGGACAAGGAGGGGCGGACAGCGATTACATTGAGGACTGGGAGGGGCGGACAGCGATCACATTGAGGACACCAGGGAGGGATGGACAGCGAGCCATTGAGGACAGGGAGGGGCGGACAGCGATCACATTGGGGACAGGGAGGGATGGACAGCGAGCCATTGAGGACAGGGAGGGGCGGACAGCGATCACATTGGGGACAGGGAGGGATGGACAGTGAGCCATTGAGGACAGGGAGGGGCGGACAGCGATCACATTGAGGACACCAGGGAGGGTTGGACAGCGATCACATTGAGGACACGGAGGGGCGGACAGCGATCACATTGGGGACAGGGAGGGATGGACAGCGAGCCATTGAGGACAGGGAGGGGCGGACAGCGATTACATTGAGGACAGGGAGGGGCGGAAAGCGATCACATTGAGGACAGGGAGGGACGGACAGCGATCACATTGAGGACAGGGAGGGACGGATAGCGATCACATTGGGGACAGGGAGGGATGGACAGCGAGCCATTGAGGACAGGGAGGGGCGGACAGCGATCACATTGAGGACACCAGGGAGGGTTGGACAGCGATCACATTGAGGACAGGGAGGGGCGGACAGCGATCACATTGGGGACAGGGAGGGATGGACAGCGAGCCATTGAGGACAGGGAGGGGCGGACAGCGATCACATTGAGGACAGGGAGGGATGGACAGCGAGCCATTGAGGACAGGGAGGGGCGGACAGCGATCACATTGAGGACACCAGGGAGGGTTGGACAGCGATCACATTGAGGACAGGGAGGGGCGGACAGCGATCACATTGGGGACAGGGAGGGATGGACGGCGAGCCATTGAGGACAGGGAGGTGCGGACAGCGATCACATTGAGGACAGGGAGGGATGGACAGCGAGCCATTGAGGACAGGGAGGGGCGGACAGCGATCACATTGAGGACACCAGGGAGGGTTGGACAGCGATCACATTGAGGACAGGGAGGGGAAGACAGCGATCACATTGGGGACAGGGAGGGATGGACAGCGAGCGATTGAGGACAGGGAGGGGCGGACAGCGATCACATTGAGGACAGGGAGGGATGGACAGCGAGCCATTGAGGACAGGGAGGGGCGGACAGCGATCACATTGAGGACACCAGGGAGGGTTGGACAGCGATCACATTGAGGACAGGGAGGGGCGGACAGCGATCACATTGGGGACAGGGATGGATGGACAGCGAGCCATTGAGGACAGGGAGGGGCGGACAGCGATCACATTGAGGACAGGGAGGGATGGACAGCAAGCCATTGAGGACAGGGAGGGGCGGACAGCGATCACATTGAGGACACCAGGGAGGGTTGGACAGCGATCACATTGAGGACAGGGAGGGGCGAACAGCGATCACATTGGGGACAGGGAGGGATGAACAGCGAGCCATTGAGGACAGGGAGGGGCGGACAGCGATCACATTGAGGACAGGGAGGGATGGACAGCGATCACATTGAGGACAGGGATGGGCGGACAGCGATCACTTTGAGGACAGGGAGGGACGGACAGCGATCACATTGAGGACAGGGATGGGCGGACGGCAATCACATTGAGGACAGGGAGGGGTGGACAGCGATCACATTGAGGACGGGGAGGGGCGGACAGCCATCACACTGAGGACAGAGAGGTGCGGACAGCGATCACATTGAGGACAAGGAGGGGCGGACAGCGATCACATTGAGGACAGGGAGGGGCGGACAACGATCACATTGAGGACAGGGAGGGGCGGACAGCGATCGCATTGAGGACAGGGAGCGGCGGACAGCGATCGCATTGAGGACTGGGAGGGGCGGACAGCGATCACATTGAGGACGGGGAGGGGTGGACAGCCATCACACTGAGGACAGAGAGGTGCGGACAGCGATCACATTGAGGACAGGGAGGGGCGGACAGCAATCACATTGAGGACAGGGAGGGGCGGACAACGATCACATTGAGGACAGGGAGGGTCGGACAGCGATCGCATTGAGGACAGGGAGCGGCGGACAGCGATCGCATTGAAGACAGGAAGGGGCGGACAACGGTCACATTGAGGAGAGAGAGGGACGGACAGCGATCGCATTGAGGACATGCAGGGGCGGACAGCGATCACATTGAGGACAGGGAGGGGCGGACAGCGATCACATTGAGGACAGGGAGGGGCGGACAGCGATTACATTGAGGACAGGGAGGGGCCGACAGCGATCGCATTGAGGACAGGGAGGGGCCAACAGTGATCACATTGAGGACAGGGAGCGGCGGACAGCGATCACATTGAGGACAGGGAGGGGCGGACAGCGATCACATTGAGGACAGGGAGGGGTGGACAACGATCACATTGAGGACAGGGAGGGGTGGACAGCGATCACATTGAGGACGGGGAGGGGCGGACAGCGATCACATTGAGGACAGAGAGGGGCGGACAGCGATCACATTGAGGACAGAGAGGGGCGGACAACGGTCACATTGAGGACACCAGGGAGGGATGGACAGCGATCACATTGAGGACAGAGAGGGGGGACAGCGATCACATTGAAGACAGGGAGGGGCGGACAGCGATCACATTGAGGACAGGGAGGGGCGGACAGCGATCCCATTGAGGACACCAGGGAGGGATGGACAGCGATCACATTGAGGACAGGGAGGGGCCGACAGCGATCACATAGAGGACAGGGAGGGGCGGACAGCGATCACTTTGAGGACAGGGAGGGACGGACAGCGATCACATTGAGGACAGGGAGGGGCGGACAGCGATCACATTGAGGACAGGGAGGGGCGGACAGCGATCACATTGAGGACAGGGAGGGGCGGACAGCCATCACATTCAGGACAGGGAGGGGCGGACAGCGATCACATTGAGGACAGGGACGGGCGGACAGCGATCAGATTGAGTACAGAGAGGGGCGGACAGCGATCACATTGGGGACAGGGAGGGGTGGACAGCGATCACATTGAGGACAGAGAGGGGCGGACGGCGATCACATTGAGGACAGGGAGGGGCGGACAGCGATCACATTGACGACATGGAGGGGCCGACAGCGATCACATTGAGGACTGGAAGGGTGGACATCGATCACATTGAGGACAGGGTGGGACGGACAGCGATCACATTGAGGACATGGAGGGGCCGACAACGATCACATTGAGGACAGGGAGGGGCGGACAGCGATCACATTGAAGACGGGAGTGGCGGACAGCGATCACATTGAGGACGGGAGGGGCGAACAGCGATCACATTCAGGACAGGGAGGGGTGGACAGTGATCACATTGAAGACGGGAGGGGCGGACAGCGATCACATTCAGGCCAGGGAGGGGTGGACATCGATCACATTGAGGACAGAGAGGGGCGGACAACGATCACATTGAGGACAGGGAGGGGCGGACAGCGATCACATTGAGGACAAGGTGGGACGGAAAGCGATCACATTGAGGACAGGGAGGGGCGGACAGCGATCACATTGAGGACAGGGAGGGGCGGACAGCGATCACATTGAGGACAGGGAGGGGCGGACAGCGATCACATTGAGGACACCAGGGTGGGTTGGACAGCGATCACATTGAGGACAGGGAGGGGAAGACAGCGATCACATTGGGGACAGGGAGGGATGGACAGCGAGCGATTGAGGACAGGGAGGGGCGGACAGCGATCACATTGAGGACAGGGAGGGATGGACAGCGAGCCATTGAGGACAGGGAGGGGCGGACAGCGATCACATTGAGGACACCAGGGAGGGTTGGACAGCGATCACATTGAGGACAGGGAGGGGCGGACAGCGATCACATTGGGGACAGGGATGGATGGACAGCGAGCCATTGAGGACAGGGAGGGGCGGACAGCGATCACATTGAGGACAGGGAGGGATGGACAGCAAGCCATTGAGGACAGGGAGGGGCGGACAGCGATCACATTGAGGACACCAGGGAGGGTTGGACAGCGATCACATTGAGGACAGGGAGGGGCGGACAGCGATCACATTGGGGACAGGGAGGGATGAACAGCGAGCCATTGAGGACAGGGAGGGGCGGACAGCGATCACATTGAGGACAGGGAGGGATGGACAGCGATCACATTGAGGACAGGGATGGGCGGACAGCGATCACTTTGAGGACAGGGAGGGACGGACAGCGATCACATTGAGGACAGGGATGGGCGGACGGCAATCACATTGAGGACAGGGAGGGGTGGACAGCGATCACATTGAGGACGGGGAGGGGCGGACAGCCATCACACTGAGGACAGAGAGGTGCGGACAGCGATCACATTGAGGACAAGGAGGGGCGGACAGCGATCACATTGAGGACAGGGAGGGGCGGACAACGATCACATTGAGGACAGGGAGGGGCGGACAGCGATCGCATTGAGGACAGGGAGCGGCGGACAGCGATCGCATTGAGGACTGGGAGGGGCGGACAGCGATCACATTGAGGACGGGGAGGGGTGGACAGCCATCACACTGAGGACAGAGAGGTGCGGACAGCGATCACATTGAGGACAGGGAGGGGCGGACAGCAATCACATTGAGGACAGGGAGGGGCGGACAACGATCACATTGAGGACAGAGAGGGTCGGACAGCGATCGCATTGAGGACAGGGAGCGGCGGACAGCGATCGCATTGAAGACAGGAAGGGGCGGACAACGGTCACATTGAGGAGAGAGAGGGACGGACAGCGATCGCATTGAGGACAGGCAGGGGCGGACAGCGATCACATTGAGGACAGGGAGGGGCGGACAGCGATCACATTGAGGACAGGGAGGGGCGGACAGCGATTACATTGAGGACAGGGAGGGGCCGACAGCGATCGCATTGAGGACAGGGAGGGGCCGACAGTGATCACATTGAGGACAGGGAGCGGCGGACAGCGATCACATTGAGGACAGGGAGGGGCGGACAGCGATCACATTGAGGACAGGGAGGGGTGGACAACGATCACATTGAGGACAGGGAGGGGTGGACAGCGATCACATTGAGGACGGGGAGGGGCGGACAGCGATCACATTGAGGACAGAGAGGGGCGGACAGCGATCACATTGAGGACAGAGAGGGGCGGACAACGGTCACATTGAGGACACCAGGGAGGGATGGACAGCGATCACATTGAGGACAGAGAGGGGGGACAGCGATCACATTGAAGACAGGGAGGGGCGGACAGCGATCACATTGAGGACAGGGAGGGGCGGACAGCGATCCCATTGAGGACACCAGGGAGGGATGGACAGCGATCACATTGAGGACAGGGAGGGGCCGACAGCGATCACATAGAGGACAGGGAGGGGCGGACAGCGATCACTTTGAGGACAGGGAGGGACGGACAGCGATCACATTGAGGACAGGGAGGGGCGGACAGCGATCACATTGAGGACAGGGAGGGGCGGACAGCGATCACATTGAGGACAGGGAGGGGCGGACAGCCATCACATTCAGGACAGGGAGGGGCGGACAACGATCACATTGAGGACAGGGACGGGCGGACAGCGATCAGATTGAGTACAGAGAGGGGCGGACAGCGATCACATTGGGGACAGGGAGGGGTGGACAGCGATCACATTGAGGACAGAGAGGGGCGGACGGCGATCACATTGAGGACAGGGAGGGGCGGACAGCGATCACATTGACGACATGGAGGGGCCGACAGCGATCACATTGAGGACTGGAGGGGTGGACATCGATCACATTGAGGACAGGGTGGGACGGACAGCGATCACATTGAGGACATGGAGGGGCCGACAACGATCACATTGAGGACAGGGAGGGGCGGACAGCGATCACATTGAAGACGGGAGTGGCGGACAGCGATCACATTGAGGACGGGAGGGGCGAACAGCGATCACATTCAGGACAGGGAGGGGTGGACAGTGATCACATTGAAGACGGGAGGGGCGGACAGCGATCACATTCAGGCCAGGGAGGGGTGGACATCGATCACATTGAGGACAGAGAGGGGCGGACAACGATCACATTGAGGACAGGGAGGGGCGGACAGCGATCACATTGAGGACAAGGTGGGACGGAAAGCGATCACATTGAGGACAGGGAGGGATGGACAGCGAGCCATTGAGGACAGGGAGGGGCGGACAGCGATCACATTGAGGACACCAGGGAGGGTTGGACAGCGATCACATTGAGGACAGGGAGGGGCGGACAGCGATCACATTGGGGACAGGGATGGATGGACAGCGAGCCATTGAGGACAGGGAGGGGCGGACAGCGATCACATTGAGGACAGGGAGGGATGGACAGCAAGCCATTGAGGACAGGGAGGGGCGGACAGCGATCACATTGAGGACACCAGGGAGGGTTGGACAGCGATCACATTGAGGACAGGGAGGGGCGGACAGCGATCACATTGGGGACAGGGAGGGATGAACAGCGAGCCATTGAGGACAGGGAGGGGCGGACAGCGATCACATTGAGGACAGGGAGGGATGGACAGCGATCACATTGAGGACAGGGATGGGCGGACAGCGATCACTTTGAGGACAGGGAGGGACGGACAGCGATCACATTGAGGACAGGGATGGGCGGACGGCAATCACATTGAGGACAGGGAGGGGTGGACAGCGATCACATTGAGGACGGGGAGGGGCGGACAGCCATCACACTGAGGACAGAGAGGTGCGGACAGCGATCACATTGAGGACAAGGAGGGGCGGACAGCGATCACATTGAGGACAGGGAGGGGCGGACAACGATCACATTGAGGACAGGGAGGGGCGGACAGCGATCGCATTGAGGACAGGGAGCGGCGGACAGCGATCGCATTGAGGACTGGGAGGGGCGGACAGCGATCACATTGAGGACGGGGAGGGGTGGACAGCCATCACACTGAGGACAGAGAGGTGCGGACAGCGATCACATTGAGGACAGGGAGGGGCGGACAGCAATCACATTGAGGACAGGGAGGGGCGGACAACGATCACATTGAGGACAGAGAGGGTCGGACAGCGATCGCATTGAGGACAGGGAGCGGCGGACAGCGATCGCATTGAAGACAGGAAGGGGCGGACAACGGTCACATTGAGGAGAGAGAGGGACGGACAGCGATCGCATTGAGGACAGGCAGGGGCGGACAGCGATCACATTGAGGACAGGGAGGGGCGGACAGCGATCACATTGAGGACAGGGAGGGGCGGACAGCGATTACATTGAGGACAGGGAGGGGCCGACAGCGATCGCATTGAGGACAGGGAGGGGCCGACAGTGATCACATTGAGGACAGGGAGCGGCGGACAGCGATCACATTGAGGACAGGGAGGGGCGGACAGCGATCACATTGAGGACAGGGAGGGGTGGACAACGATCACATTGAGGACAGGGAGGGGTGGACAGCGATCACATTGAGGACGGGGAGGGGCGGACAGCGATCACATTGAGGACAGAGAGGGGCGGACAGCGATCACATTGAGGACAGAGAGGGGCGGACAACGGTCACATTGAGGACACCAGGGAGGGATGGACAGCGATCACATTGAGGACAGAGAGGGGGGACAGCGATCACATTGAAGACAGGGAGGGGCGGACAGCGATCACATTGAGGACAGGGAGGGGCGGACAGCGATCCCATTGAGGACACCAGGGAGGGATGGACAGCGATCACATTGAGGACAGGGAGGGGCCGACAGCGATCACATAGAGGACAGGGAGGGGCGGACAGCGATCACTTTGAGGACAGGGAGGGACGGACAGCGATCACATTGAGGACAGGGAGGGGCGGACAGCGATCACATTGAGGACAGGGAGGGGCGGACAGCGATCACATTGAGGACAGGGAGGGGCGGACAGCCATCACATTCAGGACAGGGAGGGGCGGACAACGATCACATTGAGGACAGGGACGGGCGGACAGCGATCAGATTGAGTACAGAGAGGGGCGGACAGCGATCACATTGGGGACAGGGAGGGGTGGACAGCGATCACATTGAGGACAGAGAGGGGCGGACGGCGATCACATTGAGGACAGGGAGGGGCGGACAGCGATCACATTGACGACATGGAGGGGCCGACAGCGATCACATTGAGGACTGGAGGGGTGGACATCGATCACATTGAGGACAGGGTGGGACGGACAGCGATCACATTGAGGACATGGAGGGGCCGACAACGATCACATTGAGGACAGGGAGGGGCGGACAGCGATCACATTGAAGACGGGAGTGGCGGACAGCGATCACATTGAGGACGGGAGGGGCGAACAGCGATCACATTCAGGACAGGGAGGGGTGGACAGTGATCACATTGAAGACGGGAGGGGCGGACAGCGATCACATTCAGGCCAGGGAGGGGTGGACATCGATCACATTGAGGACAGAGAGGGGCGGACAACGATCACATTGAGGACAGGGAGGGGCGGACAGCGATCACATTGAGGACAAGGTGGGACGGAAAGCGATCACATTGAGGACAGGGAGGGGCGGACAGCGATCACATTGAGGACAGGGAGGGGCGGACAGCGATCACATTGAGGACAGGGAGGGGCGGACAGCGATCACATTGAGGACAGGGCGGGCGGACAGCGATCACATCGAAGACCGGGAGGATCAGACAGCGATCAAATTGAGGACGGGGAGGAGCGGACAGCGATCACATTGAGGACAGTGAGGGGCGGACAGCGATCACATTGAGGACAGGGAGGGGCGGACAGCGATCACATTGAGGACGGGGAGGTGCGGACAGCGATCACATTGAGGACAGGGAGGAGCGGACAGCGATCACATTGAGGACAGAGAGGGGCGGACAACGATCGCATTGTGGACAGGGAGGGGCGGACAACGATCGCATTGAGAACAGGGAGGGACGGACAGCGATCACATTGAGGACAGGAAGGGGCGGACAGCGATCACATTGAGGACGGGGAGGGGTGGACAGCAATCACATTGAGGACAGGGAGGGGCGGACAGCGATTACATTGAGGACAGGGAGGGGTGGACAGCGATCCCAGTGAGGACAGGGAGGGGCGGACAGCGATCACATTGAGGACAGAGAGGTGCGGACAGCGATCACATTGAGGACAGGGAGGGGCGGACAGCGATCACATTGAGGACAGGGAGGGGCGGACAGCGATCCCATTGAGGACAGGGATGGGCGGACAGCGATCACATTGAGGACAGAGAGGTGCCGACGCCGATCATATTGAGGACAGGGAGAGACGGACAGCGATCACATTGAGGACAGGGAGGGGCGGACAGCGATCACATTGAGGACATGGAGGGGCGGACAGCGATTACATTGAGGACAGGGAGGGGGGGGCAGCGATCACATTGAGGTGGGGGAGGGGCGAAAAACGATCACATTGAGGACAGGGAGGGGCGAACAACGATCACATTGAGGACATGGAGGGGCGGACTGCGGTCACATTGAGGACATGGAGGTGCGGACAGCGATCACATCGAGGACAGGGAGGGGCGGACAGCGATCACATTGAGGGCAGTGAGGGACGGACAGCGATCACATTGAGGACAGGGAGGGGCGGACAGCGATCACATTGAGGACAGGGAGGGGCGGACAGCGATCACATTGAGGGCAGTGAGGGACGGACAGCGATCACATTGAGGACAGGGAGGGGCGGACAGCGATCACATTGAGGACAAGGTGGGACGGAAAGCGATCACATTGAGGACAGGGAGGGGCGGACAGCGATCACATTGAGGACAGGGAGGGGCGGACAGCGATCACATTGAGGACAGGGAGGGGCGGACAGCGATCACATTGAGGACAGGGCGGGCGGACAGCGATCACATCGAAGACCGGGAGGATCAGACAGCGATCAAATTGAGGACGGGGAGGAGCGGACAGCGATCACATTGAGGACAGTGAGGGGCGGACAGCGATCACATTGAGGACAGGGAGGGGCGGACAGCGATCACATTGAGGACGGGGAGGTGCGGACAGCGATCACATTGAGGACAGGGAGGAGCGGACAGCGATCACATTGAGGACAGAGAGGGGCGGACAACGATCGCATTGTGGACAGGGAGGGGCGGACAACGATCGCATTGAGAACAGGGAGGGACGGACAGCGATCACATTGAGGACAGGAAGGGGCGGACAGCGATCACATTGAGGACGGGGAGGGGTGGACAGCAATCACATTGAGGACAGGGAGGGGCGGAGAGCGATTACATTGAGGACAGGGAGGGGTGGACAGCGATCCCAGTGAGGACAGGGAGGGGCGGACAGCGATCACATTGAGGACAGAGAGGTGCGGACAGCGATCACATTGAGGACAGGGAGGGGCGGACAGCGATCACATTGAGGACAGGGAGGGGCGGACAGCGATCCCATTGAGGACAGGGAGGGGCGGACAGCGATCACATTGAGGACAGAGAGGTGCGGACGCCGATCATATTGAGGACAGGGAGAGAAGGACAGCGATCACATTGAGGACAGGGAGGGGCGGACAGCGATCACATTGAGGACATGGAGGGGCGGACAGCGATTACATTGAGGACAGGGAGGGGGGGGGGGCAGCGATCACATTGAGGTAGGGGAGGGGCGAAAAACGATCACATTGAGGACAGGGAGGGGCGAACAACGATCACATTGAGGACATGGAGGGGCGGACTGCGGTCACATTGAGGACATGGAGGTGCGGACAGCGATCACATCGAGGACAGGGAGGGGCGGACAGCGATCACATTGAGGGCAGTGAGGGACGGACAGCGATCACATTGAGGACAGGGAGGGGCGGACAGCGATCACATTGAGGACAGGGAGGGGCGGACAGCGATCACATTGAGGGCAGTGAGGGACGGACAGCGATCACATTGAGGACAGGGAGGTACGAAGAGCGATCACATTGAGGACAGGGAGGATCAGACAGCGATCACATTGAGGACAGGGAGGGACCGACAGCGATCACATTGAGGACGGGGAGGGGGACTACGATCACATTGAGGACAGGGAGGGGCAGACATCGATCCCATTGAGGACATGGAGGGGCGGACAGCGATCACATTGAGGACAGGGAGGGGCGGACAGCGATCACATTGACCACAGGGAGGGGCGGACAGCGATCACATTGAGGACAGGGAGGGGCGGACAGCGATCACATTGACCACAGGGAGGGGCGGACAGCGATCACATTGAGGACTAGGAGGACCAGGCAGCGATCACATTGAGGACAGGGAGGGACGGACAGCGATCACATTGAGGACGGGGAGGGGCGGACTACGATCACATTGAGGACAGAGAGGGGCGGACAGTGATCACATTGTGGACAGGGAGGGGCGGACAACGATCGCATTGAGGACAGGGAGGGACGGACAGCGCTCACATTGAGGACGATGAGGGGCGGTCAACGATCACATTGAGGACATCTAGGGGCGGACCAAGATCACATTGAGGACAGGGAGGGGCGGACAGCGATTACATTGAGGACCAGGGAGGGGCGGACAGCGCTCACATTGAGGACGATGAGGGGCGGACAACGATCACATTGAGGACATCTAGGGGCGGACAGAGATCACATTGAGGACAGGGAGGGGCGGACAGCGATTACATTGAGGACAGGGAGGGGCGGATAACGATCACATTGAGGACATCTAGGGGCGGACAGAGATCACATTGAGGACAGGCAGGGGCGGACAGCGATTACATTGAGGACAGGGAGGGGAGGACAGCGATCACATTGAGGACAGGGAGGGACGGACAGCGATCACATTGAGGACCGAAAGGGGCGGACAGCGATCACATTGAGGACAGGGAGGGGTGGACAGCAATCACATTCAGGACAGAGAGGGGCGGACAGCGATCACATTGAGGACAGGGAGGGGCGGACAGCGATCACATTGAGGACAGAGAGGGGCGGACAACAATCACATTGAGGACAGGGAGGGGCGGACAGCGATCACATTGAGGTGAGGATGTGGCGGACAGCGATCACATTGATTACAGGGAGAGGCGGACAGCGATCACATTGAAGACAGGGCGGGGTGGACATCGATCACATTGAGGACAGGGAGGGGCGGACAGCGATCACATTGAGGACAGGGAGGGGCGGACAGCGATCACATTGAGGACAGGGAGGGGCGGACGGCGATCACATTGAGGACAGGGAGGGATGGACAGCGATCACATTGAGGACAGGGAGGGATGGACAGCGAGCCATTGAGGACAGGGAGGGGCGGACAGCGATCACATTGAGGACAGAGCTGGGCGGACAACGATCACATTGAGGACAGGGAGGGGCGGACAGCGATCACATTGAGGTGAGGATGTGGCGGACATCGATCACATTGAGGACAGGGAGGGGCGGACAGCGATCACATTGAGGACAGGGAGGGGCGGACAGCGATCACATTGAGGACAGGGAGGGGCGGACAGCGATCACATTGAAGACAGGGAGGGATGGACAGCGATCACATTGAGGCCAGGGAGGGATGGACAGCGAGCCATTGAGGACAGGGAGGGGCGCAGAGCGATCACATTGAGGACAGGGAGGGGCGGACAGCGATCACATTGAGGACAGGGAGGGACGGACAGCGATCACATTGAGGACAGGGAGGTACGGACAGCGATCACATTGAGGCCAGGGAGGGATGGACAGCGAGCCATTGAGGACAGGGAGGGGCGGACAGCGATCACATTGAGGACAGGGAGGGGCGGACAGCGATCACATTGAGGACAGGGAGGGGCGGACAGCGATCACATTGAGGACAGGGAGGGATGGACAGCGATCACATTGAGGCCAGGGAGGGATGGACAGCGAGCCATTGAGGACAGGGAGGGGCGCAGAGCGATCACATTGAGGACAGGGAGGGGCGGACAGCGATCACATTGAGGACAGGGAGGGACGGACAGCGATCACATTGAGGACAGGGAGGTACGGACAGCGATCACATTGAGGCCAGGGAGGGATGGACAGCGAGCCATTGAGGACAGGGAGGGGCGGACAGCGATCACATTGAGGACACCAGGGAGGGTTGGACAGCGATCACATTGAGGACAAGGAGGGGCGGACAGCGATCACATTGAGGACCCCAGGGAGGGTTGGACAGCGATCACATTGAGGACAAGGAGGGGCGGACAGCGATTACATTGAGGACAGGGAGGAGCGGACAGCAATTTCATTGAGGACAGGGAGGGACGGACAGCGACCACATTGAGGACGGGGAGGGGCGGACAGCGATCACATTGAGGACAGGGAGGGGCGGACAGTGATCACATTGAGAACAGGGAGGAGCGGACAGCGATTACATTGAGGACAGGGAGGGACGGATAGCGATCACATTGAGAACAGGGAGGGACGGACAGCGATCACATTGAGAACAGGGAGGAGCGGACAGCGATCACATTGGGGACAGGGAGGTGCGGACAGCGATCACATTGAGGACAGGGAGGGACGGACAGCGATCACATTGGGGACAGGGAGGAGCGGACAGCGATCACATTGAGAACAGGGAGGGACGGACAGCGATCACATTGGGGACAGGGAGGAGCGGACAGCGATCACATTGAGAACAGGGAGGGACCGACAGCGATCACATTGAGAACAGGGAGGGACGGACAGCGATCACATTGGGGACAGGGAGGGGCGGACAGCGAGCCATTGAGGACAGGGAGGAGCGGACAGCGATCACATTGAGAACAGGGAGGGACGGACAGCGATCACATTGAGAACAGGGAGGGACGGACAGCGATCACATTGGGGACAGGGAGGGGCGGACAGCGAGCCATTGAGGACAGGGAGGAGCGGACAGCGATCACATTGAGGATAGGGAGGGGTGGACAACGATCACATTGAGGACAGGGAGGAGCGGACAGCGATCACATTGAGGACAGGGAGGGGCGGACAGTGATCACATTGAGAACAGGGAGGAGCGGACAGCGATTACATTGAGAACTGGGAGGGGCGGACAGTGATCACATTGAGGACAGGGAGGGGCGGACAGCGATCACATTGAGAACAGGGAGGGACGGACAGCGATCACATTGAGGACAGGGAGGGCCGGACAGCGATCACGTTGAGGACAGGGAGGCGCGGACAACGATCACATTAAGGACAGGGAGGAGCGGACAGCGATCACATTGAGGACGGGGAGGGACGGACAGCGATCACATTGAGGACAGGGAGGGGCCGACAGCGTTCTCATTGAGGATAGGGGGGGGGGGCGGACAGCGATCACGTTGAGGACAGGGAGGCGCGGACAACGATCACATTAAGGACAGGGAGGAGCGGACAGCGATCACATTGAGGACTGGGAGGGACGGACAGCGATCACATTGAGGACGGGGAGGGACGGACAGCGATCACATTGAGGACAGAGAGGGACGGATAGCGATCACATTGAGGACGGGGAGGGGCGGACAGCGATCACATTGGGGACAGGGAGGGATGAACAGCGATCACGTTGAGGACAGGGAGGCGCGGACAACGATCACATTAAGGACAGGGAGGAGCGGACAGCGATCACATTGAGGACTGGGAGGGACGGACAGCGATCACATTGAGGACGGGGAGGGACGGACAGCGATCACATTGAGGACAGGGAGGGACGGATAGCGGTCACATTGAGGACGGGGAGGGGCGGACAGCGATCACATTGGGGACAGGGAGGGATGGACAGCGAGCCATTGAGGACAGGGAGGGGCGGACAGCGATCATATTGGGGACAGGGAGGGATGGACAGCGAGCCATTGAGGACAGGGAGGGGCGGACAGCGATCACATTGGGGACAGGGAGGGGCGGACAGCGATCACATTGGGGACAGGGAGGGACGGACAGCGATCACATTGAGAACAGGGAGGGACGGACAGCGATCACATTGAGGACGGGGAGGAGCGGACAGCGATCACATTGAGGACGGGGAGGAGCGGACAGCGATCACATTGAGGACAGGGAGGAGCGGCCAGCGATCACATTGAGGACGGGGAGGGACGGACAGCGATCACATTGAGGACAGGGAGGGACGGATAGCGATCACATTGAGGACGGGGAGGGGCGGACAGCGATCACATTGAGGACAGGGAGGGGGGAAAGCGATCACATTGAGGACAGGGAGGCGCGGACAACGATCACATTAAGGACAGGGAGGGGCGGACAGCAATCACATTGAGGACTGGGAGGAGCGGACAGCGATCACATTGAGGACGGGGAGGGACGGACAGCGATCACATTGAGGACACCAGGGAGGGATGGACAGCGAGCCATTGAGGACAGGGAGGGGCGGACAGCGATCACATTGGGGGCAGGGAGGGACGGACAGCGATCACATTGAGAACAGGGAGGGGCGGACAGCGATCACATTGAGGACAGGGAGGGACGGACAGCGATCACATTGAGGACAGGGAGGGAGGGACAGCGATCACATTGAGGACAGGGAGGGACGGACAGCGATCACATTGAGGACAGGGAGGGACGGACAGCGATCACATTGAGGACAGGGAGGGACGGACAGCGATCACATTGAGGACAGGGAGGGACGGACAGCGATCACATTGAGGACGGGGAGGGACGGACAGCGATCACATTCAGGACAGGGAGGGACGGACAGCGATCACATTGAGGACAGGGAGGGACGGACAGCGATCACATTGAGGACAGGGAGGGACGGATAGCCATCACATTGAGGACGGGGAGGGACGGACAGCGATCACATTGAGGACAGGGAGGGACGGACAGCGATCACATTGAGGACGGGGAGGGACGGACAGCGATCACATTGAGGACAGGGAGGGACGGACAGCGAGCCATTGAGGACAGGGAGGGACGGACAGCGATCACATTGAGGACAGGGAGGGACGGACAGCGATCACATTGAGGACGGGGAGGGACGGACAGCGATCACATTGAGGACGGGGAGGGACGGACAGCGATCACATTGAGGACAGGGAGGGATGACCAGCGAGCCATTGAGGACAAGGAGGGATGGACAGCGATCACATTGAGGACAGGGAGGGACGGACAGCGATCACATTGGGGACAGGGAGGGACGGACAGCGATCACATTGAGGACGGGGAGGGATGGACAGCGATCACATTGAGGACAGGGAGGGGCGGACAGCGATCACATTGAGGACAGGGAGGGGCGGACAGCGATCACATTGAGGACAGGGAGGGGCGGACAGCGATCACATTGAGGACAGGGAGGGGCGGACAGCGATCACATTGAGGACAGGGAGGTGCGGACAGCGATCACATTGAGGACGGGGAGGGATGGACAGCGATCACATTGAGGACAGGGAGGGACGGACAGCGATCACATTGAGGACAGGGAGGGGCGGACAGCGATCACATTGAGGACAGGGAGGGGCGGCCAGCGATCACATTGAGGACGGGGAGGGATGGACAGCGATCACATTGAGGACAGGGAGGGATGGACAGCGATCACATTGAGGACAGGGAGGGACGGACAGCGAACACATTGAGGACGGGGAGGGGCGGACAGCGATCACATTGAGGACGGGGAGGGATGGACAGCGATCACATTGAGGACGGGGAGGGATGGACAGCGATCACATTGAGGACGGGGAGGGTTGGACAGCGATCACATTGAGGACAGGGAGGGGCGGACAGCGATCACATTGGGGACAGGGAGGGATGGACAGCGATCACATTGAGGACGGGGAGGGATGGACAGCGATCACATTGAGGACAGGGAGGGGCGGACAGCGATCACATTGAGGACGGGGAGGGACGGACAGCGATCACATTGAGGACAGGGATGGGCGGACAGCGATCACTTTGAGGACAGGGAGGGACGGACAGCGATCACATTGATGACAAGGAGGGATGGACAGCGATCACATTGAGGACAGGGAGGGACGGACAGCGATCACATTGAGGACGGGGAGGGATGGACAGCGATCACATTGAGGACAGGGAGGGGCGGACAGCGATCACATTGAGGACAAGGAGGGATGGACAGCGATCACATTGAGGACAGGGAGGGACGGACAGCGATCACATTGAGGACGGGGAGGGATGGACAGCGATCACATTGAGGACAGGGAGGGGCGGACAGCGATCACATTGAGGACACCAGGGAGGGATGGACAGCGATCACATTGAGGACGGGGAGGGTTGGACAGCGATCACATTGAGGACAGGGAGGGGCGGACAGTGATCACATTGGGGACAGGGAGGGATGGACAGCGATCACATTGAGGACGGGGAGGGATGGACAGCGATCACATTGAGGACAGGGAGGGGCGGACAGCGATCACATTGAGGACGGGGAGGGACGGACAGCGATCACATTGAGGACAGGGATGGGCGGACAGCGATCACTTTGAGGACAGGGAGGGACGGACAGCGATCACATTGAGGACAGGGATGGGCGGACGGCAATCACATTGAGGACAGGGAGGGGTGGACAGCGATCACATTGAGGACGGGGAGGGGCGGACAGCCATCACACTGAGGACAGAGAGGTGCGGACAGCGATCACATTGAGGACAAGGAGGGGCGGACAGCGATCACATTGAGGACAGGGAGGGGCGGACAACGATCACATTGAGGACAGGGAGGGGCGGACAGCGATCGCATTGAGGACAGGGAGCGGCGGACAGCGATCGCATTGAGGACTGGGAGGGGCGGACAGCGATCACATTGAGGACGGGGAGGGGTGGACAGCCATCACACTGAGGACAGAGAGGTGCGGACAGCGATCACATTGAGGACAGGGAGGGGCGGACAGCAATCACATTGAGGACAGGGAGGGGCGGACAACGATCACATTGAGGACAGGGAGGGTCGGACAGCGATCGCATTGAGGACAGGGAGCGGCGGACAGCGATCGCATTGAAGACAGGAAGGGGCGGACAACGGTCACATTGAAGAGAGAGAGGGACGGACAGCGATCGCATTGAGGACAGGCAGGGGCGGACAGCGATCACATTGAGGACAGGGAGGGGCGGACAGCGATCACATTGAGGACAGGGAGGGGCGGACAGCGATTACATTGAGGACAGGGAGGGGCCGACAGCGATCGCATTGAGGACAGGGAGGCGCCGACAGTGATCACATTGAGGACAGGGAGCGGCGGACAGCGATCACATTGAGGACAGGGAGGGGCGGACAGCGATCACATTGAGGACAGGGAGGGGTGGACAACGATCACATTGAGGACAGGGAGGGGTGGACAGCGATCACATTGAGGACGGGGAGGGGCGGACAGCGATCACATTGAGGACAGAGAGGGGCGGACAGCGATCACATTGAGGACAGAGAGGGGCGGACAACGGTCACATTGAGGACACCAGGGAGGGATGGACAGCGATCACATTGAGGACAGAGAGGGGGGACAGCGATCACATTGAAGACAGGGAGGGGCGGACAGCGATCACATTGAGGACAGGGAGGGGCGGACAGCGATCCCATTGAGGACACCAGGGAGGGATGGACAGCGATCACATTGAGGACAGGGAGGGGCCGACAGCGATCACATAGAGGACAGGGAGGGGCGGACAGCGATCACTTTGAGGACAGGGAGGGACGGACAGCGATCACATTGAGGACAGGGAGGGGCGGACAGCGATCACATTGAGGACAGGGAGGGGCGGACAGCGATCACATTGAGGACAGGGAGGGGCGGACAGCCATCACATTCAGGACAGGGAGGGGCGGACAGCGATCACATTGAGGACAGGGACGGGCGGACAGCGATCAGATTGAGTACAGAGAGGGGCGGACAGCGATCACATTGGGGACAGGGAGGGGTGAACAGCGATCACATTGAGGACAGAGAGGGGCGGACGGCGATCACATTGAGGACAGGGAGGGGCGGACAGCGATCACATTGACGACATGGAGGGGCCGACAGCGATCACATTGAGGACTGGAGGGGTGGACATCGATCACATTGAGGACAGGGTGGGACGGACAGCGATCACATTGAGGACATGGAGGGGCCGACAACGATCACATTGAGGACAGTGAGGGGCGGACAGCGATCACATTGAAGACGGGAGTGGCGGACAGCGATCACATTGAGGACGGGAGGGGCGAACAGCGATCACATTCAGGACAGGGAGGGGTGGACAGTGATCACATTGAAGACGGGAGGGGCGGACAGCGATCACATTCAGGCCAGGGAGGGGTGGACATCGATCACATTGAGGACAGAGAGGGGCGGACAACGATCACATTGAGGACAGGGAGGGGCGGACAGCGATCACATTGAGGACAAGGTGGGACGGAAAGCGATCACATTGAGGACAGGGAGGGGCGGACAGCGATCACATTGAGGACAGGGAGGGGCGGACAGCGATCACATTGAGGACAGGGAGGGGCGGACAGCGATCACATTGAGGACAGGGCGGGCGGACAGCGATCACATCGAAGACCGGGAGGATCAGACAGCGATCAAATTGAGGACGGGGAGGAGCGGACAGCGATCACATTGAGGACAGTGAGGGGCGGACAGCGATCACATTGAGGACAGGGAGGGGCGGACAGCGATCACATTGAGGACGGGGAGGTGCGGACAGCGATCACATTGAGGACAGGGAGGAGCGGACAGCGATCACATTGAGGACAGAGAGGGGCGGACAACGATCGCATTGTGGACAGGGAGGGGCGGACAACGATCGCATTGAGAACAGGGAGGGACGGACAGCGATCACATTGAGGACAGGAAGGGGCGGACAGCGATCACATTGAGGACGGGGAGGGGTGGACAGCAATCACATTGAGGACAGGGAGGGGCGGACAGCGATTACATTGAGGACAGGGAGGGGTGGACAGCGATCCCAGTGAGGACAGGGAGGGGCGGACAGCGATCACATTGAGGACAGAGAGGTGCGGACAGCGATCACATTGAGGACAGGGAGGGGCGGACAGCGATCACATTGAGGACAGGGAGGGGCGGACAGCGATCCCATTGAGGACAGGGATGGGCGGACAGCGATCACATTGAGGACAGAGAGGTGCCGACGCCGATCATATTGAGGACAGGGAGAGACGGACAGCGATCACATTGAGGACAGGGAGGGGCGGACAGCGATCACATTGAGGACATGGAGGGGCGGACAGCGATTACATTGAGGACAGGGAGGGGGGGCAGCGATCACATTGAGGTGGGGGAGGGGCGAAAAACGATCACATTGAGGACAGGGAGGGGCGAACAACGATCACATTGAGGACATGGAGGGGCGGACTGCGGTCACATTGAGGACATGGAGGTGCGGACAGCGATCACATCGAGGACAGGGAGGGGCGGACAGCGATCACATTGAGGGCAGTGAGGGACGGACAGCGATCACATTGAGGACAGGGAGGGGCGGACAGCGATCACATTGAGGACAGGGAGGGGCGGACAGCGATCACATTGAGGGCAGTGAGGGACGGACAGCGATCACATTGAGGACAGGGAGGGGCGGACAGCGATCACATTGAGGACAAGGTGGGACGGAAAGCGATCACATTGAGGACAGGGAGGGGCGGACAGCGATCACATTGAGGACAGGGAGGGGCGGACAGCGATCACATTGAGGACAGGGAGGGGCGGACAGCGATCACATTGAGGACAGGGCGGGCGGACAGCGATCACATGGAAGACCGGGAGGATCAGACAGCGATCAAATTGAGGACGGGGAGGAGCGGACAGCGATCACATTGAGGACAGTGAGGGGCGGACAGCGATCACATTGAGGACAGGGAGGGGCGGACAGCGATCACATTGAGGACGGGGAGGTGCGGACAGCGATCACATTGAGGACAGGGAGGAGCGGACAGCGATCACATTGAGGACAGAGAGGGGCGGACAACGATCGCATTGTGGACAGGGAGGGGCGGACAACGATCGCATTGAGAACAGGGAGGGACGGACAGCGATCACATTGAGGACAGGAAGGGGCGGACAGCGATCACATTGAGGACGGGGAGGGGTGGACAGCAATCACATTGAGGACAGGGAGGGGCGGAGAGCGATTACATTGAGGACAGGGAGGGGTGGACAGCGATCCCAGTGAGGACAGGGAGGGGCGGACAGCGATCACATTGAGGACAGAGAGGTGCGGACAGCGATCACATTGAGGACAGGGAGGGGCGGACAGCGATCACATTGAGGACAGGGAGGGGCGGACAGCGATCCCATTGAGGACAGGGAGGGGCGGACAGCGATCACATTGAGGACAGAGAGGTGCGGACGCCGATCATATTGAGGACAGGGAGAGAAGGACAGCGATCACATTGAGGACAGGGAGGGGCGGACAGCGATCACATTGAGGACATGGAGGGGCGGACAGCGATTACATTGAGGACAGGGAGGGGGGGGGGGCAGCGATCACATTGAGGTGGGGGAGGGGCGAAAAACGATCACATTGAGGACAGGGAGGGGCGAACAACGATCACATTGAGGACATGGAGGGGCGGACTGCGGTCACATTGAGGACATGGAGGTGCGGACAGCGATCACATCGAGGACAGGGAGGGGCGGACAGCGATCACATTGAGGGCAGTGAGGGACGGACAGCGATCACATTGAGGACAGGGAGGGGCGGACAGCGATCACATTGAGGACAGGGAGGGGCGGACAGCGATCACATTGAGGGCAGTGAGGGACGGACAGCGATCACATTGAGGACAGGGAGGGACGAAGAGCGATCACATTGAGGACAGGGAGGATCAGACAGCGATCACATTGAGGTCAGGGAGGGACCGACAGCGATCACATTGAGGACGGGGAGGGGGACTACGATCACATTGAGGACAGGGAGGGGCAGACATCGATCCCATTGAGGACATGGAGGGGCGGACAGCGATTACATTGAGGACAGGGAGGGACGGACAGCGATCACATTGAGGATGGGGAGGGGCGGACAGCGATCACATTGACGACGGGGAGGGGCGGACAGCGATCACATTGAGGACAGGGAGGGGCGGACAGCGATCACATTGACCACAGGGAGGGGCGGACAGCGATCACATTGAGGACTAGGAGGACCAGGCAGCGATCACATTGAGGACAGGGAGGGACGGACAGCGATCACATTGAGGACGGGGAGGGGCGGACTACGATCACATTGAGGACAGAGAGGGGCGGACAGTGATCACATTGTGGACAGGGAGGGGCGGACAACGATCGCATTGAGGACAGGGAGGGACGGACAGCGCTCACATTGAGGACGATGAGGGGCGGTCAACGATCACATTGAGGACATCTAGGGGCGGACCAAGATCACATTGAGGACAGGGAGGGGCGGACAGCGATTACATTGAGGACCAGGGAGGGGCGGACAGCGCTCACATTGAGGACGATGAGGGGCGGACAACGATCACATTGAGGACATCTAGGGGCGGACAGAGATCACATTGAGGACAGGGAGGGGCGGACAGCGATTACATTGAGGACAGGGAGGGGCGGATAACGATCACATTGAGGACATCTAGGGGCGGACAGAGATCACATTGAGGACAGGCAGGGGCGGACAGCGATTACATTGAGGACAGGGAGGGGAGGACAGCGATCACATTGAGGACAGGGAGGGACGGACAGCGATCACATTGAGGACCGAAAGGGGCGGACAGCGATCACATTGAGGACAGGGAGGGGTGGACAGCAATCACATTCAGGACAGAGAGGGGCGGACAGCGATCACATTGAGGACAGGGAGGGGCGGACAGCGATCACATTGAGGACAGAGAGGGGCGGACAACAATCACATTGAGGACAGGGAGGGGCGGACAGCGATCACATTGAGGTGAGGATGTGGCGGACAGCGATCACATTGATTACAGGGAGAGGCGGACAGCGATCACATTGAAGACAGGGCGGGGTGGACATCGATCACATTGAGGACAGGGAGGGGCGGACAGCGATCACATTGAGGACAGGGAGGGGCGGACAGCGATCACATTGAGGACAGGGAGGGGCGGACGGCGATCACATTGAGGACAGGGAGGGATGGACAGCGATCACATTGAGGACAGGGAGGGATGGACAGCGAGCCATTGAGGACAGGGAGGGGCGGACAGCGATCACATTGAGGACAGAGCTGGGCGGACAACGATCACATTGAGGACAGGGAGGGGCGGACAGCGATCACATTGAGGTGAGGATGTGGCGGACATCGATCACATTGAGGACAGGGAGGGGCGGACAGCGATCACATTGAGGACAGGGAGGGGCGGACAGCGATCACATTGAGGACAGGGAGGGGCGGACAGCGATCACATTGAAGACAGGGAGGGATGGACAGCGATCACATTGAGGCCAGGGAGGGATGGACAGCGAGCCATTGAGGACAGGGAGGGGCGCAGAGCGATCACATTGAGGACAGGGAGGGGCGGACAGCGATCACATTGAGGACAGGGAGGGACGGACAGCGATCACATTGAGGACAGGGAGGTACGGACAGCGATCACATTGAGGCCAGGGAGGGATGGACAGCGAGCCATTGAGGACAGGGAGGGGCGGACAGCGATCACATTGAGGACAGGGAGGGGCGGACAGCGATCACATTGAGGACAGGGAGGGGCGGACAGCGATCACATTGAGGACAGGGAGGGATGGACAGCGATCACATTGAGGCCAGGGAGGGATGGACAGCGAGCCATTGAGGACAGGGAGGGGCGCAGAGCGATCACATTGAGGACAGGGAGGGGCGGACAGCGATCACATTGAGGACAGGGAGGGACGGACAGCGATCACATTGAGGACAGGGAGGTACGGACAGCGATCACATTGAGGCCAGGGAGGGATGGACAGCGAGCCATTGAGGACAGGGAGGGGCGGACAGCGATCACATTGAGGACACCAGGGAGGGTTGGACAGCGATCACATTGAGGACAAGGAGGGGCGGACAGCGATCACATTGAGGACACCAGGGAGGGTTGGACAGCGATCACATTGAGGACAAGGAGGGGCGGACAGCGATTACATTGAGGACAGGGAGGAGCGGACAGCAATTTCATTGAGGACAGGGAGGGACGGACAGCGACCACATTGAGGACGGGGAGGGGCGGACAGCGATCACATTGAGGACAGGGAGGGGCGGACAGTGATCACATTGAGAACAGGGAGGAGCGGACAGCGATTACATTGAGGACAGGGAGGGACGGATAGCGATCACATTGAGAACAGGGAGGGACGGACAGCGATCACATTGAGAACAGGGAGGAGCGGACAGCGATCACATTGGGGACAGGGAGGGACGGACAGCGATCACATTGAGAACAGGGAGGGGCGGACAGTGATCACATTGGGGACAGGGAGGTGCGGACAGCGATCACATTGAGAACAGGGAGGGACGGACAGCGATCACATTGGGGACAGGGAGGTGCGGACAGCGATCACATTGAGAACAGGGAGGGACGGACAGCGATCACATTGAGAACAGGGAGGAGCGGACAGCGATCACATTGGGGACAGGGAGGGACGGACAGCGATCACATTGAGAACAGGGAGGGACGGACAGCGATCACATTGGGGACAGGGAGGTGCGGACAGCGATCACATTGAGGACAGGGAGGGACGGACAGCGATCACATTGGGGACAGGGAGGAGCGGACAGCGATCACATTGAGAACAGGGAGGGACGGACAGCGATCACATTGGGGACAGGGAGGAGCGGACAGCGATCACATTGAGAACAGGGAGGGACCGACAGCGATCACATTGAGAACAGGGAGGGACGGACAGCGATCACATTGGGGACAGGGAGGGGCGGACAGCGAGCCATTGAGGACAGGGAGGAGCGGACAGCGATCACATTGAGAACAGGGAGGGACGGACAGCGATCACATTGAGAACAGGGAGGGACGGACAGCGATCACATTGGGGACAGGGAGGGGCGGACAGCGAGCCATTGAGGACAGGGAGGAGCGGACAGCGATCACATTGAGGATAGGGAGGGGTGGACAACGATCACATTGAGGACAGGGAGGAGCGGACAGCGATCACATTGAGGACAGGGAGGGGCGGACAGTGATCACATTGAGAACAGGGAGGAGCGGACAGCGATTACATTGAGGACTGGGAGGGGCGGACAGTGATCACATTGAGGACAGGGAGGGGCGGACAGCGATCACATTGAGAACAGGGAGGGACGGACAGCGATCACATTGAGGACAGGGAGGGCCGGACAGCGATCACGTTGAGGACAGGGAGGCGCGGACAACGATCACATTAAGGACAGGGAGGAGCGGACAGCGATCACATTGAGGACGGGGAGGGACGGACAGCGATCACATTGAGGACAGGGAGGGGCCGACAGCGTTCTCATTGAGGATAGGGGGGGGGGGCGGACAGCGATCACGTTGAGGACAGGGAGGCGCGGACAACGATCACATTAAGGACAGGGAGGAGCGGACAGCGATCACATTGAGGACTGGGAGGGACGGACAGCGATCACATTGAGGACGGGGAGGGACGGACAGCGATCACATTGAGGACAGAGAGGGACGGATAGCGATCACATTGAGGACGGGGAGGGGCGGACAGCGATCACATTGGGGACAGGGAGGGATGAACAGCGATCACGTTGAGGACAGGGAGGCGCGGACAACGATCACATTAAGGACAGGGAGGAGCGGACAGCGATCACATTGAGGACTGGGAGGGACGGACAGCGATCACATTGAGGACGGGGAGGGACGGACAGCGATCACATTGAGGACAGGGAGGGACGGATAGCGGTCACATTGAGGACGGGGAGGGGCGGACAGCGATCACATTGGGGACAGGGAGGGATGGACAGCGAGCCATTGAGGACAGGGAGGGGCGGACAGCGATCATATTGGGGACAGGGAGGGATGGACAGCGAGCCATTGAGGACAGGGAGGGGCGGACAGCGATCACATTGGGGACAGGGAGGGGCGGACAGCGATCACATTGGGGACAGGGAGGGACGGACAGCGATCACATTGAGAACAGGGAGGGACGGACAGCGATCACATTGAGGACGGGGAGGAGCGGACAGCGATCACATTGAGGACGGGGAGGAGCGGACAGCGATCACATTGAGGACAGGGAGGAGCGGCCAGCGATCACATTGAGGACGGGGAGGGACGGACAGCGATCACATTGAGGACAGGGAGGGACGGATAGCGATCACATTGAGGACGGGGAGGGGCGGACAGCGATCACATTGAGGACAGGGAGGGGGGAAAGCGATCACATTGAGGACAGGGAGGCGCGGACAACGATCACATTAAGGACAGGGAGGGGCGGACAGCAATCACATTGAGGACTGGGAGGAGCGGACAGCGATCACATTGAGGACGGGGAGGGACGGACAGCGATCACATTGAGGACACCAGGGAGGGATGGACAGCGAGCCATTGAGGACAGGGAGGGGCGGACAGCGATCACATTGGGGGCAGGGAGGGACGGACAGCGATCACATTGAGAACAGGGAGGGGCGGACAGCGATCACATTGAGGACAGGGAGGGACGGACAGCGATCACATTGAGGACAGGGAGGGAGGGACAGCGATCACATTGAGGACAGGGAGGGACGGACAGCGATCACATTGAGGACAGGGAAGGACGGACAGCGATCACATTGAGGACAGGGAGGGACGGACAGCGATCACATTGAGGACAGGGAGGGACGGACAGCGATCACATTGAGGACGGGGAGGGACGGACAGCGATCACATTCAGGACAGGGAGGGACGGACAGCGATCACATTGAGGACAGGGAGGGACGGACAGCGATCACATTGAGGACAGGGAGGGACGGATAGCCATCACATTGAGGACGGGGAGGGACGGACAGCGATCACATTGAGGACAGGGAGGGACGGACAGCGATCACATTGAGGACGGGGAGGGACGGACAGCGATCACATTGAGGACAGGGAGGGACGGACAGCGAGCCATTGAGGACAGGGAGGGACGGACAGCGATCACATTGAGGACAGGGAGGGACGGACAGCGATCACATTGAGGACGGGGAGGGACGGACAGCGATCACATTGAGGACGGGGAGGGACGGACAGCGATCACATTGAGGACAGGGAGGGACGGACAGCGATCACATTGAGGACGGGGAGGGATGGACAGCGATCACATTGAGGACAGGGAGGGGCGGACAGCGATCACATTGGGGACAGGGAGGGATGGACAGCGATCACATTGAGGACGGGGAGGGATGGACAGCGATCACATTGAGGACAGGGAGGGACGGACAGCGATCACATTGGGGACAGGGAGGGACGGACAGCGATCACATTGAGGACGGGGAGGGATGGACAGCGATCACATTGAGGACAGGGAGGGGCGGACAGCGATCACATTGAGGACAGGGAGGGGCGGACAGCGATCACATTGAGGACGGGGAGGGATGGACAGCGATCACATTGAGGACGGGGAGGGATGGACAGCGATCACATTGAGGACAGGGAGGGGCGGACAGCGATCACATTGGGGACAGGGAGGGATGGACAGCGATCACATTGAGGACGGGGAGGGATGGACAGCGATCACATTGAGGACAGGGAGGGGCGGACAGCGATCACATTGAGGACGGGGAGGGACGGACAGCGATCACATTGAGGACAGGGAGGGATGACCAGCGAGCCATTGAGGACAAGGAGGGATGGACAGCGATCACATTGAGGACAGGGAGGGACGGACAGCGATCACATTGGGGACAGGGAGGGACGGACAGCGATCACATTGAGGACGGGGAGGGATGGACAGCGATCACATTGAGGACAGGGAGGGGCGGACAGCGATCACATTGAGGACAGGGAGGGGCGGACAGCGATCACATTGAGGACGGGGAGGGATGGACAGCGATCACATTGAGGACGGGGAGGGATGGACAGCGATCACATTGAGGACGGGGAGGGGTGGACAGCGAGCCATTGAGGACAGGGAGGGATGGACAGCGAGCCATTGAGGACAGGGAGGGGCGGACAGCGATCACATTGGGGACAGGGAGGGATGGACAGCGAGCCATTGAGGACAGGGAGGGGCGGACAGCGATCACATTGAGGACAGGGAGGGGCGGACAGCGATCACATTGAGGACAGGGAGGGACGGACAGCGATCACATTGAGGACAGGGAGGGACGGATAGCCATCACATTGAGGACGGGGAGGGACGGACAGCGATCACATTGAGGACAGGGAGGGACGGACAGCGATCACATTGAGGACGGGGAGGGACGGACAGCGATCACATTGAGGACAGGGAGGGACGGACAGCGATCACATTGAGGACAGGGAGGGGCGGACAGTGATCACATTCAGGACAGGGAGGGATGGACAGCGATCACATTGAGGACAGGGAGGGGCGGACAGCGATCACATTGGGGACAGGGAGGGATGGACAGCGAGCCATTGAGGACAGGGAGGGGCGGACAGCGATCACATTGAGGACAGGGAGGGGCGGACAGCGATCACATTGGGGACAGGGAGGGACGGACAGCGATCACATTGAGGACGGGGAGGGATGGACAGCGATCACATTGAGGACAGGGAGGGATGGACAGCGATCACATTGAGGACAGGGAGGGATGGACAGCGATCACATTGAGGACAGGGAGGGATGGACAGCGAGCCATTGAGGACAGAGAGGGACGGATAGCGATCACATTGAGGACGGGGAGGGATGGACAGCGATCACATTGAGGACAGGGAGGGGCGGACAGCGATCACATTGAGGACGGGGAGGGATGGACAGCGATCACATTGAGGACAGGGAGGGGCGGACAGCGATCACATTGGGGACAGGGAGGGGCGGACAGCGATCACATTGGGGACAGGGAGGGATGGACAGCGAGCCATTGAGGACAGGGAAGGGCGGACAGCGATCACATTGGGGACAGGGAGGGATGGACAGCGAGCCATTGAGGACAGGGAGGAGCGGACAGCGATCACATTGGGGACAGGGAGGGACGGACAGCGATCACATTGAGGACAGGGAGGGACGGACAGCGATCACATTGAGGACGGGGAGGGATGGACAGCGATCACATTGAGGACGGGGAGGGGCGGACAGCGATCACATTGAGGACAGGGAGGGACGGACAGCGATCACATTGAGGACGGGGAGGGACGGACAGCGATCACATTGAGGACGGGGAGGGATGGACAGCGAGCCATTGAGGACAGGGAGGGGCGGACAGCGATCACATTGGGGACAGGGAGGGACGGACAGCGATCACATTGAGGACAGAGAGGGATGGACAGCGAGCCATTGAGGACAGGGAGGGGCGGACAGCGATCACATTGAGGACGGGGAGGGATGGACAGCGAGCCATTGAGGACAGGGAGGGGCGGACAGCGATCACATTGGGGACAGGGAGGGACGGACAGCGATCACATTGAGGACAGAGAGGGATGGACAGCGAGCCATTGAGGACAGGGAGGGGCGGACAGCGATCACATTGAGGACGGGGAGGGATGGACAGCGAGCCATTGAGGACAGGGAGGGGCGGACAGCGATCACATTGAGGACAGGGAGGGACGGACAGCGATCACATTGAGGACAGGGAGGGACGGACAGCGATCACATTGAGGACAGGGAGGGACGGACAGCGATCACATTGAGGACAGGGAGGGACGGACAGCGATCACATTGAGGACGGGGAGGGATGGACAGCGAGCCATTGAGGACAGGGAGGGAGGGACAGCGATCACATTGAGGACAGGGAGGGGCGGACAGCGATCACATTGAGGACAGGGAGGGACGGACAGCGATCACATTGAGGACAGGGAGGGACGGACAGCGATCACATTGAGGACAGGGAGGGACGGACAGCGATCACATTGAGGACGGGGAGGGATGGACAGCGAGCCATTGAGGACAGGGAGGGGCGGACAGCGATCACATTGAGGACAGGGAGGGACGGACAGCGATCACATTGAGGACAGGGAGGGACGGACAGCGATCACATTGAGGACAGGGAGGGACGGACAGCGATCACATTGAGGACAGGGAGGGACGGACAGCGATCACATTGAGGACAGGGAGGGACGGACAGCGATCACATTGAGGACAGGGAGGGGCGGACAGCGATCACATTGAGGACAGGGAGGGACGGACAGCGATCACATTGAGGACAGGGAGGGACGGACAGCGATCACATTGAGGACAGGGAGGGACGGACAGCGATCACATTGAGGACAGGGAGGGATGGACAGCGATCACATTGAGAACAGGGAGGGTTGGACAGCGATCACATTGAGGACAGGGAGGGGCGGACAGCGATCACATTGGGGACAGGGAGGGGCGGACAGCGATCACATTGGGGACAGGGAGGGATGGACAGCGAGCCATTGAGGACAGGGAAGGGCGGACAGCGATCACATTGGGGACAGGGAGGGATGGACAGCGAGCCATTGAGGACAGGGAGGAGCGGACAGCGATCACATTGGGGACAGGGAGGGACGGACAGCGATCACATTGAGAACAGGGAGGGACGGACAGCGATCACATTGAGGACGGGGAGGAGCGGACAGTGATCACATTGAGGACGGGGAGGAGCGGACAGCGATCACATTGAGGACAGGGAGGGATGGACAGCGAGCCATTGAGGACAGGGAGGGGCGGACAGCGATCACATTGAGGACAGGGAGGGATGGACAGCGAGCCATTGAGGACAGGGAGGGGCGGACAGCGATCACATTGAGGACACCAGGGAGGGTTGGACAGCGATCACATTGAGGACAGGGAGGGGCGGACAGCGATCACATTGGGGACAGGGAGGGATGGACAGCGATCACATTGAGAACAGGGAGGGTTGGACAGCGATCACATTGAGGACAGGGAGGGACGGACAGCGATCACATTGAGGACAGGGAGGGGCGGACAGCGATCACATTGAGAACAGGGAGGGACGGACAGCGATCACATTGAGGACGGGGAGGAGCGGACAGCGATCACATTGAGGACGGGGAGGAGCGGACAGCGATCACATTGAGGACAGGGAGGGATGGACAGCGAGCCATTGAGGACAGGGAGGGGCGGACAGCGATCACATTGAGGAGAGGGAGGGATGGACAGCGAGCCATTGAGGACAGGGAGGGGCGGACAGCGATCACATTGGGGACAGGGAGGGACGGACAGCGATCACATTGAGGACAGGGAGGGGCAGACAGCGATCACATTGAGGACAGGGAGGGACAGACAGCGATCACATTGAGAACAGGGAGGAGCGGACAGCGATCACATTGAGGACAGGGAGGAGCGGACAGCGATTACATTGAGGACTGGGAGGGACGGACAGCGATCACATTGAGGACAGGGAGGGGCGGACAGCGATCACATTGAGGACGGGGAGGGGCGGACAACGATCACATTGAGCACAGGGAGGGGCGGACAGCGACCACATTGAGGACAGGGAGGGACGGACAGCGATCACATTGAGGACAGGGAGGGGCGGACAGCGATCACATTGAGGACGGGGAGGGACGGATAGCGATCACATTGAGGACAGGGAGGGGCGGACAGCGATCACATTGGGGACAGGGAGGGATGGACATCGAGCCATTGAGGACAGGGAGGGACGGATAGCGATCACATTGAGGACAGGGAGGGGCGGACAGCGATCACATTGAGGACAGGGAGGGGCGGACAGCGAGCCATTGAGGACAGGGAGGGGCGGACAGCGATCACATTGGGGACAGGGAGGGACGGACAGCGATCACATTGAGAACAGGGAGGGACGGACAGCGATCACATTGAGGACGGGGAGGAGCGGACAGCGATCACATTGAGGACAGGGAGGGGCGGACAGTGATCACATTGAGAACAGGGAGGAGCGGACAGCGATCACATTGAGGACAGGGAGGAGCGGACAGCGATTACATTGAGGACTGGGAGGGACGGACAGCGATCACATTGAGGACAGGGAGGGGCGGACAGCGATCACATTGAGGACAGGGAGGCGCGGACAACGATCACATTAAGGACAGGGAGGAGCGGACAGCGATCACATTGAGGACGGGGAGGGACGGACAGCGATCAAATTGAGAACAGGGAGGGGCGGATAGCGATCACATTGGGGACAGGGGGGGACGGACAGCGATCACATTGAGGACGGGGAGGAGCGGACAGCGATCACATTGAGGACGGGGAGGAGCGGACAGCGATCACGTTGAGGACAGGGAGGGATGGACAGCGAGCCATTGAGGACAGGGAGGGGCGGACAGCGATCACATTGAGGACAGGGAGGGATGGACAGCGAGCCATTGAGGACAGGGAGGGGCGGACAGCGATCACATTGAGGACACCAGGGAGGGTTGGACAGCGATCACATTGAGGACAGGGAGGGGCGGACAGCGATCACATTGGGGACAGGGAGGGATGGACAGCGATCACATTGAGAACAGGGAGGGTTGGACAGCGATCACATTGAGGACAGAGAGGTGCGGAAAGCGATCACATTGAGGACAGGGAGGGACGGACAGCGTTCACATTGAGGATAGGGAGGGGCGGACAGCGATCATATTGAGAACAGGGAGGGACGGACAGCGATCACATTGAGGACGGGGAGGAGCGGACAGCGATCACATTGAGGACGGGGAGGAGCGGACAGCGATCACATTGAGGACAGGGAGGGATGGACAGCGAGCCATTGAGGACAGGGAGGGGCGGACAGCGATCACATTGAGGACAGGGAGGGATGGACAGCGAGCCATTGAGGACAGGGAGGGGCGGACAGCGATCACATTGAGGACACCAGTGAGGGACGGACAGCGATCACATTGAGGACAGGGAGGGGCGGACAGCGATCACATTGAGGACAGGGAGGGGCGGACAGCGATCACATTGAGGGCAGTGAGGGACGGACAGCGATCACATTGAGGACAGGGAGGATCAGACAGCGATCACATTGAGGACAGGGAGGGACCGACAGCGATCACATTGAGGACGGGGAGGGGGACTACGATCACATTGAGGACAGGGAGGGGCAGACATCGATCCCATTGAGGACATGGAGGGGCGGACAGCGATTACATTGAGGACAGGGAGGGACGGACAGCGATCACATTGAGGTTGGGGAGGGGCGGACAGCGACCACATTGACGACGGGGAGGGGCGGACAGCGATCACATTGAGGACAGGGAGGGGCGGACAGCGATCACATTGACCACAGGGAGGGGCGGACAGCGATCACATTGAGGACAAGGAGGATCAGACAGCGATCACATTGAGGACAGGGAGGGACGGACAGCGATCACATTGAGGACGGGGAGGGGCGGACTACGATCACATTGAGGACAGAGAGGGGCGGACAGTGATCACATTGTGGACAGGGAGGGGCGGACAACGGTCGCATTGAGGACAGGGAGGGACGGACAGCGCTCACATTGAGGACGATGAGGGGCGGTCAACGATCACATTGAGGTCATCTAGGGGCGGACCAAGATCACATTGAGGACAGGGAGGGGCGGACAGCGATTACATTGAGGACCAGGGAGGGGCGGACAGCGCTCACATTGAGGACGATGAGGGGCGGACAACGATCACATTGAGGACATCTAGGGGCGGACAGAGATCACATTGCGGACAGGGAGGGGCGGGCAGCGATTACATTGAGGACAGGGAGGGGCGGACAACGATCACATTGAGGACATCTAGGGGCGGACAGAGATCAGATTGAGGACAGGGAGGGGCGGACAGGGATCACATTGAGGACAGGCAGGGGCGGACAGCGATTACATTGAGGACTGGGAGGGGCGGACAGCGCTCACATTGAGGACGACGAGGGGCGGACAACGATCACATTGAGGACATCTAGGGGCGGACAGAGATCACATTGAGGACAGGGAGGGGCGGACAGCGATTACATTGAGGACAGGGAGGGGCGGATAACGATCACATTGAGGACATCTAGGGGCGGACAGCGATTACATTGAGGACAGGGAGGGGAGGACAGCGATCACATTGAGGACAGGGAGGGACGGACAGCGATCACATTGAGGACCGAAAGGGGCGGACAGCGATCACATTGAGGACAGGGAGGGGTGGACAGCAATCACATTCAGGACAGGGAGGGGCGGACAGCGATCACATTGAGGACAGGGAGGGGCGGCCAGCGATCACATTGAGGACAGAGAGGGGCGGACAACGATCACATTGAGGACAGGGAGGGGCGGACAGCGATCACATTGAGGTGAGGATGTGGCGGACAGCGATCACATTGATTACAGGGAGAGGCGGACAGCGATCACATTGAAGACAGGGCGGGGTGGACATCGATCACATTGAGGACAGGGAGGGGCGGACAGCGATCACATTGAGGACAGGGAGGGGCGGACAGCGATCACATTGAGGACAGGGAGGGGCGGACAGCGATCACATTGAGGACAGGGAGGGATGGACAGCGATCACATTGAGGACAGGGAGGGATGGACAGCGAGCCATTGAGGACAGGGAGGGGCGGACAGCGATCACATTGAGGACAGAGAGGGGCGGACAACGATCACATTGAGGACAGGGAGGGGCGGACAGCGATCACATTGAGGTGAGGATGTGGCGGACATCGATCACATTGAGGACAGGGAGGGGCGGACAGCGATCACATTGAGGACAGGGAGGGGCGGACAGCGATCACATTGAGGACAGGGAGGGGCGGACAGCGATCACATTGAGGACAGGGAGGGATGGACAGCGATCACATTGAGGCCAGGGAGGGATGGACAGCGAGCCATTGAGGACAAGGAGGGGCGCAGAGCGATCACATTGAGGACAGGGAGGGGCGGACAGCGATCACATTGAGGACAAGGAGGAACGGACAGCGATCACATTGAGGACAGGGAGGTACGGACAGCGATCACATTGAGGCCAGGGAGGGATGGACAGCGATCACATTGAGGCCAGGGAGGGATGGACAGCGAGCCATTGAGGACAGGGAGGGGCGCAGAGCGATCACATTGAAGACAGGGAGGGGCGGACAGCGATCACTTTGAGGACAGGGAGGGACGGACAGCGATCACATTGAGGACAGGGAGGTACGGACAGCGATCACATTGAGGCCAGGGAGGGATGGACAGCGAGCCATTGAGGACAGGGAGGGGCGGACAGCGATCACATTGAGGACACCAGAGAGGGTTGGACAGCGATCACATTGAGGACAAGGAGGGGCGGACAGCGATCACATTGAGGACACCAGGGAGGGTTGGACAGCGATCACATTGAGGACAAGGAGGGGCGGACAGCGATTACATTGAGGACAGGGAGGAGCGGACAGCGATTTCATTGAGGACAGGGAGGGACGGACAGCGACCACATTGAGGACGGGGAGGGGCGGACAGCGATCACATTGAGGACAGGGAGGGGCGGACAGTGATCACATTGAGAACAGGGAGGAGCGGACAGCGATCACATTGAGGACAGGGAGGAGCGGACAGCGATTACATTGAGGACTGGGAGGGACGGACAGCGATCACATTGAGGACAGGGAGGGGCGGACAGCGATCACATTGAGGACAGGGAGGGGCGGACAGCGATCACATTGGGGACAGGGAGGGACGGATAGCGATCACATTGAGAACAGGGAGGGACGGACAGCGATCACATTGAGAACAGGGAGGAGCGGACAGCGATCACATTGGGGACAGGGAGGGACGGACAGCGATCACATTGAGAACAGGGAGGGACGGACAGCGATCACATTGGGGACAGGGAGGAGCGGACAGCGATCACATTGAGGACAGGGAGGGGCGGACAGTGATCACATTGGGGACAGGGAGGGACGGACAGCGATCACATTGGGGACAGGGAGGTGCGGACAGCGATCACATTGAGGACAGGGAGGAGCGGACAGCGATCACATTGGGGACAGGGAGGGACGGACAGCGATCACATTGAGAACAGGGAGGGACGGACAGCGATCACATTGGGGACAGGGAGGAGCGGACAGCGATCACATTGAGGACAGGGAGGGGCGGACAGCGATCACATTGAGGACAGGGAGGGGCGGACAGCGATCACATTGAGGACAGGGAGGAGCGGACAGCGATCACATTGAGAACAGGAAGGAGCGGACAGCGATCACATTTGGGACAGGGAGGGACGGACAGCGATCACATTGAGAACAGGGAGGGACGGACAGCGATCACATTGAGGACAGGGAGGAGCGGACAGCGATCACATTGGGGACAGGGAGGGACGGACAGCGATCACATTGAGAACAGGGAGGGGCGGACGGCGATCACATTGAGGACAGGGAGGGACGGACAGCGATCACATTGGGGACAGGGAGGAGCGGACAGCGATCACATTAAGGACAGGGAGGGGCGGACAGTGATCACATTGACAACAGGGAGGGGCGGACAGCGATTACATTGAGGACTGGGAGGGACGGACAGCGATCACATTGAGGACAGGGAGGGGCGGACAGCGATCACATTGAGGACAGGGAGGCGCGGACAACGATAACATTAAGGACAGGGAGGAGCGGACAGCGATCACATTGAGGACGGGGAGGGGCGGACGGCGATCACATTGAGGACAGTGAGGGACGGACAGCGATCACATTGGGGACAGGGAGGAGCGGACAGCGATCACATGGAGGACAGGGAGGGGCGGACAGTGATCACATTGAGAATAGGGAGGGGCGGACAGCGATTACATTGAGGACTGAGAGGGACGGACAGCGATCACATTGAGGACAGGGAGGGGCGGACAGCGATCACATTGAGGACAGGGAGGCGCGGACAACGATCACATTAAGGACAGGGAGGAGCGGACAGCGATCACATTGAGGACGGGGAGGGACGGACAGCTATCACATTGGGGACAGGGAGGGGCGGACAGCGATCACATTGAGGACAGGGAGGGGCGGACAGTGATCACATTGAGGACAGGGAGGAGCGGACAGCGATTACATTGAGGACTGGGAGGGACGGACAGCGATCACATTGAGGACAGGGAGGGGCGGACAGTGATCACATTGAGAACAGGGAGGAGCGGACAGCGATCACATTGAGGACAGGGAGGAGCGGACAGCGATTACATTGAGGACTGGGAGGGACGGACAGCGATCACATTGAGGACAGGGAGGGGCGGACAGCGATCACATTGAGGACAGGGAGGCGCGGACAACGATCACATTAAGGACAGGGAGGGGCGGACAGCGATCACATTGAGGACTGGGAGGGACGGACAGCGATCACATTGAGGACGGGGAGGGACGGACAGCGATCACATTGAGGACAGGGAGGGACGGATAGCGATCACATTGAGGACTGGGAGGGACGGACAGCGATCACAATGAGGACAGGGAGGGGCGGACAGCGATCACATTGAGGACAGGGAGGCGCGGACAACGATCACATTAAGGACAGGGAGGAGCGGACAGCGATCACATTGAGGACGGGGAGGGACGGATAGCGATCACATTGAGGACTGGGAGGGACGGACAGCGATCACATTGAGGACAGGGAGGGGCGGACAGCGATCACATTGAGGACAGGGAGGCGCGGACAACGATCACATTGAGGACAGGGAGGGACGGATAGCCATCACATTGAGGACGGGGAGGGACGGACAGCGATCACATTGAGGACAGGGAGGGACGGACAGCGATCACATTGAGGACGGGGAGGGACGGACAGCGATCACATTGAGGACAGGGAGGGACGGACAGCGATCACATTGAGGACGGGGAGGGATGGACAGCGATCACATTGAGGACAGGGAGGGGCGGACAGCGATCACATTGGGGACAGGGAGGGATGGACAGCGAGCCATTGAGGACAGGGAGGGGCGGACAGCGATCACATTGAGGACAGGGAGGGGCGGACAGCGATCACATTGGGGACAGGGAGGGACGGACAGCGATCACATTGAGGACGGGGAGGGATGGACAGCGATCACATTGAGGACAGGGAGGGATGGACAGCGAGCCATTGAGGACAGGGAGGGACGGACAGCGATCACATTGAGGACAGGGAGGGACGGACAGCGATCACATTGGGGACAGGGAGGGATGGACAGCGAGCCATTGAGGACAGGGAGGGGCGGACAGCGATCACATTGAGGACAGGGAGGGGCGGACAGCGATCACATTGGGGACAGGGAGGGACGGACAGCGATCACATTGAGGACAGGGAGGGTTGGACAGCGATCACATTGAGGACAGGGAGGGACGGACAGCGATCACATTGAGGACAGGGAGGTACGGACAGCGATCACATTGAGGACAGGGAGGGTTGGACAGCGATCACATTGAGGACAGGGAGGGATGGACAGCGATCACATTGAGGACAGGGAGGGGCGGACAGCGATCACATTGAGGACGGGGAGGGATGGACAGCGATCACATTGAGGACAGGGAGGGGCGGACAGCGATCACATTGAGGACGGGGAGGGAAAGACAGCGAGCCATTGAGGACAGGGAGGGGCGGACAGCGATCACATTGAGGACAGGGAGGGGCGGACAGCGATCACATTGAGGACAGGGAGGGGCGGACAGCGATCACATTGAGGACAGGGAGGGATGGACAGCGATCACATTGAGGCCAGGGAGGGATGGACAGCGAGCCATTGAGGACAAGGAGGGGCGCAGAGCGATCACATTGAGGACAGGGAGGGGCGGACAGCGATCACATTGAGGACAAGGAGGAACGGACAGCGATCACATTGAGGACAGGGAGGTACGGACAGCGATCACATTGAGGCCAGGGAGGGATGGACAGCGATCACATTGAGGCCAGGGAGGGATGGACAGCGAGCCATTGAGGACAGGGAGGGGCGCAGAGCGATCACATTGAGGACAGGGAGGGGCGGACAGCGATCACATTGAGGACAGGGAGGGACGGACAGCGATCACATTGAGGACAGGGAGGTACGGACAGCGATCACATTGAGGCCAGGGAGGGATGGACAGCGAGCCATTGAGGACAGGGAGGGGCGGACAGCGATCACATTGAGGACACCAGAGAGGGTTGGACAGCGATCACATTGAGGACAAGGAGGGGCGGACAGCGATCACATTGAGGACACCGGGGAGGGTTGGACAGCGATCACATTGAGGACAAGGAGGGGCGGACAGCGATTACATTGAGGACAGGGAGGAGCGGACAGCGATTTCATTGAGGACAGGGAGGGACGGACAGCGACCACATTGAGGACGGGGAGGGGCGGACAGCGATCACATTGAGGACAGGGAGGGGCGGACAGTGATCACATTGAGAACAGGGAGGAGCGGACAGCGATCACATTGAGGACAGGGAGGAGCGGACAGCGATTACATTGAGGACTGGGAGGGACGGACAGCGATCACATTGAGGACAGGGAGGGGCGGACAGCGATCACATTGAGGACAGGGAGGGGCGGACAGCGATCACATTGGGGACAGGGAGGGACGGATAGCGATCACATTGAGAACAGGGAGGGACGGACAGCGATCACATTGAGAACAGGGAGGAGCGGACAGCGATCACATTGGGGACAGGGAGGGACGGACAGCGATCACATTGAGAACAGGGAGGGACGGACAGCGATCACATTGGGGACAGGGAGGAGCGGACAGCGATCACATTGAGGACAGGGAGGGGCGGACAGTGATCACATTGGGGACAGGGAGGGACGGACAGCGATCACATTGGGGACAGGGAGGGGCGGACAGCGATCACATTGAGGACAGGGAGGAGCGGACAGCGATCACATTGGGGACAGGGAGGGACGGACAGCGATCACATTGAGAACAGGGAGGGACGGACAGCGATCACATTGGGGACAGGGAGGAGCGGACAGCGATCACATTGAGGACAGGGAGGGGCGGACAGCGATCACATTGAGGACAGGGAGGGGCGGACAGCGATCACATTGAGGACAGGGAGGAGCGGACAGCGATCACATTGAGAACAGGAAGGAGCGGACAGCGATCACATTTGGGACAGGGAGGGACGGACAGCGATCACATTGAGAACAGGGAGGGACGGACAGCGATCACATTGAGGACAGGGAGGAGCGGACAGCGATCACATTGGGGACAGGGAGGGACGGACAGCGATCACATTGAGAACAGGGAGGGGCGGACGGCGATCACATTGAGGACAGGGAGGGACGGACAGCGATCACATTGGGGACAGGGAGGAGCGGACAGCGATCACATTAAGGACAGGGAGGGGCGGACAGTGATCACATTGACAACAGGGAGGGGCGGACAGCGATTACATTGAGGACTGGGAGGGACGGACAGCGATCACATTGAGGACAGGGAGGGGCGGACAGCGATCACATTGAGGACAGGGAGGCGCGGACAACGATAACATTAAGGACAGGGAGGAGCGGACAGCGATCACATTGAGGACGGGGAGGGGCGGACGGCGATCACATTGAGGACAGTGAGGGACGGACAGCGATCACATTGGGGACAGGGAGGAGCGGACAGCGATCACATGGAGGACAGGGAGGGGCGGACAGTGATCACATTGAGAATAGGGAGGGGCGGACAGCGATTACATTGAGGACTGAGAGGGACGGACAGCGATCACATTGAGGACAGGGAGGGGCGGACAGCGATCACATTGAGGACAGGGAGGCGCGGACAACGATCACATTAAGGACAGGGAGGAGCGGACAGCGATCACATTGAGGACGGGGAGGGACGGACAGCTATCACATTGGGGACAGGGAGGGGCGGACAGCGATCACATTGAGGACAGGGAGGGGCGGACAGTGATCACATTGAGGACAGGGAGGAGCGGACAGCGATTACATTGAGGACTGGGAGGGACGGACAGCGATCACATTGAGGACAGGGAGGGGCGGACAGTGATCACATTGAGAACAGGGAGGAGCGGACAGCGATCACATTGAGGACAGGGAGGAGCGGACAGCGATTACATTGAGGACTGGGAGGGACGGACAGCGATCACATTGAGGACAGGGAGGGGCGGACAGCGATCACATTGAGGACAGGGAGGCGCGGACAACGATCACATTAAGGACAGGGAGGGGCGGACAGCGATCAGATTGAGGACTGGGAGGGACGGACAGCGATCACATTGAGGACGGGGAGGGACGGACAGCGATCACATTGAGGACAGGGAGGGACGGATAGCGATCACATTGAGGACTGGGAGGGACGGACAGCGATCACAATGAGGACAGGGAGGGGCGGACAGCGATCACATTGAGGACAGGGAGGCGCGGACAACGATCACATTAAGGACAGGGAGGAGCGGACAGCGATCACATTGAGGACGGGGAGGGACGGATAGCGATCACATTGAGGACTGGGAGGGACGGACAGCGATCACATTGAGGACAGGGAGGGGCGGACAGCGATCACATTGAGGACAGGGAGGCGCGGACAACGATCACATTGAGGACAGGGAGGGACGGATAGCCATCACATTGAGGACGGGGAGGGACGGACAGCGATCACATTGAGGACAGGGAGGGACGGACAGCGATCACATTGAGGACGGGGAGGGACGGACAGCGATCACATTGAGGACAGGGAGGGACGGACAGCGATCACATTGAGGACGGGGAGGGATGGACAGCGATCACATTGAGGACAGGGAGGGGCGGACAGCGATCACATTGGGGACAGGGAGGGATGGACAGCGAGCCATTGAGGACAGGGAGGGGCGGACAGCGATCACATTGAGGACAGGGAGGGGCGGACAGCGATCACATTGGGGACAGGGAGGGACGGACAGCGATCACATTGAGGACGGGGAGGGATGGATAGCGATCACATTGAGGACAGGGAGGGACGGACAGCGATCACATTGGGGACAGGGAGGGATGGACAGCGAGCCATTGAGGACAGGGAGGGGCGGACAGCGATCACATTGAGGACAGGGAGGGGCGGACAGCGATCACATTGGGGACAGGGAGGGACGGACAGCGATCACATTGAGGACAGGGAGGGTTGGACAGCGATCACATTGAGGACAGGGAGGGACGGACAGCGATCACATTGAGGACAGGGAGGTACGGACAGCGATCACATTGAGGACAGGGAGGGTTGGACAGCGATCACATTGAGGACAGGGAGGGATGGACAGCGATCACATTGAGGACAGGGAGGGGCGGACAGCGATCACATTGAGGACGGGGAGGGATGGACAGCGATCACATTGAGGACAGGGAGGGGCGGACAGCGATCACATTGAGGACGGGGAGGGAAAGACAGCGAGCCATTGAGGACAGGGAGGGGCGGACAGCGATCACATTGAGGACAGGGAGGGGCGGACAGCGATCACATTGAGGACAGGGAGGGGCGGACAGCGATCACATTGAGGACGGGGAGGGATGGATAGCGATCACATTGAGGACACCAGGGAGGGTTGGACAGCGATCACATTGAGGACAGGGAGGGATGGACAGCGATCACATTGAGGACGGGGAGGGGCGGACAGCGATCACGTTGAGGACGGGGAGGGATGGACAGCGATCACATTGAGGACAGGGAGGGGCGGACAGCGATCACATTGAGGACGGGGAGGGATGGACAGCGAGCCATTGAGGACAGGGAGGGGCGGACAGCGATCACATTGAGGACAGGGAGGGGCGGACAGCGATCACATTGAGGACAGGGAGGGGCGGACAGCGATCACATTGAGGACGGGGAGGGATGGATAGCGATCACATTGAGGACACCAGGGAGGGTTGGACAGCGATCACATTGAGGACAGGGAGGGATGGACAGCGATCACATTGGGGACAGGGAGGGGCGGACAGCGATCACATTGGGGACGGGGAGGGATGGACAGCGAGCCATTGAGGACAGGGAGGGGCGGACAGCGATCACTTTGAGGACAGGGAGGGGCGGACAGCGATCACATTGAGGACAGGGAGGGACGGACAGCGATCACATTGAGGACAGGGAGGGACGGACAGCGATCACATTGAGGACAGGGAGGGACGGACAGCGATCACATTGAGGACAGGGAGGGACGGACAGCGATCACATTGAGGACAGGGAGGGACGGACAGCGATCACATTGAGGACAGGGAGGGACGGACAGCGATCACATTGAGGACGGGGAGGGATGGACAGCGATCACATTGAGGACAGGGAGGGGCGGACAGCGATCACATTGAGGACAGGGAGGGACGGACAGCGATCACATTGAGGACGGGGAGGGACGGACAGCGATCACATTCAGGACAGGGAGGGACGGACAGCGATCACATTGAGGACAGGGAGGGACGGACAGCGATCACATTGAGGACAGGGAGGGACGGACAGCGATCACATTGAGGACGGGGAGGGATGGACAGCGATCACATTGAGGACAGGGAGGGGCGGACAGCGATCACATTGAGGACAGGGAGGGGCGGACAGCGATCACATTGAGGACGGGGAGGGATGGACAGCGATCACATTGAGGACGGGGAGGGATGGACAGCGATCACATTGAGGACGGGGAGGGATGGACAGCGATCACATTGGGGACGGGGAGGGACGGACAGCGATCACATTGAGGACAGAGAGGGACGGACAGCGATCACATTGAGGACGGGGAGGGATGGACAGCGATCACATTGAGGACGGGGAGGGATGGACAGCGATCACATTGAGGACGGGGAGGGATGGACAGCGAGCCATTGAGGACAGGGAGGGACGGACAGCGATCACATTGGGGACGGGGAGGGACGGACAGCGATCACATTGAGGACAGAGAGGGGCGGACAGCGATCACATTGAGGACGGGGAGGGATGGACAGCGATCACATTGAGGACGGGGAGGGATGGACAGCGAGCCATTGAGGACAGGGAGGGACGGACAGCGATCACATTGAGGACGGGGAGGGATGGACAGCGAGCCATTGAGGACAGGGAGGGACGGACAGCGATCACATTGGGGACGGGGAGGGACGGACAGCGATCACATTGAGGACAGAGAGGGGCGGACAGCGATCATATTGAGGACGGGGAGGGGGGGACAGCGATCACATTGAGGACGGGGAGGGATGGACAGCGATCACATTGAGGACAGGGAGGGGCGGACAGCGATCACATTGGGGACAGGGAGGGATGGACAGCGATCACATTGAGGACGGGGAGGGATGGACAGCGATCACATTGAGGACAGGGAGGGGCGGACAGCGATCACATTGGGGACAGGGAGGGGCGGACAGCGATCACATTGAGGACGGGGAGGGATGGACAGCGATCACATTGAGGACGGGGAGGGATGGACAGCGATCACATTGAGGACAGGGAGGGACGGACAGCGATCACATTGAGGACGGGGAGGGATGGACAGCGATCACATTGAGGACGGGGAGGGATGGACAGCGATCACATTGAGGACAGGGAGGGGCGGACAGCGATCACATTGGGGACAGGGAGGGGCGGACAGCGATCACATTGAGGACGGGGAGGGATGGACAGCGATCACATTGAGGACAGGGAGGGGCGGACAGCGATCACATTGGGGACAGGGAGGGGCGGACAGCGATCACATTGGGGACAGGGAGGGATGGACAGCGAGCCATTGAGGACAGGGAAGGGCGGACAGCGATCACATTGGGGACAGGGAGGGATGGACAGCGAGCCATTGAGGACAGGGAGGAGCGGACAGCGATCACATTGGGGACAGGGAGGGACGGACAGCGATCACATTGAGGACAGGGAGGGACGGACAGCGATCACATTGAGGACGGGGAGGGGCGGACAGCGATCACATTGAGGACGGGGAGGGATGGACAGCGATCACATTGAGGACGGGGAGGGGCGGACAGCGATCACATTGAGGACAGGGAGGGACGGACAGCGATCACATTGAGGACGGGGAGGGATGGACAGCGAGCCATTGAGGACAGGGAGGGGCGGACAGCGATCACATTGAGGACAGGGAGGGACGGACAGCGATCACATTGAGGACAGGGAGGGACGGACAGCGATCACATTGAGGACAGGGAGGGACGGACAGCGATCACATTGAGGACAGGGAGGGACGGACAGCGATCACATTGAGGACAGGGAGGGACGGACAGCGATCACATTGAGGACAGGGAGGGATGGACAGCGATCACATTGAGAACAGGGAGGGTTGGACAGCGATCACATTGAGGACAGGGAGGGGCGGACAGCGATCACATTGGGGACAGGGAGGGGCGGACAGCGATCACATTGGGGACAGGGAGGGATGGACAGCGAGCCATTGAGGACAGGGAAGGGCGGACAGCGATCACATTGGGGACAGGGAGGGATGGACAGCGAGCCATTGAGGACAGGGAGGAGCGGACAGCGATCACATTGGGGACAGGGAGGGACGGACAGCGATCACATTGAGAACAGGGAGGGACGGACAGCGATCACATTGAGGACGGGGAGGAGCGGACAGTGATCACATTGAGGACGGGGAGGAGCGGACAGCGATCACATTGAGGACAGGGAGGGATGGACAGCGAGCCATTGAGGACAGGGAGGGGCGGACAGCGATCACATTGAGGACAGGGAGGGATGGACAGCGAGCCATTGAGGACAGGGAGGGGCGGACAGCGATCACATTGAGGACACCAGGGAGGGTTGGACAGCGATCACATTGAGGACAGGGAGGGGCGGACAGCGATCACATTGGGGACAGGGAGGGATGGACAGCGATCACATTGAGAACAGGGAGGGTTGGACAGCGATCACATTGAGGACAGGGAGGGACGGACAGCGATCACATTGAGGACAGGGAGGGGCGGACAGCGATCACATTGAGAACAGGGAGGGACGGACAGCGATCACATTGAGGACGGGGAGGAGCGGACAGCGATCACATTGAGGACGGGGAGGAGCGGACAGCGATCACATTGAGGACAGGGAGGGATGGACAGCGAGCCATTGAGGACAGGGAGGGGCGGACAGCGATCACATTGAGGAGAGGGAGGGATGGACAGCGAGCCATTGAGGACAGGGAGGGGCGGACAGCGATCACATTGGGGACAGGGAGGGGCAGACAGCGATCACATTGAGGACAGGGAGGGGCAGACAGCGATCACATTGAGGACAGGGAGGGACAGACAGCGATCACATTGAGAACAGGGAGGAGCGGACAGCGATCACATTGAGGACAGGGAGGGGCGGACAGCGATCACATTGAGGACAGGGAGGGGCAGACAGCGATCACATTGAGGACAGGGAGGGACAGACAGCGATCACATTGAGAACAGGGAGGAGCGGACAGCGATCACATTGAGGACAGGGAGGAGCGGACAGCGATTACATTGAGGACTGGGAGGGACGGACAGCGATCACATTGAGGACAGGGAGGGGCGGACAGCGATCACATTGAGGACGGGGAGGGGCGGACAACGATCACATTGAGCACAGGGAGGGGCGGACAGCGACCACATTGAGGACAGGGAGGGACGGACAGCGATCACATTGAGGACAGGGAGGGGCGGACAGCGATCACATTGAGGACGGGGAGGGACGGATAGCGATCACATTGAGGACAGGGAGGGGCGGACAGCGATCACATTGGGGACAGGGAGGGATGGACATCGAGCCATTGAGGACAGGGAGGGACGGATAGCGATCACATTGAGGACAGGGAGGGGCGGACAGCGATCACATTGAGGACAGGGAGGGGCGGACAGCGAGCCATTGAGGACAGGGAGGGGCGGACAGCGATCACATTGGGGACAGGGAGGGACGGACAGCGATCACATTGAGAACAGGGAGGAGCGGACAGCGATCACATTGAGGACGGGGAGGAGCGGACAGCGATCACATTGAGGACAGGGAGGGGCGGACAGTGATCACATTGAGAACAGGGAGGAGCGGACAGCGATCACATTGAGGACAGGGAGGAGCGGACAGCGATTACATTGAGGACTGGGAGGGACGGACAGCGATCACATTGAGGACAGGGAGGGGCGGACAGCGATCACATTGAGGACAGGGAGGCGCGGACAACGATCACATTAAGGACAGGGAGGAGCGGACAGCGATCACATTGAGGACGGGGAGGGACGGACAGCGATCAAATTGAGAACAGGGAGGGGCGGATAGCGATCACATTGGGGACAGGGGGGGACGGACAGCGATCACATTGAGGACGGGGAGGAGCGGACAGCGATCACATTGAGGACGGGGAGGAGCGGACAGCGATCACGTTGAGGACAGGGAGGGATGGACAGCGAGCCATTGAGGACAGGGAGGGGCGGACAGCGATCACATTGAGGACAGGGAGGGATGGACAGCGAGCCATTGAGGACAGGGAGGGGCGGACAGCGATCACATTGAGGACACCAGGGAGGGTTGGACAGCGATCACATTGAGGACAGGGAGGGGCGGACAGCGATCACATTGGGGACAGGGAGGGATGGACAGCGATCACATTGAGAACAGGGAGGGTTGGACAGCGATCACATTGAGGACAGAGAGGTGCGGAAAGCGATCACATTGAGGACAGGGAGGGACGGACAGCGTTCACATTGAGGATAGGGAGGGGCGGACAGCGATCATATTGAGAACAGGGAGGGACGGACAGCGATCACATTGAGGACGGGGAGGAGCGGACAGCGATCACATTGAGGACGGGGAGGAGCGGACAGCGATCACATTGAGGACAGGGAGGGATGGACAGCGAGCCGTTGAGGACAGGGAGGGGCGGACAGCCATCACATTGAGGACAGGGAGGGATGGACAGCGAGCCATTGAGGACAGGGAGGGGCGGACAGCGATCACATTGAGGACACCAGTGAGGGACGGACAGCGATCACATTGAGGACAGGGAGGGGCGGACAGCGATCACATTGAGGACAGGGAGGGGCGGACAGCGATCACATTGAGGGCAGTGAGGGACGGACAGCGATCACATTGAGGACAGGGAGGATCAGACAGCGATCACATTGAGGACAGGGAGGGACCGACAGCGATCACATTGAGGACGGGGAGGGGGACTACGATCACATTGAGAACAGGGAGGGTTGGACAGCGATCACATTGAGGACAGGGAGGGGCGGACAGCGATCACATTGGGGACAGGGAGGGGCGGACAGCGATCACATTGGGGACAGGGAGGGATGGACAGCGAGCCATTGAGGACAGGGAAGGGCGGACAGCGATCACATTGGGGACAGGGAGGGATGGACAGCGAGCCATTGAGGACAGGGAGGAGCGGACAGCGATCACATTGGGGACAGGGAGGGACGGACAGCGATCACATTGAGAACAGGGAGGGACGGACAGCGATCACATTGAGGACGGGGAGGAGCGGACAGTGATCACATTGAGGACGGGGAGGAGCGGACAGCGATCACATTGAGGACAGGGAGGGATGGACAGCGAGCCATTGAGGACAGGGAGGGGCGGACAGCGATCACATTGAGGACAGGGAGGGATGGACAGCGAGCCATTGAGGACAGGGAGGGGCGGACAGCGATCACATTGAGGACACCAGGGAGGGTTGGACAGCGATCACATTGAGGACAGGGAGGGGCGGACAGCGATCACATTGGGGACAGGGAGGGATGGACAGCGATCACATTGAGAACAGGGAGGGTTGGACAGCGATCACATTGAGGACAGGGAGGGACGGACAGCGTTCACATTGAGGATAGGGAGGGGCGGACAGCGATCATATTGAGAACAGGGAGGGACGGACAGCGATCACATTGAGGACGGGGAGGAGCGGACAGCGATCACATTGAGGACGGGGAGGAGCGGACAGCGATCACATTGAGGACAGGGAGGGATGGACGGCGAGCCGTTGAGGACAGGGAGGGGCGGACAGCCATCACATTGAGGACAGGGAGGGATGGACAGCGAGCCATTGAGGACAGGGAGGGGCGGACAGCGATCACATTGAGGACACCAGTGAGGGACGGACAGCGATCACATTGAGGACAGGGAGGGGCGGACAGCGATCACATTGAGGACAGGGAGGGGCGGACAGCGATCACATTGAGGGCAGTGAGGGACGGACAGCGATCACATTGAGGACAGGGAGGATCAGACAGCGATCACATTGAGGACAGGGAGGGACCGACAGCGATCACATTGAGGACGGGGAGGGGGACTACGATCACATTGAGGACAGGGAGGGGCAGACATCGATCCCATTGAGGACATGGAGGGGCGGACAGCGATTACATTGAGGACAGGGAGGGACGGACAGCGATCACATTGAGGTTGGGGAGGGGCGGACAGCGACCACATTGACGACGGGGAGGGGCGGACAGCGATCACATTGAGGACAGGGAGGGGCGGACAGCGATCACATTGACCACAGGGAGGGGCGGACAGCGATCACATTGAGGACAAGGAGGATCAGACAGCGATCACATTGAGGACAGGGAGGGACGGACAGCGATCACATTGAGGACGGGGAGGGGCGGACTACGATCACATTGAGGACAGAGAGGGGCGGACAGTGATCACACTGTGGACAGGGAGGGGCGGACAACGGTCGCATTGAGGACAGGGAGGGACGGACAGCGCTCACATTGAGGACGATGAGGGGCGGTCAACGATCACATTGAGGACATCTAGGGGCGGACCAAGATCACATTGAGGACAGGGAGGGGCGGACAGCGATTACATTGAGGACCAGGGAGGGGCGGACAGCGCTCACATTGAGGACGATGAGGGGCGGACAACGATCACATTGAGGACATCTAGGGGCGGACAGAGATCACATTGCGGACAGGGAGGGGCGGGCAGCGATTACATTGAGGACAGGGAGGGGCGGACAACGATCACATTGAGGACATCTAGGGGCGGACAGAGATCACATTGAGGACAGGGAGGGGCGGACAGGGATCACATTGAGGACAGGCAGGGGCGGACAGCGATTACATTGAGGACTGGGAGGGGCGGACAGCGCTCACATTGAGGACGACGAGGGGCGGACAACGATCACATTGAGGACATCTAGGGGCGGACAGAGATCACATTGAGGACAGGGAGGGGCGGACAGCGATTACATTGAGGACAGGGAGGGGCGGATAACGATCACATTGAGGACATCTAGGGGCGGACAGCGATTACATTGAGGACAGGGAGGGGAGGACAGCGATCACATTGAGGACAGGGAGGGACGGACAGCGATCACATTGAGGACCGAAAGGGGCGGACAGCGATCACATTGAGGACAGGGAGGGGTGGACAGCAATCACATTGAGGACAGGGAGGGGCGGACAGCGATCACATTGAGGACAGGGAGGGGCGGACAGCGATCACATTGAGGACAGAGAGGGGCGGACAACGATCACATTGAGGACAGGGAGGGGCGGACAGCGATCACATTGAGGTGAGGATGTGGCGGACAGCGATCACATTGATTACAGGGAGAGGCGGACAGCGATCACATTGAAGACAGGGCGGGGTGGACATCGATCACATTGAGGACAGGGAGGGGCGGACAGCGATCACATTGAGGACAGGGAGGGGCGGACAGCGATCACATTGAGGACAGGGAGGGGCGGACAGCGATCACATTGAGGACAGGGAGGGATGGACAGCGATCACATTGAGGACAGGGAGGGATGGACAGCGAGCCATTGAGGACAGGGAGGGGCGGACAGCGATCACATTGAGGACAGAGAGGGGCGGACAACGATCACATTGAGGACAGGGAGGGGCGGACAGCGATCACATTGAGGTGAGGATGTGGCGGACATCGATCACATTGAGGACAGGGAGGGGCGGACAGCGATCACATTGAGGACAGGGAGGGGCGGACAGCGATCACATTGAGGACAGGGAGGGGCGGACAGCGATCACATTGAGGACAGGGAGGGATGGACAGCGATCACATTGAGGCCAGGGAGGGATGGACAGCGAGCCATTGAGGACAAGGAGGGGCGCAGAGCGATCACATTGAGGACAGGGAGGGGCGGACAGCGATCACATTGAGGACAAGGAGGAACGGACAGCGATCAAATTGAGGACAGGGAGGTACGGACAGCGATCACATTGAGGCCAGGGAGGGATGGACAGCGATCACATTGAGGCCAGGGAGGGATGGACAGCGAGCCATTGAGGACAGGGAGGGGCGCAGAGCGATCACATTGAGGACAGGGAGGGGCGGACAGCGATCACATTGAGGACAGGGAGGGACGGACAGCGAGCCATTGAGGACAGGGAGGGGCGGACAGCGATCACATTGAGGACACCAGAGAGGGTTGGACAGCGATCACATTGAGGACAAGGAGGGGCGGACAGCGATCACATTGAGGACACCAGGGAGGGTTGGACAGCGATCACATTGAGGACAAGGAGGGGCGGACAGCGATTACATTGAGGACAGGGAGGAGCGGACAGCGATTTCATTGAGGACAGGGAGGGACGGACAGCGACCACATTGAGGACGGGGAGGGGCGGACAGCGATCACATTGAGGACAGGGAGGGGCGGACAGTGATCACATTGAGAACAGGGAGGAGCGGACAGCGATCACATTGAGGACAGGGAGGAGCGGACAGCGATTACATTGAGGACTGGGAGGGACGGACAGCGATCACATTGAGGACAGGGAGGGGCGGACAGCGATCACATTGAGGACAGGGAGGGGCGGACAGCGATCACATTGGGGACAGGGAGGGACGGATAGCGATCACATTGAGAACAGGGAGGGACGGACAGCGATCACATTGAGAACAGGGAGGAGCGGACAGCGATCACATTGGGGACAGGGAGGGACGGACAGCGATCACATTGAGAACAGGGAGGGACGGACAGCGATCACATTGGGGACAGGGAGGAGCGGACAGCGATCACATTGAGGACAGGGAGGGGCGGACAGTGATCACATTGGGGACAGGGAGGGACGGACAGCGATCACATTGGGGACAGGGAGGTGCGGACAGCGATCACATTGAGGACAGGGAGGAGCGGACAGCGATCACATTGGGGACAGGGAGGGACGGACAGCGATCACATTGAGAACAGGGAGGGACGGACAGCGATCACATTGGGGACAGGGAGGAGCGGACAGCGATCACATTGAGGACAGGGAGGGGCGGACAGCGATCACATTGAGGACAGGGAGGGGCGGACAGCGATCACATTGAGGACAGGGAGGAGCGGACAGCGATCACATTGAGAACAGGAAGGAGCGGACAGCGATCACATTTGGGACAGGGAGGGACGGACAGCGATCACATTGAGAACAGGGAGGGACGGACAGCGATCACATTGAGGACAGGGAGGAGCGGACAGCGATCACATTGGGGACAGGGAGGGACGGACAGCGATCACATTGAGAACAGGGAGGGGCGGACGGCGATCACATTGAGGACAGGGAGGGACGGACAGCGATCACATTGGGGACAGAGAGGAGCGGACAGCGATCACATTAAGGACAGGGAGGGGCGGACAGTGATCACATTGACAACAGGGAGGGGCGGACAGCGATTACATTGAGGACTGGGAGGGACGGACAGCGATCACATTGAGGACAGGGAGGGGCGGACAGCGATCACATGGAGGACAGGGAGGCGCGGACAACGATCACATTAAGGACAGGGAGGAGCGGACAGCGATCACATTGAGGACGGGGAGGGGCGGACGGCGATCACATTGAGGACAGTGAGGGACGGACAGCGATCACATTGGGGACAGGGAAGAGCGGACAGCGATCACATGGAGGACAGGGAGGGGCGGACAGTGATCACATTGAGAATAGGGAGGGGCGGACAGCGATTACATTGAGGACTGAGAGGGACGGACAGCGATCACATTGAGGACAGGGAGGGGCGGACAGCGATCACATTGAGGACAGGGAGGCGCGGACAACGATCACATTAAGGACAGGGAGGAGCGGACAGCGATCACATTGAGGACGGGGAGGGACGGACAGCGATCACATTGGGGACAGGGAGGGGCGGACAGCGATCACATTGAGGACAGGGAGGGGCGGACAGTGATCACATTGAGGACAGGGAGGAGCGGACAGCGATTACATTGAGGACTGGGAGGGACGGACAGCGATCACATTGAGGACAGGGAGGGGCGGACAGTGATCACATTGAGAACAGGGAGGAGCGGACAGCGATCACATTGAGGACAGGGAGGAGCGGACAGCGATTACATTGAGGACTGGGAGGGACGGACAGCGATCACATTGAGGACAGGGAGGGGCGGACAGCGATCACATTGAGGACAGGGAGGCGCGGACAACGATCACATTAAGGACAGGGAGGGGCGGACAGCGATCACATTGAGGACTGGGAGGGACGGACAGCGATCACATTGAGGACGGGGAGGGACGGACAGCGATCACATTGAGGACAGGGAGGGACGGATAGCGATCACATTGAGGACTGGGAGGGACGGACAGCGATCACAATGAGGACAGGGAGGGGCGGACAGCGATCACATTGAGGACAGGGAGGCGCGGACAACGATCACATTAAGGACAGGGAGGAGCGGACAGCGATCACATTGAGGACGGGGAGGGACGGATAGCGATCACATTGAGGACTGGGAGGGACGGACAGCGATCACATTGAGGACAGGGAGGGGCGGACAGCGATCACATTGAGGACGGGGAGGCGCGGACAACGATCACATTAAGGACAGGGAGGAGCGGACAGCGATCACATTGAGGACGGGGAGGGACGGACAGCGATCACATTGGGGACAGGGAGGGGCGGACAGCGATCACATTGAGGACAGGGAGGGGCGGACAGTGATCACATTGAGAACAGGGAGGAGCGGACAGCGATCACATTGAGGACAGGGAGGAGCGGACAGCGATTACATTGAGGACTGGGAGGGACGGACAGCGATCACATTGAGGACAGGGAGGGGCGGACAGTGATCACATTGAGAACAGGGAGGAGCGGACAGCGATCACATTGAGGACAGGGAGGAGCGGACAGCGATTACATTGAGGACTGGGAGGGACGGACAGCGATCACATTGAGGACAGGGAGCGACGGATAGCGATCACATTGAGGACAGGGAGGCGCGGACAACGATCACATTAAGGACAGGGAGGGGCGGACAGCGATCACATTGAGGACTGGGAGGGACGGACAGCGATCACATTGAGGACGGGGAGGGACGGACAGCGATCACATTGAGGACAGGGAGGGACGGATAGCGATCACATTGAGGACGGGGAGGGGCGGACAGCGATCACATTGGGGACAGGGAGGGATGGACAGCGAGCCATTGAGGACAGGGAGGGGCGGACAGCGATCACATTGGGGACAGGGAGGGATGGACAGCGAGCCATTGAGGACAGGGAGGGGCGGACAGCGATCACATTGAAGACGGGGAGGAGCGGTCAGCGATCACATTGAGGACAGGGAGGAGCGGCCAGCGATCACATTGAGGACGGGGAGGGACGGACAGCGATCACATTGAGGACAGGGAGGGACGGATAGCCATCACATTGAGGACGGGGAGGGGCGGACAGCGATCACATTGAGGACAGGGAGGGGCGGAAAGCGATCACATTGAGGACAGGGAGGCGCGGACAACGATCACATTAAGGACAGGGAGGGGCGGACAGCGATCACATTGAGAACAGGGAGGGGCGGACGGCGATCACATTGAGGACAGGGAGGGACGGACAGCGATCACATTGGGGACAGGGAGGAGCGGACAGCGATCACATTGAGGACAGGGAGGGGCGGACAGTGATCACATTGAGAACAGGGAGGGGCGGACAGCGATTACATTGAGGACTGGGAGGGACGGACAGCGATCACATTGAGGACAGGGAGGGGCGGAGAGCGATCACATTGAGGACAGGGAGGCGCGGACAACGATCACATTAAGGACAGGGAGGAGCGGACAGCGATCACATTGAGGACGGGGAGGGGCGGACGGCGATCACATTGAGGACAGGGAGGGACGGACAGCGATCACATTGGGGACAGGGAGGAGCGGACAGCGATCACATTGAGGACAGGGAGGGGCGGACAGTGATCACATTGAGAACAGGGAGGGGCGGACAGCGATTACATTGAGGACTGGGAGGGACGGACAGCGGTCGCATTGAGGACAGGGAGGGGCGGACAGCGATCACATTGAGGACAGGGAGGCGCGGACAACGATCACATTAAGGACAGGGAGGAGCGGACAGCGATCACATTGAGGACGGGGAGGGACGGACAGCGATCACATTGGGGACAGGGAGGGGCGGACAGCGATCACATTGAGGACAGGGAGGGGCGGACAGTGATCACATTGAGAACAGGGAGGAGCGGACAGCGATCACATTGAGGACAGGGAGGAGCGGACAGCGATTACATTGAGGACTGGGAGGGACGGACAGCGATCACATTGAGGACAGGGAGGGGCGGACAGTGATCACATTGAGAACAGGGAGGAGCGGACAGCGATCACATTGAGGACAGGGAGGAGCGGACAGCGATTACATTGAGGACTGGGAGGGACGGACAGCGATCACATTGAGGACAGGGAGGGGCGGACAGCGATCACATTGAGGACAGGGAGGCGCGGACAACGATCACATTAAGGACAGGGAGGGGCGGACAGCGATCACATTGGGGACTGGGAGGGACGGACAGCGATCGCATTGAGGACGGGGAGGGACGGACAGCGATCACATTGAGGACAGGGAGGGACGGATAGCGATCACATTGAGGACTGGGACGGACGGACAGCGATCACAATGAGGACAGGGAGGGGCGGACAGCGATCACATTGAGGACAGGGAGGCGCGGACAACGATCACATTAAGGACAGGGAGGAGCGGACAGCGATCACATTGAGGACGGGGAGGGACGGACAGCGATCACATTGGGGACAGGGAGGGGCGGACAGCGATCACATTGAGGACAGGGAGGGGCGGACAGTGATCACATTGAGAACAGGGAGGAGCGTACAGCGATCACATTGAGGACAGGGAGGAGCGGACAGCGATTACATTGAGGACTGGGAGGGACGGACAGCGATCACATTGAGGACAGGGAGGGGCGGACAGTGATCACATTGAGAACAGGGAGGAGCGGACAGCGATCACATTGAGGACAGGGAGGAGCGGACAGCGATCACATTGAGGACAGGGAAGAGCGGACAGCGATTACATTGAGGACTGGGAGGGACGGACAGCGATCACATTGAGGACAGGGAGGGGCGGACAGCGATCACATTGAGGACAGGGAGGAGCGGACAGCGATTACATTGAGGACTGGGAGGGACGGACAGCGATCACATTGAGGACAGGGAGGGGCGGACAGCGATCACATTGAGGACAGGGAGGCGCGGACAACGATCACATAAAGGACAGGGAGGGGCGGACAGCGATCACATTGAGGACAGGGAGGAGCGGACAGCGATCACATTGAGGACAGGGAGGAGCGGACAGCGATTACATTGAGGACTGGGAGGGACGGACAGCGATCACATTGAGGACAGGGAGGAGCGGACAGCGATCACATTGAGGACAGGGAGGAGCGGACAGCGATTACATTGAGGACTGGGAGGGACGGACAGCGATCACATTGAGGACAGGGAGGGGCGGACAGCGATCACATTGAGGACAGGGAGGCGCGGACAACGATCACATTAAGGACAGGGAGGGGCGGACAGCGATCACATTGAGGACTGGGAGGGACGGACAGCGATCACATTGAGGACGGGGAGGGACGGACAGCGATCACATTGAGGACAGGGAGGGACGGATAGCGATCACATTGAGGACGGGGAGGGGCGGACAGCGATCACATTGGGGACAGGGAGGGATGGACAGCGAGCCATTGAGGACAGGGAGGGGCGGACAGCGATCACATTGGGGACAGGGAGGGATGGACAGCGAGGCATTGAGGACAGGGAGGGGCGGACAGCGATCACATTGGGGACAGGGAGGGACGGACAGCGATCACATTGAGGACTGGGAGGAGCGGACAGCGATCACATTGAGGACGGGGAGGGACGGACAGCGATCACATTGAGGACACCAGGGAGGGATGGACAGCGAGCCATTGAGGACAGGGAGGGGCGGACAGCGATCACATTGGGGACAGGGAGGGACGGACAGCGATCACATTGAGGACAGGGAGGGGCGGACAGCGATCACATTGAGGACAGGGAGGGACGGACAGCGATCACAATGAGCCCAGAGAGGGACGGATAGCGATCACATTGAGGACGGGGAGGGACGGACAGCGATCACATTGAGGACAGGGAGGGACGGACACCGATCACATTGAGGACGGGGAGGGATGGACAGCGAGCCATTGAGGACAGGGAGGGACGGACAGCGATCACATTGAGAACAGGGAGGGGCGGACAGCGATCACATTGAGGACGGGGAGGAGCGGACAGCGATCACATTGAGGACAGGGAGGGGCGGACAGTGATCACATTGAGAACAGGGAGGAGCGGACAGCGATCACATTGAGGACAGGGAGGAGCGGACAGCGATTACATTGAGGACTGGGAGGGACGGACAGCGATCACATTGAGGACAGGGAGGGGCGGACAGCGATCACATTGAGGACAGGGAGGCGCGGACAACGATCACATTAAGGACAGGGAGGAGCGGACAGCGATCACATTGAGGACGGGGAGGGACGGACAGCGATCACATTGAGAACAGGGAGGGGCGGATAGCGATCACATTGGGGACAGGGAGGGACGGACAGCGATCACATTGAGGATGGGGAGGAGCGGACAGCGATCACATTGAGGACGGGGAGGAGCGGACAGCGATCACGTTGAGGACAGGGAGGGATGGACAGCGAGCCATTGAGGACAGGGAGGGGCGGACAGCGATCACATTGAGGACAGGGAGGAGCGGACAGCGATTACATTGAGGACTGGGAGGGACGGACAGCGATCACATTGAGGACAGGGAGGGGCGGACAGCGATCACATTGAGGACGGGGAGGGGCGGACAACGATCACATTGAGCACAGGGAGGGGCGGACAGCGATCACATTGAGGACAGGGAGGGACGGACAGCGATCACATTGAGGACAGGGAGGGGCGGACAGCGATCACATTGAGGACGGGGAGGGACGGATAGCGATCACATTGAGGACAGGGAGGGGCGGACAGCGATCACATTGGGGACAGGGAGGGATGGACATCGAGCCATTGAGGACAGGGAGGGACGGATAGCGATCACATTGAGGACAGGGAGGGGCGGACAGCGATCACATTGAGGACAGGGAGGGGCGGACAGCGAGCCATTGAGGACAGGGAGGGGCGGACAGCGATCACATTGGGGACAGGGAGGGACGGACAGCGATCACATTGAGAACAGGGAGGGGCGGACAGCGATCACATTGAGGACGGGGAGGAGCGGACAGCGATCACATTGAGGACAGGGAGGGGCGGACAGTGATCACATTGAGAACAGGGAGGAGCGGACAGCGATCACATTGAGGACAGGGAGGAGCGGACAGCGATTACATTGAGGACTGGGAGGGACGGACAGCGATCACATTGAGGACAGGGAGGGGCGGACAGCGATCACATTGAGGACAGGGAGGCGCGGACAACGATCACATTAAGGACAGGGAGGAGCGGACAGCGATCACATTGAGGACGGGGAGGGACGGACAGCGATCACATTGAGAACAGGGAGGGGCGGATAGCGATCACATTGGGGACAGGGAGGGACGGACAGAGATCACATTGAGGATGGGGAGGAGCGGACAGCGATCACATTGAGGACGGGGAGGAGCGGACAGCGATCACGTTGAGGACAGGGAGGGATGGACAGCGAGCCATTGAGGACAGGGAGGGGCGGACAGCGATCACATTGAGGACAGGGAGGGATGGACAGCGAGCCATTGAGGACAGGGAGGGGCGGACAGCGATCACATTGAGGACACCAGGGAGGGTTGGACAGCGATCACATTGAGGACAGGGAGGGGCGGACAGCGATCACATTGGGGACAGGGAGGGATGGACAGCGATCACATTGAGAACAGGGAGGGTTGGACAGCGTTCACATTGAGGATAGGGAGGGGCGGACAGCGATCATATTGAGAACAGGGAGGGACGGACAGCGATCACATTGAGGACGGGGAGGTGCGGACAGCGATCACATTGAGGACGGGGAGGAGCGGACAGCGATCACATTGAGGACAGGGAGGGATGGACAGCGAGCCATTGAGGACAGGGAGGGACGGACAGCGATCACATTGAGGACGGGGAGGAGCGGACAGCGATCACATTGAGGACGGGGAGGAGCGGACAGCGATCACATGGAGGACAGGGAGGGATGGACAGCGAGCCATTGAGGACAGGGAGGGGCGGACAGCGATCACATTGAGGACAGGGAGGGATGGACAGCGAGCCATTGAGGACAGGGAGGGGCGGACAGCGATCACATTGAGGACACCAGGGAGGGTTGGACAGCGATCACATTGAGGACAGGGAGGGGCGGACAGCGATCACATTGGGGACAGGGAGGGATGGACAGCGATCACATTGAGAACAGGGAGGGTTGGACAGCGATCACATTGAGGACAGGAAGGTGCAGAAAGCGATCACATTGAGGACAGGGAGGGACGGACAGCGATCACATTGAGGACAGGGAGGGTTGGACAGCGATCACATTGAGGACAGGGGGGACAGACAGCGATCACATTGAGGACAGGGAGGGGCGGACAGCGATCACATTGAGGACAGGGAGGGGCGGACAGCGATCACATTGAGGACAGGGAAGGATGGACAGCGATCACATTGAGGACAGGGAGGGATGAACAGCGAGCCATTGAGGACAGGGAGGGGCGGACAGCGATCACATTGAGGACAGGGAGGGGCGGACAGCGATCACATTGAGGACAGGGAGGGGCGGACAGCGATCACGTTGAGGACAGGGAGGGATGGACAGCGAGCTATTGAGGACAGGGAGGGGCGGACAGCGATCACATTGAGGACACCAGGGAGGGTTGGACAGCGATCACATTGAGGACAAGGAGGGGCGGACAGCGATTACATTGAGGACACCAGGGAGGGTTGGACAGCGATCACATTGAGGACAGGGAGGGGCGGACAGCGATCACATTGAGGACAGGGAGGGATGGACAGCGAGCCATTGAGGACAGGGAGGGACGGACAGCGATCACATTGAAGACACCAGGGAGGGTTGGACAGCGATCACATTGAGGACAAGGAGGGGCGGACAGCGATCACATTGAGGACAGGGAGGGATGGACAGCGAGCCATTGAGGACAGGGACGGGCGGACGGCGATCACATTGAGGACACCAGGGAGGGTTGGACAGCGATCACATTGAGGACAAGGAGCGGCGGACAGCGATCACATTGGGGACAGGGAGGGATGGACAGCGAGCCATTGAGGACAGGGCGGGGCGGACAGCGATTACATTGAGGACACCAGGGAGGGTTGGACAGCGATCACATTGAGGACAAGGAGGGGCGGACAGCGATCACATTGAGGACAGGGAGGGACGGACAGCGATCACATTGAGGACGGGGAGGGATGGACAGCGAGCCATTGAGGACAGGGAGAGGCGGACAGCGATCACATTGGGGACAGGGAGGGGCGGACAGCGATCACATTGGGGACAGGGAGGGATGGACAGCGAGCCATTGAGGACAGGGAGGGGCGGACAGCGATCACATTGGGGACAGGGAGGGATGGACAGCGAGCCATTGAGGACAGGGAGGGGCGGACAGCGATCACATTGGGGACAGGGAGGGACGGACAGCGATCACATTGAGGACGGGGAGGAGCGGACAGCGATCACATTGAGGACAGGGAGGGATGGACAGCGAGCCATTGAGGACAGGGAGGGGCGGACAGCGATCACATTGAGGACAGGGAGGGATGGACAGCGAGCCATTGAGGACAGGGAGGGGCGGACAGCGATCACATTGAGGACACCAGGGAGGGTTGGACAGCGATCACATTGAGGACAGGGAGGGGCGGACAGCGATCACATTGGGGACAGGGAGGGATGGACAGCGATCACATTGAGAACAGGGAGGGTTGGACAGCGATCACATTGAGGACAGGGAGGTGCGGAAAGCGATCACATTGAGGACAGGGAGGGACGGACAGCGATCACATTGAGGACAGGGAGGGGCGGACAGCGATCACATTGAGGACAGGGAGGAGCGGACAGCGATCACATTGAGAACAGGGAGGGACGGACAGCGATCACATTGAGGACGGGGAGGAGCGGACAGCGATCACATTGAGGACGGGGAGGAGCGGACAGCGATCACATTGAGGACAGGGAGGGATGGACAGCGAGCCATTGAGGACAGGGAGGGGCGGACAGCGATCACATTGAGGAGAGGGAGGGATGGACAGCGAGCCATTGAGGACAGGGAGGGGCGGACAGCGATCACATTGGGGACAGGGAGGGACGGACAGCGATCACATTGAGGACAGGGAGGGGCGGACAGCGATCACATTGAGGACAGGGAGGGACAGACAGCGATCACATTGAGAACAGGGAGGAGCGGACAGCGATCACATTGAGGACAGGGAGGAGCGGACAGCGATTACATTGAGGACTGGGAGGGACGGACAGCGATCACATTGAGGACAGGGAGGGGCGGACAGCGATCACATTGAGGACGGGGAGGGGCGGACAACGATCACATTGAGCACAGGGAGGGGCGCACAGCGATCACATTGAGGACAGGGAGGGACGGACAGCGATCACATTGAGGACAGGGAGGGGCGGACAGCGATCACATTGAGGACGGGGAGGGACGGATAGCGATCACATTGAGGACAGGGAGGGGCGGACAGCGATCACATTGGGGACAGGGAGGGATGGACATCGAGCCATTGAGCACAGAGAGGGAGACGGATAGCGATCACATTGAGGACAGGGAGGGGCGGACAGCGATCACATTGAGGACAGGGAGGGGCGGACAGCGAGCCATTGAGGACAGGGAGGGGCGGACAGCGATCACATTGGGGACAGGGAGGGACGCACAGCGATCACATTGAGAACAGGGAGGGGCGGACAGCGATCACATTGAGGACGGGGAGGAGCGGACAGCGATCACATTGAGGACAGGGAGGGGCGGACAGTGATCACATTGAGAACAGGGAGGAGCGGACAGCGATCACATTGAGGACAGGGAGGAGCGGACAGCGATTACATTGAGGACTGGGAGGGACGGACAGCGATCACATTGAGGACAGGGAGGGGCGGACAGCGATCACATTGAGGACAGGGAGGCGCGGACAACGATCACATTAAGGACAGGGAGGAGCGGGCAGCGATCACATTGAGGACGGGGAGGGACGGACAGCGATCACATTGAGAACAGGGAGGGGCGGATAGCGATCACATTGGGGACAGGGAGGGACGGACAGCGATCACATTGGGGACGGGGAGGAGCGGACAGCGATCACATTGAGGACGGGGAGGAGCGGACAGCGATCACGTTGAGGACAGGGAGGGATGGACAGCGAGCCATTGAGGACAGGGAGGGGCGGACAGCGATCACATTGAGGACAGGGAGGGATGGACAGCGAGCCATTGAGGACAGGGAGGGGCGGACAGCGATCACATTGAGGACACCAGGGAGGGTTGGACAGCGATCACATTGAGGACAGGGAGGGGCGGACAGCGATCACATTGGGGACAGGGAGGGATGGACAGCGATCACATTGAGAACAGGGAGGGTTGGACAGCGTTCACATTGAGGATAGGGAGGGGCGGACAGCGATCATGTTGAGAACAGGGAGGGACGGACAGCGATCACATTGAGGACGGGGAGGAGCGGACAGCGATCACATTGAGGACGGGGAGGAGCGGACAGCGATCACATTGAGGACAGGGAGGGATGGACAGCGAGCCATTGAGGACAGGGAGGGACGGACAGCGATCACATTGAGGACGGGGAGGAGCGGACAGCGATCACATTGAGGACGGGGAGGAGCGGACAGCGATCACATTGAGGACAGGGAGGGATGGACAGCGAGCCATTGAGGACAGGGAGGGGCGGACAGCGATCACATTGAGGACAGGGAGGGATGGACAGCGAGCCATTGAGGACAGGGAGGGGCGGACAGCGATCACATTGAGGACACCAGGGAGGGTTGGACAGCGATCACATTGAGGACAGGGAGGGGCGGACAGCGATCACATTGGGGACAGGGAGGGATGGACAGCGATCACATTGAGAACAGGGAGGGTTGGACAGCGATCACATTGAGGACAGGAAGGTGCAGAAAGCGATCACATTGAGGACAGGGAGGGACGGACAGCGATCACATTGAGGACAGGGAGGGTTGGACAGCGATCACATTGAGGACAGGGAGGGACAGACAGCGATCACATTGAGGACAGGGAGGGGCGGACAGCGATCACATTGAGGACAGGGAGGGGCGGACAGCGATCACATTGAGGACAGGGAAGGATGGACAGCGATCACATTGAGGACAGGGAGGGATGGACAGCGAGCCATTGAGGACAGGGAGGGGCGGACAGCGATCACATTGAGGACAGGGAGGGGCGGACAGCGATCACATTGAGGACAGGGAGGGGCGGACAGCGATCACATTGAGGACAGGGAGGGATGGACAGCGAGCCATTGAGGACAGGGAGGGGCGGACAGCGATCACATTGAGGACACCAGGGAGGGTTGGACAGCGATCACATTGAGGACAAGGAGGGGCGGACAGCGATTACATTGAGGACACCAGGGAGGGTTGGACAGCGATCACATTGAGGACAGGGAGGGGCGGACAGCGATCACATTGAGGACAGGGAGGGATGGACAGCAAGCCATTGAGGACAGGGAGGGACGGACAGCGATCACATTGAAGACACCAGGGAGGGTTGGACAGCGATCACATTGAGGACAAGGAGGGGCGGACAGCGATCACATTGAGGACAGGGAGGGATGGACAGCGAGCCATTGAGGACAGGGACGGGCGGACAGCGATCACATTGAGGACACCAGGGAGGGTTGGACAGCGATCACATTGAGGACAGGGAGGGGCGGACAGCGATCACATTGGGGACAGGGAGGGATGGACAGCGAGCCATTGAGGACAGGGCGGGGCGGACAGCGATTACATTGAGGACACCAGGGAGGGTTGGACAGCGATCACATTGAGGACAAGGAGGGGCGGACAGCGATTACATAGAGGACACCAGGGAGGGTTGGACAGCGATCACATTGAGGACAGGGAGGGGCGGACAGCGATCACATTGAGGACAGGGAGGGATGGACAGCGAGCCATTGAGGGCAGGGAGGGAGGGACAGCGATCACATTGAAGACACCAGGGAGGGTTGGACAGCGATCACATTGAGGACAAGGAGGGGCGGACAGCGATCACATTGAGGACAGGGAGGGATGGACAGCGAGCCATTGAGGACAGGGACGGGCGGACAGCGATCACATTGAGGACACCAGGGAGGGTTGGACAGCGATCACATTGAGGACAAGGAGCGGCGGACAGCGATCACATTGGGGACAGGGAGGGATGAACAGCGAGCCATTGAGGACAGGGCGGGGCGGACAGCGATTACATTGAGGACACCAGGGAGGGTTGGACAGCGATCACATTGAGGACAAGGAGGGGCGGACAGCGATCACATTGGGGACACGGAGGGTTGGACAGCGATTACATTGAGGACTGGGAGGGACGGATAGCGATCACATTGGGGACAGGGAGGGATGGACAGCGAGCCATTGAGTACAGGGAGGGGCGGACAGCGATCACATTGGGGACAGGGAGGGATGGACAGCGAGCCATTGAGGACAGGGAGGGGCGGACAGCGATCACATTGGGGACAGGGAGGGATGGACAGCGAGCCATTGAGGACAGGGAGGGGCGGACAGCGATCACATTGGGGACAGGGAGGGATGGACAGCGAGCCATTGAGGACAGGGAGGGGCGGCCAGCGATCACATTGAGGACACCAGGGAGGGTTGGACAGCGATCACATTGAGGACAGGGAGGGGCGGACAGCGATCACATTGGGGACAGGGAGGGATGGACAGCGAGCCATTGAGGACAGGGAGGGGCGGACAGTGATCACATTGAGGACAGGGAGGGATGGACAGCGAGCCATTGAGGACAGGGAGGGGCGGACAGCGATCACATTGAAGACACCAGGGAGGGTTGGACAGCGATCACATTGAGGACAGGGAGGGGCGGACAGCGATCACATTGGGGACAGGGAGGGATGGACAGCGAGCCATTGAGGACAGGGAGGGGCGGACAGCGATCACATTGGGGACAGGGAGGGACTTACAGCGAGCCATTGAGGACAGGGAGGGGCGGACAGCGATCACATTGAGGACACCAGGGAGGGTTGGACAGCGATCACATTGAGGACAGGGAGGGGCGGACAGCGATCACATTGGGGACAGGGAGGGATGGACAGCGAGCCATTGAGGACAGGGAGGGGCGGACAGCGATCACATTGAGGACAGGAAGGGATGGACAGCGAGCCATTGAGGACAGGGAGGGGCGGACAGCGATCACATTGAGGACACCAGGGAGGGTTGGACAGCGATCACATTGAGGACAGGGATCGGCGGACAGCGATCACATTGGGGAAAAGGAGGGATGGACAGCGAGCCATTGAGGACAGGGAGGGGCGGACAGCGATCACATTGAGGACAGGGAGGGATGGACAGCGAGCCATTGAGGACAGGGAGGGGCGGACAGCGATCACATTGAGGACACCAGGGAGGGTTGGACAGCGATCACATTGAGGACAGGGAGGGGCGGACAGCGATCACATTGGGGACAGGGAGGGATGGACAGCGATCACATTGAGAACAGGGAGGGTTGGACAGCGATCACATTGGGGACAGGGAGGGATGGACAGCGAGCCATTGAGGACAGGGAGGGGCGGACAGCGATCACATTGAGGACACCAGGGAGGGTTGGACAGCGATCACATTGAGGACAAGGAGGGGCGGACAGCGAATACATTGAGGACTGGGAGGGGCGGACAGCGATCACATTGAGGACACCAGGGAGGGATGGACAGCGAGCCATTGAGGACAGGGAGGGGCGGACAGCGATCACATTGGGGACAGGGAGGGATGGACAGCGAGCCACTGAGGACAGGGAGGGGCGGACAGCGATCACATTGGGGACAGGGTGGGATGGACAGCGAGCCATTGAGGACAGGGAGGGGCGGACAGCGATCACATTGGGGACAGGGAGGGATGGACAGCGAGCCATTGAGGACAGGGAGGGGTGGACAGCGATCACATTGGGGACAGGGAGGGATGGACAGCGAGCCATTGAGGACAGGGAGGGGCGGACAGCGATCACATTGAGGACAGGGAGGGATGGACAGCGAGCCATTGAAGACAGGGAGGGGCGGACAGCGATCACATTGAGGACACCAGGGAGGGTTGGACAGCGATCACATTGAGGACAAGGAGGGGCGGACAGCGATAACATTGGGGACAGGGAGGGATGGACAGCGAGCCATTGAGGACAGGGAGGGGCGGACAGCGATCACATTGAGGACAGGGAGGGATGGACAGCGAACCATTGAGGACAGGGAGGGGCGGACAGCGATCACATTGAGGACACCAGGGAGGGTTGGACAGCGATCACATTGAGGACAGGGAGGGGCGGACAGCGATCACATTGGGGACAGGGAGGGATGGACAGCGATCACATTGAGAACAGGGAGGGTTGGACAGCGATCACATTGGGGACAGGGAGGGATGGACAGCGAGCCATTGAGGACAGGGAGGGGCGGACAGCGATCACATTGAAGACACCAGGGAGGGTTGGACAGCGATCACATTGAGGACAAGGAGGGGCGGACAGCGATCACATTGAGGACAGGGAGGGATGGACAGCGAGCCATTGAGGACAGGGAGGGGCGGACAGCGATCACATTGGGGACAGGGAGGGATGGACAGCGAGCCATTGAGGACAGGGAGGGGCGGACAGCGATCACATTGGGGACAGGGAGGGATGGACAGCGAGCCATTGAGGACAGGGAGGGGCGGCCAGCGATCACATTGAGGACACCAGGGAGGGTTGGACAGCGATCACATTGAGGACAGGGAGGGGCGGACAGGGATCACATTGGGGACAGGGAGGGATGGACAGCGAGCCATTGAGGACAGGGAGGGGCGGACAGTGATCACATTGAGGACAGGGAGGGATGGACAGCGAGCCATTGAGGACAGGGAGGGGCGGACAGCGATCACATTGAGGACACCAGGGAGGGTTGGACAGCGATCACATTGAGGACAGGGAGGGGCGGACAGCGATCACATTGGGGACAGGGAGGGATGGACAGCGAGCCATTGAGGACAGGGAGGGGCGGACAGCGATCACATTGGGGACAGGGAGGGACTTACAGCGAGCCATTGAGGACAGGGAGGGGCGGACAGCGATCACATTGAGGACACCAGGGAGGGTTGGACAGCGATCACATTGAGGACAGGGAGGGGCGGACAGCGATCACATTGGGGACAGGGAGGGATGGACAGCGAGCCATTGAGGACAGGGAGGGGCGGACAGCGATCACATTGAGGACAGGAAGGGATGGACAGCGAGCCATTGAGGACAGGGAGGGGCGGACAGCGATCACATTGAGGACACCAGGGAGGGTTGGACAGCGATCGCATTGAGGACAGGGATCGGCGGACAGCGATCACATTGGGGACAGGGAGGGATGGACAGCGAGCCATTGAGGACAGGGAGGGGCGGACAGCGATCACATTGAGGACAGGGAGGGATGGACAGCGAGCCATTGAGGACAGGGAGGGGCGGACAGCGATCACATTGAGGACACCAGGGAGGGTTGGACAGCGATCACATTGAGGACAGGGAGGGGCGGACAGCGATCACATTGGGGACAGGGAGGGATGGACAGCGATCACATTGAGAACAGGGAGGGTTGGACAGCGATCACATTGGGGACAGGGAGGGATGGACAGCGAGCCATTGAGGACAGGGAGGGGCGGACAGCGATCACATTGAGGACACCAGGGAGGGTTGGACAGCGATCACATTGAGGACAAGGAGGGGCGGACAGCGATTACATTGAGGACTGGGAGGGGCGGACAGCGATCACATTGAGGACACCAGGGAGGGATGGACAGCGAGCCATTGAGGACAGGGAGGGGCGGACAGCGATCACATTGGGGACAGGGAGGGATGGACAGCGAGCCACTGAGGACAGGGAGGGGCGGACAGCGATCACATTGGGGACAGGGTGGGATGGACAGCGAGCCATTGAGGACAGGGAGGGGCGGACAGCGATCACATTGGGGACAGGGAGGGATGGACAGCGAGCCATTGAGGACAGGGAGGGGTGGACAGCGATCACATTGGGGACAGGGAGGGATGGACAGCGAGCCATTGAGGACAGGGAGGGGCGGACAGCGATCACATTGAGGACAGGGAGGGATGGACAGGGAGCCATTGAAGACAGGGAGGGGCGGACAGCGATCACATTGAGGACACCAGGGAGGGTTGGACAGCGATCACATTGAGGACAAGGAGGGGCGGACAGCGATAACCTTGGGGACAGGGAGGGATGGACAGCGAGCCATTGAGGACAGGGAGGGGCGGACAGCGATCACATTGAGGACAGGGAGGGATGGACAGCGAACCATTGAGGACAGGGAGGGGCGGACAGCGATCACATTGAGGACACCAGGGAGGGTTGGACAGCGATCACATTGAGGACAGGGAGGGGCGGACAGCGATCACATTGGGGACAGGGAGGGATGGACAGCGATCACATTGAGAACAGGGAGGGTTGGACAGCGATCACATTGGGGACAGGGAGGGATGGACAGCGAGCCATTGAGGACAGGGAGGGGCGGACAGCGATCACATTGAAGACACCAGGGAGGGTTGGACAGCGATCACATTGAGGACAAGGAGGGGCGGACAGCGATCACATTGAGGACAGGGAGGGATGGACAGCGAGCCATTGAGGACAGGGACGGGCGGACAGCGATCACATTGAGGACACCAGGGGGGGTTGGACAGCGATCACATTGAGGACAAGGAGGGGCGGACAGCGATCACATTGGGGACAGGGAGGGATGGACAGCGAGCCATTGAGGACAGGGAGGGGCGGACAGCGATTACATTGAGGACACCAGGGAGGGTTGGACAGCGATCACATTGAGGACAAGGAGGGGCGGACAGCGATCACATTGGGGACAGGGAGGGTTGGACAGCGATTACATTGAGGACTGGGAGGGACGGATAGCGATCACATTGGGGACAGGGAGGGATGGACAGCGAGCCGTTGAGGACAGGGAGGGGCGGACAGCGATCACATTGGGGACAGGGAGGGATGGACAGCGAGCCATTGAGGACAGGGAGGGGCGGACAGCGATCACATTGGGGACAGGGAGGGATGGACAGCGAGCCATTGAGGACAGGGAACGGCGGACAGCGATCACATTGAGGACACCGGGGAGGGTTGGACAGCGATCACATTGAGGACAGGGAGGGGCGGACAGCGATCACATTGGGGACAGGGAGGGATGGACAGCGATCACATTGAGAACAGGGAGGGTTGGACAGCGTTCACATTGAGGATAGGGAGGGGCGGACAGCGATCATATTGAGAACAGGGAGGGACGGACAGCGATCACATTGAGGACGGGGAGGAGCGGACAGCGATCACATTGAGGACGGGGAGGAGCGGACAGCGATCACATTGAGGACAGGGAGGGATGGACAGCGAGCCATTGAGGACAGGGAGGGACGGACAGCGATCACATTGAGGACGGGGAGGAGCGGACAGCGGTCACATTGAGGACGGGGAGGAGCGGACAGCGATCACATTGAGGACAGGGAGGGATGGACAGCGAGCCATTGAGGACAGGGAGGGGCGGACAGCGATCACATTGAGGACAGGGAGGGATGGACAGCGAGCCATTGAGGACAGGGAGGGGCGGACAGCGATCACATTGAGGACACCAGGGAGGGTTGGACAGCGATCACATTGAGGACAGGGAGGGGCGGACAGCGATCACATTGGGGACAGGGAGGGATGGACAGCGATCACATTGAGAACAGGGAGGGTTGGACAGCGATCACATTGAGGACAGGAAGGTGCAGAAAGCGATCACATTGAGGACAGGGAGGGACGGACAGCGATCACATTGAGGACAGGGAGGGTTGGACAGCGATCACATTGAGGACAGGGAGGGACAGACAGCGATCACATTGAGGACAGGGAGGGGCGGACAGCGATCACATTGAGGACAGGGAGGGGCGGACAGCGATCACATTGAGGACAGGGAAGGATGGACAGCGATCACATTGAGGACAGGGAGGGATGGACAGCGAGCCATTGAGGACAGGGAGGGATGGACAGCGAGCCATTGAGGACAGGGAGGGGCGGACAGCGATCACATTGAGGACACCAGGGAGGGTTGGACAGCGATCACATTGAGGACAAGGAGGGGCGGACAGCGATTACATTGAGGACACCAGGGAGGGTTGGACAGCGATCACATTGAGGACAGGGAGGGGCGGACAGCGATCACATTGAGGACAGGGAGGGATGGACAGCGAGCCATTGAGGACAGGGAGGGACGGACAGCGATCACATTGAAGACACCAGGGAGGGTTGGACAGCGATCACATTGAGGACAAGGAGGGGCGGACAGCGATCACATTGAGGACAGGGAGGGATGGACAGCGAGCCATTGAGGACGGGGACGGGCGGACAGCGATCACATTGAGGACAGGGAGGGATGGACAGCGAGCCATTGAGGACAGGGAGGGGCGGACAGCGATCACATTGAGGACAGGGAGGGATGGACAGCGAGCCATTGAGGACAGGGAGGGGCGGACAGCGATCACATTGAGGACACCAGGGAGGGTTGGACAGCGATCACATTGAGGACAGGGAGGGGCGGACAGCGATCACATTGGGGACAGGGAGGGATGGAAAGCGATCACATTGAGAACAGGGAGGGTTGGACAGCGATCACATTGAGGACAGGAAGGTGCAGAAAGCGATCACATTGAGGACAGGGAGGGACGGACAGCGATCACATTGAGGACAGGGAGGGTTGGACAGCGATCACATTGAGGACAGGGAGGGACAGACAGCGATCACATTGAGGACAGGGAGGGGCGGACAGCGATCACATTGAGGACAGGGAGGGGCGGACAGCGATCACATTGAGGTCAGGGAAGGATGGACAGCGATCACATTGAGGACAGGGAGGGATGGACAGCGAGCCATTGAGGACAGGGAGGGATGGACAGCGAGCCATTGAGGACAGGGAGGGGCGGACAGCGATCACATTGAGGACACCAGGGAGGGTTGGACAGCGATCACATTGAGAACAAGGAGGGGCGGACAGCGATTGCATTGAGGACACCAGGGAGGGTTGGACAGCGATCACATTGAGGACAGGGAGGGGCGGACAGCGATCACATTGAGGACAGGGAGGGATGGACAGCGAGCCATTGAGGACAGGGAGGGACGGACAGCGATCACATTGAAGACACCAGGGAGGGTTGGACAGCGATCACATTGAGGACAAGGAGGGGCGGACAGCGATCACATTGAGGACAGGGAGGGATGGACAGCGAGCCATTGAGGACAGGGACGGGCGGACAGCGATCACATTGAGGACACCAGGGAGGGTTGGACAGCGATCACATTGAGGACAAGGAGCGGCGGACAGCGATCACATTGGGGACAGGGAGGGATGGACAGCGAGCCATTGAGGACAGGGCGGGGCGGACAGCGATTACATTGAAGACACCAGGGAGGGTTGGACAGCGATCACATTGAGGACAAGGAGGGGCGGACAGCGATTACACTGAGGACACCAGGGAGGGTTGGACAGCGATCACATTGAGGACAGGGAGGGGCGGACAGCGATCACATTGAGGACAGGGAGGGATGGACAGCGAGCCATTGAGGACAGGGAGGGACGGACAGCGATCACATTGAAGACACCAGGGAGGGTTGGACAGCGATCACATTGAGGACAAGGAGGGGCGGACAGCGATCACATTGAGGACAGGGAGGGATGGACAGCGAGCCATTGAGGACAGGGACGGGCGGACAGCGATCACATTGAGGACACCAGGGAGGGTTGGACAGCGATCACATTGAGGACAAGGAGGGGCGGACAGCGATCACATTGGGGACACGGAGGGTTGGACAGCGATTACATTGAGGACTGGGAGGGACGGATAGCGATCACATTGGGGACAGGGAGGGATGGACAGCGAGCCATTGAGTACAGGGAGGGGCGGACAGCGATCACATTGGGGACAGGGAGGGATGGACAGCGAGCCATTGAGGACAGGGAGGGGCGGACAGCGATCACATTGGGGACAGGGACGGATGGACAGCGAGCCATTGAGGACAGGGAGGGGCGGCCAGCGATCACATTGAGGACACCAGGGAGGGTTGGACAGCGATCACATTGAGGACAGGGAGGGGCGGACAGCGATCACATTGGGGACAGGGAGGGATGGACAGCGAGCCATTGAGGACAGGGAGGGGCGGACAGTGATGACATTGAGGACAGGGAGGGATGGACAGCGAGCCATTGAGGACAGGGAGGGGCGGACAGCGATCACATTGAGGACACCAGGGAGGGTTGGACAGCGATCACATTGAGGACAGGGAGGGGCGGACAGCGATCACATTGGGGACAGGGAGGGATGGACAGCGAGCCATTGAGGACAGGGAGGGGCGGACAGCGATCACATTGGGGACAGGGAGGGACTTACAGCGAGCCATTGAGGACAGGGAGGGGCGGACAGCGATCACATTGAGGACACCAGGGAGGGTTGGACAGCGATCACATTGAGGACAGGGAGGGGCGGACAGCGATCACATTGGGGACAGGGAGGGATGGACAGCGAGCCATTGAGGACAGGGAGGGGCGGACAGCGATCACATTGAGGACAGGAAGGGATGGACAGCGAGCCATTGAGGAGAGGGAGGGGCGGACAGCGATCACATTGAGGACACCAGGGAGGGTTGGACAGCGATCACATTGAGGACAGGGAGGGGCGGACAGCGATCACATTGGGGACAGGGATGGATGGACAGCGATCACATTGAGAACAGGGAGGGTTGGACAGCGATCACATTGAGGACAGGAAGGTGCAGAAAGCGATCACATTGAGGACAGGGAGGGACGGACAGCGATCACATTGAGGACAGGGAGGGTTGGACAGCGATCACATTGAGGACAGGGAGGGACAGACAGCGATCACATTGAGGACAGGGAGGGGCGGACAGCGATCACATTGAGGACAGGGAGGGGCGGACAGCGATCACATTGAGGACAGGGAAGGATGGACAGCGATCACATTGAGGACAGGGAGGGATGGACAGCGAGCCATTGAGGACAGGGAGGGATGGACAGCGAGCCATTGAGGACAGGGAGGGGCGGACAGCGATCACATTGAGGACACCAGGGAGGGTTGGACAGCGATCACATTGAGGACAAAGAGGGGCGGACAGCGATTACATTGAGGACACCAGGGAGGGTTGGACAGCGATCACATTGAGGACAGGGAGGGGCGGACAGCGATCACATTGAGGACAGGGAGGGATGGACAGCGAGCCATTGAGGACAGGGAGGGACGGACAGCGATCACATTGAAGACACCAGGGAGGGTTGGACAGCGATCACATTGAGGACAAGGAGGGGCGGACAGCGATCACATTGAGGACAGGGAGGGATGGACAGCGAGCCATTGAGGACAGGGACGGGCGGACAGCGATCACATTGAGGACAGGGAGGGATGGACAGCGAGCCATTGAGGACAGGGAGGGGCGGACAGCGATCACATTGAGGACAGGGAGGGATGGACAGCGAGCCATTGAGGACAGGGAGGGGCGGACAGCGATCACATTGAGGACACCAGGGAGGGTTGGACAGCGATCACATTGAGGACAGGGAGGGGCGGACAGCGATCACATTGGGGACAGGGAGGGATGGACAGCGATCACATTGAGAACAGGGAGGGTTGGACAGCGATCACATTGAGGACAGGAAGGTGCAGAAAGCGATCACATTGAGGACAGGGAGGGACGGACAGCGATCACATTGAGGACAGGGAGGGTTGGACAGCGATCACATTGAGGACAGGGAGGGACAGACAGCGATCACATTGAGGACAGGGAGGGGCGGACAGCGATCACATTGAGGACAGGAAAGGATGGACAGCGATCACATTGAGGACAGGGAGGGATGGACAGCGAGCCATTGAGGACAGGGAGGGATGGACAGCGAGCCATTGAGGACAGGGAGGGGCGGACAGCGATCACATTGAGGACACCAGGGAGGGTTGGACAGCGATCACATTGAGAACAAGGAGGGGCGGACAGCGATTACATTGAGGACACCAGGGAGGGTTGGACAGCGATCACATTGAGGACAGGGAGGGGCGGACAGCGATCACATTGAGGACAGGGAGGGATGGACAGCGAGCCATTGAGGACAGGGAGGGACGGACAGCGATCACATTGAAGACACCAGGGAGGGTTGGACAGCGATCACATTGAGGACAAGGAGGGGCGGACAGCGATCACATTGAGGACAGGGAGGGATGGACAGCGAGCCATTGAGGACAGGGACGGGCGGACAGCGATCACATTGAGGACACCAGGGAGGGTTGGACAGCGATCACATTGAGGACAAGGAGCGGCGGACAGCGATCACATTGGGGACAGGGAGGGATGGACAGCGAGCCATTGAGGACAGGGCGGGGCGGACAGCGATTACATTGAGGACACCAGGGAGGGTTGGACAGCGATCACATTGAGGACAAGGAGGGGCGGACAGCGATCACATTGGGGACACGGAGGGTTGGACAGCGATTACATTGAGGACTGGGAGGGACGGATAGCGATCACATTGGGGACAGGGAGGGATGGACAGCGAGCCATTGAGTACAGGGAGGGGCGGACAGCGATCACATTGGGGACAGGGAGGGATGGACAGCGAGCCATTGAGGACAGGGAGGGGCGGACAGCGATCACATTGGGGACAGGGAGGGATGGACAGCGAGCCATTGAGGACAGGGAGGGGCGGACAGCGATCACATTGGGGACAGGGAGGGATGGACAGCGAGCCATTGAGGACAGGGAGGGGCGGCCAGCGATCACATTGAGGACACCAGGGAGGGTTGGACAGCGATCACATTGAGGACAGGGAGGGGCGGACAGCGATCACATTGGGGACAGGGAGGGATGGACAGCGAGCCATTGAGGACAGGGAGGGGCGGACAGTGATCACATTGAGGACAGGGAGGGATGGACAGCGAGCCATTGAGGACAGGGAGGGGCGGACAGCGATCACATTGAGGACACCAGGGAGGGTTGGACAGCGATCACATTGAGGACAGGGAGGGGCGGACAGCGATCACATTGGGGACAGGGAGGGATGGACAGCGAGCCAATGAGGATAGGGAGTGGCGGACAGCGATCACATTGGGGACAGGGAGGGACTTACAGCGAGCCATTGAGGACAGGGAGGGGCGGACAGCGATCACATTGCGGACACCAGGGAGGGTTGGACAGCGATCACATTGAGGACAGGGAGGGGCGGACAGCGATCACATTGAGGACAGGGAGGGATGGACAGCGAGCCATTGAGGACAGGGAGGGGCGGACAGCGATCACATTGAGGACAGGAAGGGATGGACAGCGAGCCATTGAGGACAGGGAGGGGCGGACAGCGATCACATTGAGGACACCAGGGAGGGCTGGACAGCGATCACATTGAGGACAGGGATCGGCGGACAGCGATCACATTATGGACAGGGAGGGATGGACAGCGAGCCATTGAGGACAGGGAGGGGCGGACAGCGATCACATTGAGGACAGGGAGGGATGGACAGCGAGCCATTGAGGACAGGGAGGGGCGGACAGCGATCACATTGAGGACACCAGGGAGGGTTGGACAGCGATCACATTGAGGACAGGGAGGGGCGGACAGCCATCACATTGGGGACAGGGAGGGATGGACAGCGATCACATTGAGAACAGGGAGGGTTGGACAGCGATCACATTGGGGACAGGGAGGGATGGACAGCGAGCCATTGAGGACAGGGAGGGGCGGACAGCGATCACATTGAGGACACCAGTTAGGGTTGGACAGCGATCACATTGGGGACAGGGAGGGATGGACAGCGAGCCATTGAGGACAGGGACGGGCGGACAGCGATCACATTGAGGACAGGGAGGGATGGACAGCGAGCCATTGAGGACAGGGAGGGGCGGACAGCGATCACATTGAGGACAGGGAGGGATGGACAGCGAGCCATTGAGGACAGGGAGGGGCGGACAGCGATCACATTGAGGACACCAGGGAGGGTTGGACAGCGATCACATTGAGGACAGGGAGGGGCGGACAGCGATCACATTGGGGACAGGGAGGGATGGACAGCGATCACATTGAGAACAGGGAGGGTTGGACAGCGATCACATTGAGGACAGGAAGGTGCAGAAAGCGATCACATTGAGGACAGGGAGGGACGGACAGCGATCACATTGAGGACAGGGAGGGTTGGACAGCGATCACATTGAGGACAGGGAGGGACAGACAGCGATCACATTGAGGACAGGGAGGGGCGGACAGCGATCACATTGAGGACAGGAAAGGATGGACAGCGATCACATTGAGGACAGGGAGGGATGAACAGCGAGCCATTGAGGACAGGGAGGGATGGACAGCGAGCCATTGAGGACAGGGAGGGGCGGACAGCGATCACATTGAGGACACCAGGGAGGGTTGGACAGCGATCACATTGAGAACAAGGAGGGGCGGACAGCGATTACATTGAGGACACCAGGGAGGGTTGGACAGCGATCACATTGAGGACAGGGAGGGGCGGACAGCGATCACATTGAGGACAGGGAGGGATGGACAGCGAGCCATTGAGGACAGGGAGGGACGGACAGCGATCACATTGAAGACACCAGGGAGGGTTGGACAGCGATCACATTGAGGACAAGGAGGGGCGGACAGCGATCACATTGAGGACAGGGAGGGATGGACAGCGAGCCATTGAGGACAGGGACGGGCGGACAGCGATCACATTGAGGACACCAGGGAGGGTTGGACAGCGATCACATTGAGGACAAGGAGCGGCGGACAGCGATCACATTGGGGACAGGGAGGGATGGACAGCGAGCCATTGAGGACAGGGCGGGGCGGACAGCGATTACATTGAGGACACCAGGGAGGGTTGGACAGCGATCACATTGAGGACAAGGAGGGGCGGACAGCGATCACATTGGGGACACGGAGGGTTGGACAGCGATTACATTGAGGACTGGGAGGGACGGATAGCGATCACATTGGGGACAGGGAGGGATGGACAGCGAGCCATTGAGTACAGGGAGGGGCGGACAGCGATCACATTGGGGACAGGGAGGGATGGACAGCGAGCCATTGAGGACAGGGAGGGGCGGACAGCGATCACATTGGGGACAGGGAGGGATGGACAGCGAGCCATTGAGGACAGGGAGGGGCGGACAGCGATCACATTGGGGACAGGGAGGGATGGACAGCGAGCCATTGAGGACAGGGAGGGGCGGCCAGCGATCACATTGAGGACACCAGGGAGGGTTGGACAGCGATCACATTGAGGACAGGGAGGGGCGGACAGCGATCACATTGGGGACAGGGAGGGATGGACAGCGAGCCATTGAGGACAGGGAGGGGCGGACAGTGATCACATTGAGGACAGGGAGGGATGGACAGCGAGCCATTGAGGACAGGGAGGGGCGGACAGCGATCACATTGAGGACACCAGGGAGGGTTGGACAGCGATCACATTGAGGACAGGGAGGGGCGGACAGCGATCACATTGGGGACAGGGAGGGATGGACAGCGAGCCAATGAGGATAGGGAGTGGCGGACAGCGATCACATTGGGGACAGGGAGGGACTTACAGCGAGCCATTGAGGACAGGGAGGGGCGGACAGCGATCACATTGCGGACACCAGGGAGGGTTGGACAGCGATCACATTGAGGACAGGGAGGGGCGGACAGCGATCACATTGAGGACAGGGAGGGATGGACAGCGAGCCATTGAGGACAGGGAGGGGCGGACAGCGATCACATTGAGGACAGGAAGGGATGGACAGCGAGCCATTGAGGACAGGGAGGGGCGGACAGCGATCACATTGAGGACACCAGGGAGGGCTGGACAGCGATCACATTGAGGACAGGGATCGGCGGACAGCGATCACATTATGGACAGGGAGGGATGGACAGCGAGCCATTGAGGACAGGGAGGGGCGGACAGCGATCACATTGAGGACAGGGAGGGATGGACAGCGAGCCATTGAGGACAGGGAGGGGCGGACAGCGATCACATTGAGGACACCAGGGAGGGTTGGACAGCGATCACATTGAGGACAGGGAGGGGCGGACAGCCATCACATTGGGGACAGGGAGGGATGGACAGCGATCACATTGAGAACAGGGAGGGTTGGACAGCGATCACATTGGGGACAGGGAGGGATGGACAGCGAGCCATTGAGGACAGGGAGGGGCGGACAGCGATCACATTGAGGACACCAGTTAGGGTTGGACAGCGATCACATTGGGGACAGGGAGAGATGGACAGCGAGCCATTGAGGACAGGGAGGGGCGGACAGCGATCACATTGGGGACAGGGAGGGATGGACAGCGAGCCACTGAGGACAGGGAGGGGCGGACAGCGATCACATTGGGGACAGGGTGGGATGGACAGCGAGCCATTGAGGACAGGGAGGGGCGGACAGCGATCACATTGAGGACAGGGAGGGATGGATAGCGAGCCATTGAAGACAGGGAGGGGCGGACAGCGATCACATTGAGGACACCAGGGAGGGTTGGACAGCGATCACATTGAGGACAAGGAGGGGCGGACAGCGATCACATTGAGGACACCAGGGAGGGTTGGACAGCGATCACATTGAGGACAGGGAGGGGCGGACAGCGATCACATTGAGGACACCAGGGAGGGTTGGACAGCGATCACATTGAGGACAAGGAGGGGCGGACAGCGATAACATTGGGGACAGGGAGGGATGGACAGCGAGCCATTGAGGACAGGGAGGGGCGGACAGCGATCACATTGAGGACAGGGAGGGATGGACAGCGAACCATTGAGGACAGGGAGGGGCGGACAGCGATCACATTGAGGACACCAGGGAGGGTTGGACAGCGATCACATTGAGGACAGGGAGGGGCGGACAGCGATCACATTGGGGACAGGGAGGGATGGACAGCGATCACATTGAGAACAGGGAGGGTTGGATAGCGATCACATTGGGGACAGGGAGGGATGGACAGCGAGCCATTGAGGACAGGGAGGGGCGGACAGCGATCACATTGAAGACACCAGGGAGGGTTGGACAGCGATCACATTGAGGACAAGGAGGGGCGGACAGCGATCACATTGAGGACAGGGAGGGATGGACAGCGAGCCATTGAGGACAGGGACGGGCGGACAGCGATCACATTGAGGACACCAGGCGGGGTTGGACAGCGATCACATTGAGGACAAGGAGGGGCGGACAGCGATCACATTGGGGACAGGGAGGGATGGACAGCGAGCCATTGAGGACAGGGAGGGGCGGACAGCGATTACATTGAGGACACCAGGGAGGGTTGGACAGCGATCACATTGAGGACAAGGAGGGGCGGACAGCGATCACATTGGGGACAGGGAGGGTTGGACAGCGATTACATTGAGGACTGGGAGGGACGGATAGCGATCACATTGGGGACAGGGAGGGATGGGCAGCGAGCCGTTGAGGACAGGGAGGGGCGGACAGCGATCACATTGGGGACAGGGAGGGATGGACAGCGAGCCAATGAGGACAGGGAGGGGCGGACAGCGATCACATTGGGGACAGGGAGGGATGGGCAGCGAGCCATTGAGGACAGGGAGGGGCGGACAGCGATCACATTGGGGACAGGGAGAGATGGACAGCGAGCCATTGAGGACAGGGAACGGCGGACAGCGATCACATTGAGGACACCAGGGAGGGTTGGACAGCGATCACATTGAGGACAGGGAGGGGCGGACAGCGATCACATTGGGGACAGGGAGGGATGGACAGCGAGCCATTGAGGACAGGGAGGGGCGGACAGTGATCACATTGAGGACAGGGAGGGATGGACAGCGAGCCATTGAGGACAGGGAGGGGCGGACAGCGATCACATTGAGGACACCAGGGAGGATTGGACAGCGATCACATTGAGGACAGGGAGGGGCGGACAGCGATCACATTGGGGACAGGGAGGGATGGACAGCGAGCCATTGAGGACAGGGAGGGGCGGACAGCGATCACATTGGGGACAGGGAGGGACTTACAGCGAGCCATTGAGGACAGGGAGGGGCGGACAGCGATCACATTGAGGACACCAACGAGGGTTGGACAGCGATCACATTGAGGACAGGGAGGGGCGGACAGCGATCACATTGGGGACAGGGAGGGATGGACAGCGAGCCATTGAGGACAGGGAAGGGCGGACAGCGATCACATTGAGGACAGGGAGGGATGGACAGCGAGCCATTGAGGACAGGGAGGGGCGGACAGCGATCACATTGAGGACACCAGGGAGGGTTGGACAGCGATCACATTGAGGACAGGGAGGGGCGGACAGCGATCACATTGGGGACAGGGAGGGATGGACAGCGAGCCATTGAGGACAGGGAGGGGCGGACAGCGATCACATTGAGGACAGGGAGGGATGGACAGCGAGCCATTGAGGACAGGGAGGGGCGGACAGCGATCACATTGAGGACACCAGGGAGGGTTGGACAGCGATCACATTGAGGACAGGGAGGGGCGGACAGCGATCACATTGGGGACAGGGAGGGATGGACAGCGATCACATTGAGAACAGGGAGGGTTGGACAGCGATCACATTGGGGACAGGGAGGGATGGACAGCGAGCCATTGAGGACAGGGAGGGGCGGACAGCGATCACATTGAGGACACCAGGGAGGGTTGGACAGCGATCACATTTAGGACAAGGAGGGGCGGACAGCGATTACATTGAGGACTGGGAGGGGCGGACAGCGATCACATTGAGGACACCAGGGAGGGATGGACAGCGAGCCATTGAGGACAGGGAGGGGCGGACAGCGATCACATTGGGGACAGGGAGGGATGGACAGCGAGCCATTGAGGACAGGGAGGGGCGGACAGCGATCACATTGAGGACACCAGGGAGGGTTGGACAGCGAGCCACTGCGGACAGGGAGGGGCGGACAGCGATCACATTGGGGACAGGGAGGGATGGACAGCGAGCCATTGAGGACAGGGAGGGGCGGACAGCGATCACATTGGGGACAGGGAGGGATGGACAGCGAGCCATTGAGGACAGGGAGGGGTGGACAGCGATCACATTGGGGACAGGGAGGGATGGACAGCGAGCCATTGAGGACAGGGAGGGGCGGACAGCGATCACATTGAGGACACCAGGGAGGGTTGGACAGCGATCACATTGAGGACAGGGAGGGGCGGACAGCGATCACATTGGGGACAGGGAGGGATGGACAGCGATCACATTGAGAACAGGGAGGGTTGGACAGCGATCACATTGGGGACAGGGAGGGATGGACAGCGAGCCATTGAGGACAGGGAGGGGCGGACAGCGATCACATTGAGGACACCAGGGAGGGTTGGACAGCGATCACATTGAGGACAAGGAGGGGCGGACAGCGATTACATTGAGGACTGGGAGGGGCGGACAGCGATCACATTGAGGACACCAGGGAGGGATGGACAGCGAGCCATTGAGGACAGGGAAGGGCGGACAGCGATCACATTGGGGACAGGGAGGGATGGACAGCGAGCCATTGAGGACAGGGAGGGGCGGACAGCGATCACATAGGGGACAGGGAGGGATGGACAGCGAGCCATTGAGGACAGGGAGGGGCGGACAGCGATCACATTGAGGACACCAGGGAGGGTTGGACAGCGATCACATTGAGGACAGGGAGGGGCGGACAGCGATCACATTGGGGACAGGGAGGGATGGACAGCAAGCCATTGAGGACAGGGAGGGGCGGACAGCGATTACATTGAGGACAGGGCGGGGCGGACAGCGATCACATTGAGGACAGGGAGGGACGGACAGCGATCACATTGAGGACAGGGAGGGACGGATAGCGATCACATTGGGGACAGGGAGGGATGGACAGCGAGCGATTGAGGACAGGGAGGGGCGGACAGCGATCACATTGAGGACAGGGAGGGACAGATAGCGATCACATTGGGGACAGGGAGGGATGGACAGCGAGCCATTGAGGACAGGGAGGGGTGGACAGCGATCACATTGGGGACAGGGAGGGATGGACAGCGAGCCATTGAGGACAGGGAGGGGCGGACAGCGATCACATTGAGGACACCAGGGAGGGTTGGACAGCGATCACATTGAGGACAGGGAGGGGCGGACAGCGATCACATTGGGGACAGGGAGGGATGGACAGCGATCACATTGAGAACAGGGAGGATTGGACAGCGATCACATTGGGGACAGGGAGGGATGGACAGCGAGCCATTGAGGACAGGGAGGGGCGGACAGCGATCACATTGAGGACACCAGGGAGGGTTGGACAGCGATCACATTGAGGACAAGGAGGGGCGGACAGCGATTACATTGAGGACTGGGAGGGGCGGACAGCGATCACATTGAGGACACGAGGGAGGGATGGACAGCGAGCCATTGAGGACAGGGAGGGGCGGACAGCGATCACATTGGGGACAGGGAGGGATGGACAGCGAGCCATTGAGGACAGGGAGGGGCGGACAGCGATCACATTGGGGACAGGGAGGGATGGACAGCGAGCCATTGAGGACAGGGATGGGCGGACAGCGATCACATTGAGGACACCAGGGAGGGTTGGACAGCGATCACATTGAGGACAGGGAGGGGCGGACAGCGATCACATTGGGGACAGGGAGGGATGGACAGCGAATCATTGAGGACAGGGAGGGGCGGACAGCGATTACATTGAGGACAGGGAGGGGCGGACAGCGATCACATTGAGGACAGGGAGGGACGGACAGCGATCACATTGAGGACAGGGAGGGACGGATAGCGATCACATTGGGGACAGGGAGGGATGGACAGCGAGCGATTGAGGACAGGGAGGGGCGGACAGCGATCACATTGAGGACAGGGAGGGACAGATAGCGATCACATTGGGGATAGGGAGGGATGGACAGCGAGCCATTGAGGACAGGGAGGGGCGGACAGCGATCACATTGGGGACAGGGAGGGATGGACAGCGAGCCATTGAGGACAGGGAGGGGCGGACAGCGATCACATTGGGGACAGGGAGGGATGGACAGCGAGCCATTGAGGACAGGGAGGGGCGGACAGCGATCACATTGAGGACACCAGGGAGGGTTGGACAGCGATCACATTGAGGACAGGGAGGGGCGGACAGCGATCACATTGGGGACAGGGAGGGATGGACAGCGAGCCATTGAGGACAGGGAAGGGCGGACAGCGATCACATTGAGGACAGGGAGGGATGGACAGCGAGCCATTGAGGACAGGGAGGGGCGGACAGCGATCACATTGAGGACACCAGGGAGGGTTGGACAGCGATCACATTGAGGACAGGGAGGGGCGGACAGCGATCACATTGGGGACAGGGTGGGATGGACAGCGAGCGATTGAGGACAGGGAGGGGCGGACAGCGATCGCATTGAGGACAGGGAGGGATGGACAGCGAGCCATTGAGGACAGGGAGAGGCGGACAGCGATCACATTGAGGACACCAGGGAGGGTTGGACAGCGATCACATTGAGGACAGGGAGGGGCGGACAGCGATCACATTGGGGACAGGGAGGGATGGACAGCGAGCCATTGAGGACAGGGAGGGGCGGACAGCGATCACATTGGGGACAGGGAGGGATGGACAGCGAGCCATTGAGGACAGGGAGGGGCGGACAGCGATCACATTGAGGACACCAGGGAGGGTTGGACAGCGATCACATTGAGGACAAGGAGGGGCGGACAGCGATTACATTGAGGACTGGGAGGGGCGGACAGCGATCACATTGAGGACACCAGGCAGGGATGGACAGCGAGCCATTGAGGACAGGGAGGGGCGGACAGCGATCACATTGGGGACAGGGAGGGATGGACAGCGAGCCATTGAGGACAGGGAGGGGCGGACAGCGATCACATTGAGGACACCAGGGGGGGTTGGACAGCGATCACATTGAGGACTGGGAGGGGCGGACAGCGATCACATTGGGGACAGGGAGGGATGGACAGCGAGCCATTGAGGACAGGGAAGGGCGGACAGCGATTACATTAAGGACAGGGAGGGGCGGACAGCGATCACATTGAGGACAGGGAGGGACGGACAGCGATCACATTGAGGACAGGGAGGGACGGATAGCGATCACATTGAGGACAGGGAGGGGCGGACAGCGATCACATTGGGGACAGGGAGGGATGGACAGCGAGCCATTGAGGACAGGGAGGGGCGGACAGCGATTACATTGAGGACAGGGAGGGGCGGACAGCGATCACATTGAGGACAGGGAGGGACGGACAGCGATCACATTGAGGACAGGGAGGGACGGATAGCGATCACATTGAGGACAGGGAGGGGCGGACAGCGATCACATTGAGGACAGGGAGGGACAGATAGCGATCACATTGGGGACAGGGAGGGATGGACAGCGAGCCATTGAGGACAGGGAGGGGCGGACAGCGATCACATTGGGGACAGGGAGGGACAGATAGCGATCACATTGGGGACAGGGAGGGATGGACAGCGAGCCATTGAGGACAGGGAGGGGCGGACAGCGATCACATTGGGGACAGGGAGGGATGGACAGCGAGCCATTGAGGACAGGGAGGGGCGGACAGCGATCACATTGGGGACAGGGAGGGATGGACAGCGAGCCATTGAGGACAGGGAGGGGCGGACAGCGATCACATTGAGGACACCAGGGAGGGTTGGACAGCGATCACATTGAGGACAGGGAGGGGCGGACAGCGATCACATTGGGGACAGGGAGGGATGGACAGCGAGCCATTGAGGACAGGGAGGGGCGGACAGCGATCACATTGAGGACAGGGAGGGATGGACAGCGAGCCATTGAGGACAGGGAGGGGCGGACAGCGATCACATTGAGGACACCAGGGAGGGTTGGACAGCGATCACATTGAGGACAGGGAGGTGCGGAAAGCGATCACATTGAGGACAGGGAGGGATGGACAGCGATCACATTGAGAACAGGGAAGGTTGGACAGCGATCACATTGAGGACAGGGAGGTGCGGAAAGCGATCACATTGAGGACAGGGAGGGACGGACAGCGATCACATTGAGGACAGAGAGGGGCGGACAGCAATCACATTGAGGACAGGGCGGGGCGGACAGCGATCACATTGAGGACGGGGAGTGGCGCACAGCGATCACATTGAGGACAGGGAGGGTTGGACAGCGATCACATTGAGGACAGAGAGGGGTGGACAGCAATCACATTGAAGACGGGAGGGGCGGACAGCGATCACATTGGGGACAGGGAGGGATGGACAGCGAGCCATTGAGGACAGGGAGGGGCGGACAGCGATCACATTGAGGACAGGGAGGGATGGACAGCGAGCCATTAAGGACAGGGAGGGGCGGACAGCGATCACATTGAGGACACCAGGGAGGGTTGGACAGCGATCACATTGAGGACAGGGAGGGGCGGACAGCGATCACATTGGGGACGGGGAGGGGCGCACAGCGATCACATTGAGGACAGAGAGGGGTGGACAGCGATCACATTGAGGACAGGGAGGGGCGGACAGCGATCACATTGAGGGCAGGGAGGGACGGACAGCGATCACATTGAGGACAGGGAGGGGCTGACAGCGATCACATCGAGGACATTGAAGGGTGGACAGCCATCACATTGAGGACAGGGAGGATCAGACAGCGATTACATTGAGGACATTGAGGGGAGGACAGCGATCACATTGAGGACAGGGAGGATCAGACGGCGATCACATTGAGGACCTGAAGGGACGGACAGCGATCACTTTGAGGACAGGGATGGGCGGACAGCGATCACATGGAGGTCAGAGAAGGGCGGACAGCAATAACATTGAGGACAGCGAGGGGCCGACAGCGATCACATTGAGGACAGGGAGGGGCGGACAGCGATCACATTAAGGACAGGGAGGGACGAACAGCGATCACATTGAGAACAGGGAGGGACGGACAGCGATCACATTGAGGACAGAGAGGGGTGGACAGCAATCACATTGAGGGCAGGGAGGGGCGGACAGCGATCACATTGAGGACAGGGAGGGACGGACAGCGGTCACATTGAGGACAGGGAGAGACCGACAGCGGTCTCATTGAGGACAGGGAGGGGCGGACAGCGATCACATTGAGGACAGGGAGGGGCGGACAGCGGTCACATTGAGGACAGGGAGGGGCGGACAGCGATCACATTGAGGACAGGGAGGGGCGGGCAGCGATCACATTGAGGACAGGGAGGGGCGGACAGCGATCACATTGAGGACAGAGAGGGGTGGACGGCGATCACATTGAGGACTGAGAGGGGTGGACCACGCTCACATTGAGGACAAGGAGGGGCGGACAGCGATCACATTGAGGACAGGGAGGGACGGACAATACCTAGATAAAAAAAAAATGGAAAGCGTGCCCCAAAAAGTGAAAAACAACACAATCTACTAATTTGCAGGGGCCTGAAACATTTCTCCTAACCTTCTGGTTTTGTGATTTAATTTAACGACAAGATAGCAGGCGAACGCTTGGATCATTATTGAAGCTCAATAGATACTTTAATTAGACACGACCGTAACCGTACTGTAGGTGGCGCTTCAAATGCGAAGCAGAGCGTTTGCTTTATGGCAGGGGCGGATCAATGGGGGCCGGGGGGTTAGGGGGTTTCAACCCCCACCCCCCCCCCACCCCCTTGGGAACCTGAACATACACTGTTAAAGTCGGTTTCTCCGAGCAGCGCCCCCCCCCCCTCCCCGGTCGCAGGTTTTAGCCAGAGAGCACCGCCCCCCCCCGGTCGCAAGTTTTTCAGAGAGCAAGCCCACCCCCCCCCTTGGAAAAAGAGAGCACCCCACCCCCGCCCGGTCGCAAGTTTTTAGAGAGCAACCCTCCCCTTGGGAAATTTCTAGATTTGCCCCTGTATTGGAATTTGTTCTGTTATGCCTTAATATATCAGGAAAGTGCTTTATGCTGTTGTTGTTTGCTGTGTGTTATTTGTCCCATGATAATATTGAAAAATGCCACTTTGACTTTAATTTATCTTGTTCATTCGTCAACTTCTTCCAGCTACCATAGCGTCTATCTGGCTGTTAACTTTGCTTTTCAGGTTCGGTCATCATCGGATAGCTGACAATATTCAGATACGGGCAGCATTGCAAAAACGACTAAATGCTCTATAGATGTAAGTGATAGTACTGAAATGTACAACGCAACAAACCTGAACAAAAGTTATACTGAAACGACATCACATAACTAACGTTACGCAATGACGTATTTGTTATGGCTTCAGTCTTCCTGTCTTTCTAACTAATCGAACCCGATATTGTGACATCACCAGTGTGGTAGCCATAGCAACTGACGAGGCTATGACGCACTCTCTGCCTTCGATTCACTCCGCTAGGGCTCCATTACATCTCTGTTGTCGCCTACTTCCTCAATGCATCTTCACACCCGCTTTTTGCTGTGTTAAATAGATAGAGCTCGTAATTTCTATGTTTTATTCTTGAAAATTATAATGTTGCAAGAAATTGCAGCTGATTTGACCGTTTTTTAAGAATCGTGAAATTTGCCCCCGGCCGACAGCAGAGGTAAAAGCGCAGCTTGCGTAGAGTCACCGCACGGGGAGCTTGGTTATGACTGTCCGTACAGGCAAACTACACCACTGTACCAGAGAATATTGCAGAGTTACTCTAATCGGACAATATTTTATAACGCATATTACTGTTGTGATCATAATTATGAGCAGATCTGAAAAATAACGAACCATATATGAATAATATCAGAATATGATCAAGGTATACAAATCGAAGCAAAGATATATTTAAAATAGCCAGATATGGCTGTTAAGCCGACCTTCTAGTGATATATAAGCGGTGATTCCATAATACACAAAGTTTATACAGTCATATCATTGGGGTGTTTGTTCTGTGAATAACAATACCAGAGAGCCAACCTACCCTGACAAAAAAACCTTGAAGCCGGGCACCTGAACCCACGTCATACGCATGCATGGCAGACGTATGTGGGAATCGATTTTCTAACCCGAAACTCGCAGTGTCTATTTATGACGTTAGATGTCTGTTGGAAGAATATAAAGTTCTTACACCAAATACTTTACGATATATCATTCGTATGCAAAACTCACTTTCAGCAATTACACATACCGTCTCATCGTGTTCAATTCCTATTAAACGTGAGTCCATCATGCAACATGTGTCTGCCTACGTTTTGCGAACTGTACGACTATGCATAGGCCTACATAACGATATTGATACATATTCGTATAAAAAATGTGCTTTCAGCAGTATAAGTCATTATTGGTTTTACGGACATGCGCGCGTTTTCTATATACAGTGTCATCGTGATAAAGCAGCATGTAATCAAACACCAGTGATTGTTTGTCGCCCTACGCTGAGGTCGATATATTCGGGCATAAATCCCCAACAATTTCGCTGACATATAATCTAGAAAAACGCACAGACGATGCAACATGCGGCCATGTTTCCAGTTAAACTGTATCGTGATAGGGTTGTAAGCAGGTGGGGCCGGGTGCTGTGAGATCGGAGGAGGGGCGTCCGTGAGGGGAATATAAACCCGGACACAACGACGGGAGAGTCACTGGAAGCATCTTCGGCCAACAGAACGGACGACAGAGCAGGGAAACAACGGAAAGAACGCACACGAAGACGTCACTCCTTCTGCGGTAAGAAGCACAGAATGCTTTCTCGCACCTTTTTAAGTACTTATTTTACTGTGTTGACACTGTGTTGAGAAACTAAACCGCTTGGGGGCAGCATAGGACAGTCCAGCTCTGCCTATGAGTTTTTCTTGTAGCTTAAGCCATGGGCGGATCCACGGGCGGGAGGGGGGGCGCGACTCGGTCCCGGCCCCCCCTTTTAGGGCCGAAATTTATATAATTTAGACCATCTAACATATGAAAACCAAAACCGCCCCCCCCCCTATTCAGCATATCTGGATCCGACCCTGAAACCGGGCCCCCTATCCAGATTTTCTGGATCCGCCTCTCTAAGCAGACGCGCTACCTTAAACAAACCATACTTTATTAGGAAGATATGATCGCAACAAATGTGGGTCATCCATATATGTCAAGACATATGTTCTATTCTATGTAAGCGCCGTGATAACGGAATGTTGATGACGGAATGCCGAGGCTTCTGTCCCCGTGCAGTGATCCTCACTACAATACGGAATCCTTCATTATGATTATTATGATGATGAACTTTTATTATCCATCGAGGACTTAACAACATGAATACTTGAACAAACACAACTCACGCCATTGGCCTGTAATGGCACATCACTATGATTGAATTTTGTTTCTGTTCATTAAATTAAACACATGTACTTTATATTTTGTATTACACTTTACTGTGTTGTTTTTCGCAGATTGTCAGGATGAACATCGCCGCTTTATGTTTGGTCCTCTTGGCAGGTGAGTAGCATCATGTTTACGCAGCTAAAGGGGGGTCGCTATAAGAAATAGCTTTATAAATACCTATCATCATTAGCTATTGCAAAGGGGTATTTAAGTTTCTCCGGAACGGGCTTTTCATTTCACTGTGAACAGGGAATAAGGAAAATAATTCTTCGTGAACTGGGAATGAGATATTAGCCGACCGTCGTGATCGATGAGTTTTATCAATCGTATATGCAAAATTTAATAATAATAACCGTAAATTGGAAATCGCCAATTTATATCATGTATCCGGCCCTTCCATTGTATGCGGGGAGTCTCTGTGATTTGGGAACACGCCCCCCCCCTCCCCTTGGATGATCTGCGTAACAACTGTAGCCTACCTGTGTAGATGATGTAAATTTTGCAAGCAGACAAAGGACGTTAAGGGCTGAAGAAAAAATCCAACTAGACCGATCATTGCTTAATTATAATTTAGGTGATCAGGAAAGGTGTTACCTTCTAAATATCTGCTTCCACTCCTTCCGTTACCGACTGCAGGGCTAATGGCCCGGTCAATGGCCTTCCATCTGTACCCCTACGGACCGTTGGAGGGAGACAGCTCTGTGCCTCGCTCCGATGATGATAGCTCCCCTCTCATCAATCTCGAATGCCGCTACGGTTTCTATGGCAACTACTACAGCAGCCTCTACGTAAGTATATATGTATCTACGTAAATTCAAGTTGCCGCTGTCTTAAAATACATTCAATACATTAAAGCCACTCAAAGTTGTTTTCAAGCAGTTGAATGAATAGCGAGAACTTGTCAGTAAAATTCAGTACCAGGAGCCTGCACAGCCCCCCTAACACTGTGCAATAAACCTGAAGTTCACGGACACAAATCTATTACGTAGTACACATGGTTTTCAATTAACGATCAGCTGTCAAGCAAACACAGTTTGTTTATATCCTATTTGCCATTGCATTTGCAAGTGTTAGATAACGTTATATTGTGTGTGAAGAGACATGGTTCAAACGACTTGACCTCAACATACTGATATGGACTTCAAATTACGTGATGCCACAATCGGAGATGGTCTCGGTATATCAAATTTAATCTCAGTCTACCAATCATATACCGCAACAGGGACGCACCGGGCCACTGGTTCCTTACTTACGTATGCAGTTAACTAGTGTGTCGTGATCACTTTCTGGTTCAGTTGAGCAGTTCGCATTATAACTATGTTTTATATACTGAAGCACCCAGACCAGGTAACGAACAAGCATATTGGTGCATATTTATACATATAAACAGAACAAACTTGCCAACATAGTCGGTACCACTACGGTACAGGGACAAGCAACGTGAAACTCCGTACACCGTCACCAAGAGTTTTTGATTAGCCAAATAACGTTATTGGTTTGCGCAATATTTAACGTTTCAGATCAATGTCAATGGACATTTGACCTTCGACTATCCCCGCTGGCAATTCTGGCCACCCGTCTTCCCTTTTGGTGGCTGGGGGTCTGTCATGATCGCCCCGTTCTACAGCGACATCGACATAAGCTACGAGGGCTACATTTACTACAGGTGACTTGACAATATTCTGCTCTTGGCTTGCGTGCTTTATTTTAATAGAAAACAAAGTTGATAATATTGAGTTTCTTTTTCTTGATGCTAACGTTGTTTTCGGGCAAATCCGTGGGATTAATTGCTTATTGATCCAGTTGAGGATCAATAAATAATTTCCTTTCGTATGTCTCTTTCCTTTATTGCCCAACACGACGGCTGGCTACTTTGAATGGCTCGGTCAGCTGGTCATTGCAGCATTGTTCTTTAGTTTATGTCGAATTCAGCCATGATAATAAGCCACCACCCCACATTACAGTAGTCTGACGTAAACTTTTTTCAAAGGTTTTTTTGTTTTGTATTTCCCAGAGAGTCGACGGATCCCGCTCTGCTGAGCGATCTGAAGGCTCAAATCAACTGCCCGTCCTTCAGCCCGACCTGCGCCTTTGTGGTCACGTGGGTGGACGTGGAGGCGTTTGGCGATCACTACTACTACTCCAGCTACTATAGTTCAAGCTACACCAGTTCAAGCTACACCAGTTCAAGCTACTACAGTTCAAGCTACTCCAGTTCAAGCTACTACAGTTCAACCTACTACCACCCCTCCATGGTAACTTAATTAGGAAGTGTCGGGCGTTACTCACACCAATGGCAATTGCCCCAGTGATTTAAATTAGTAACATATTAGGCCATTTTATCCCCACTCTGTGGCATGCATCTCTGAATATGCTCTAGTGCACGTCAGCCATTTTATTTAGCTCAGCCAAGCCCAGTCCAAGTCTAGGGTTCATTTATGTTCCTAAATGTACATGTACAACAACATTAAATGTTGGATGCAAACTTCACATAGTTTCGATATTTAGGATGGTTGACCCGGGCTAAGACCATAGGATCGCTGTCACCCGGGCTACCTAACCTGAAGTTACTCATAACACTTTAAAATGTATCAAAAGTTTTCTCTTAACGTTACTCTAACGTCGCTCCTAACGTTACACTAACGTCACTCTCAACGTTACTCTAACGTCACTCCTAGAGTTTACTGAAGTTACTCCTAGCGTTTACTGAAAACATGGTTACTTAAGCGTTTATTAAAGTTACGTGTTCACTTATAAAGTTACTTAAAACAACACTTTCGCTGCAGCGCCGCCTTCGCTATTTAACATGTAACCATTCTAGTTTCGATCTCCAGGGCACGAACACCTTCCAAGTGGTCTTGGTCACCGACGGCTCCCACACCTTCGCTATTTTCAAGTACGACGAGATCGAACACGCCTATGGAGAGGCATCAGTCGATGAATATGCCGTGGTGAGTGACCTGCTACTTGCACAAGGCCCGGGAAACCTTCCCAATATAATTTGAATGGAAAGACTTAAGTCTTCGAAGTTTTTCTCCTACATGATGATCTTTTATTTGCTTTATTAATGAAAATTACATGATAAATTGTCTGATCTTGTTAAAACGAATGGGACATTATCTGTGGATTTAGTTAAACCATGTTCAATGGTTAGGGGACTGCATAACGGTATGAACAGTTTTAAGTGACTCATATTGTGGATGACGTCTCACATAATTTCGAAAATCGTATGAAATAAATCAGCAAGACAGTGTGTTTTTACCAGTATTTTTCGATATCTTGTCGTTGAAAGAACGTTGGCAGGCGCGCAATGATGAACCGGATACCCGCCTCTTCCTCAGGCTGGTGAGCAGGCTGAGCTTCATGTCGGTATGTCGTGGGTCCAAACCCTAGCATCGGCATCTGGCGCAATGTGTGTCTAACCCGATTTCATTGTCCCGGTTGCTTTCTCGGACAACTTTAGACTGCATGTGCAGCAACGTGGCCTTGCACGCCAACATTTCATATGCCGCAGGTTGGATTCAATGCCGGCGACAGTATGAAATCCTGGCAACACCCTGACTCCTACACCTCCAGCATCCTTGACATCGAATCCACCTCCAACGTCTACCATGATGGATGCTGGGTCTTCAGAATTGATGGGGATATGATCATGGACTACCATGTCACCTACTGTCGTAAGTGGTCACAAATCTATAACTAAGGCCACGGAAATGTTTTCCATGTTTCTTGTCAGCCCACACTGAACGCCAAAATGAAAGCCAACCTATTTCCTTGTAAATCAAGCATTTAAAACTACGTTGGGACTGTATTCCGCCAAAGTATAATTCGAAATCCAAATATTTTTATATGGCAGTCTTTTCTGATAGCCGTATATATGTGAACGCAAGTTTAAAAGGCTAATAATGCCTTGACGAAAGTCGGGGATCTTCTTGCATAAAGTAACCCTGCAATTGTAACAGCGTTGTGAATGCAATTATATGTTAAATATGGCAAGAAATATGGATCAGTATTTCATGTCAAATTAAGTGCCGAACTATCGTTATCTCTATAATATATCGTGATTCTTACTGAAAACGTTGACCAGTCTCAGCCTATTGTATGCACTGCATGCGTTTAAGCCAGGTACAACCAATCCAATGCCATCAGTAAATTTCATCATTAGGGTTACTCCTGTCCTGTATCACGCCTTTCAGTGATACGTTTATATAAACGGCCCAGTTATACCATTCAGTGATACAGTAGTTCAGTGATATCGTTCACTGATATCTTTCAGCGATACCGTTCACTGATATCTTTCAGCGATACCGTTCACTGATATCTTTCAGTGATACCGTTCACTGATCTCTTTCAGCAATACCGTTCACTGATCTCTTTCAGCGATACCGTTCACTGATATCTTTCAGTGATACCGTTCACTGATATCTTTCAGTGATACCGTTCACTGATATCTTTCAGCGATACCGTTCACTGATATCTTTCAGTGATACCGTTCACTGATATCTTTCAGTGATACCGTTCACTGATATCTTCCAGCGATACCGTTCACTGATCTCTTTCAGCGATACCGTTCACTGATATCTTTCAGTGATATCGTTCACTGATATCTTTCAGTGATACCGTTCACTGATCTCTTTCAGCGATACCGTTCACTGATGTCTTTCAGTGATACCGTTCACTGATATCTTTCAGCGATACCGTTCACTGATCTCTTTCAGCGATACCGTTCACTGATATCTTTCAGTGATACCGTTCACTGATATCATTCACTGATACCGTTCAAATATCATTCAGTGATATCGTTCACTGATATCTTTCAGTGATACCGTTCACTGATATCTTTCACTGATACCGTTCAAATATCATTCAGTGATACCGTTCACTGATATCTTTCAGTGATACCGTTCACTGATATCTTTCAGTGATACCGTTCACTGATATCCTTCAGCGTCACCGTTGTGTCACACCGTTCAGTAATACCATTCAGTGATAACTTTCCGTCACGCCGCTTACGCGACATTTTCCGTCACTGGCATTTTTAACACGGCGAAATGCGTCATGCACCAAGCGGATGCTTCAGACAAACTTTTAACGGCAAGTCACGGTAAGTCTCGTCACGTGCGCGACCTGAGGTAAGTGACGTCACGTGTGACAAAAGGTAAGTCTCGTCACGTGTGACTAAAGGCAAGTGTCTTGAATTGTGTTTCAAATGACAGAGGTGATGTAAGGAACGAGCTCTCTCTGCCGGGAGATGGTCTCGTCAAGTGTGACCTTATGTGTTGGCCTCGAACTACTTTTGGCTATGCCGCTTTGATTAAATATATTTTTTCAATGAGACCAATTTTAAAAGGCACATCTGTAGAAACATGGCTTAATTTCGAGGATCGTTGTCCAATATAAATGTGTGCAATATAAAGAACTGTTCAAAAGGTGGATGTGCCGGCTGAGAGGTTGACGGCGACGGATGCAAGGAGCAATTCATGGCACGTCGCATGCAAGATAGAAAGAACTTTACCGTCATGATCACCATCTCCATCATCATCATCATCATCATCGTCGTCGTCGTCGGCATGAATATGATGGAGGATGAAGGAGCGGAAGAGACAGACGTTCACTCTGCCACCCCACTGTTACCATGACGTTAAAGGCGTCAGTGATTCCAACCCACGTCCTTGACCTTGTTCAATTTACACAACTCTTCCTGAATTAAACAATAAAGAATGATCAAGATATGCCATTATCATGCGTGTTCCTACAAATCCTGTACACAATATGGACCTTCGTCGTAAAGCACTCAAAAGCAATCTCAAAAGTTGAGATCCTAAGCTTTTTTTAAATCTCACTGACGCATACATAGGGCATAGCAGGCCCACTTAATGATCCGTAGACCTGATGCCATCCAGGTCATATCCGTTTCAAATAGCGCAGGACCAAATCATATACACCAGAGCCATTTGCGCACTTATTTTGTTGCGTCTGGTTCGATGGTTCACGCCCCTCTGTAGTCATGCCTGTGTGGTTGTAGGATAGAGATACCATGTCCTTCTTCGCAATGAATAGGGGGTTACCCCCTGGGGACATGGCTCTTCTCTTCTGTCGTTCTCCCATTGGCGCGATATGACCAATAGTGGTTAGAGCGTCCTGAATAAACAGCCAACCACATGGGGTACAAACCGGCCAAAGTGTCGCCGTGTATGTTCTATTCAAACAAGTACACTGCCAATCTGTTCACCAGTGTTTTAAAAAGCAAATACATGTATATGCCAAAAGCGTAGTTATACGTTGAGATGTATATACTTCCCTTCCAAATCCCTCACGTAAGATTTGATGCTGCCATATGCCCTGTAAAGAGTGATGAAACATGGTGAATGTGACCATACCATACCACTAAATAGTGTCATGCGGTATAATTTACACCGATTTTACGATGCAATAATGGCAGTAATGGCAGATTGGACAATTTTAGTTTTCTTTAATAATTCAGAGCTTTTATTACTTCAGGCCTCGGGCCCATAGTACAGTAAAATAACGAAAACATTTCGATTGAAAAAAACGCTCTTCAAATACTGGTGGAATGTACATTCATTGCGGTGTAAACATAATCAGCGAGAGTGCTTACGGCGGTTTTCTCCTGACTTGACATTAAATATATAAAAATTCCTGTCCCGTTGGAAACCTTGATCAATTTAGATACCGAGTTCTAATGTTATCATAAAGAGGACACACCATTATAAAATGAAATTCGTCTTCCACAACCTCCTTTTCGCGATTCAAAGTCAGTATCCGAGTGACATTCACAATTCAGAAGAGAATTGAAATAGCTGTGCTACTCCTCGGCAGAAATTGTAGGGGGCACAGGTGATACATTAGATACTTTTTTTATCAGTGACCAAAATATTTTCGGTTCCCGTCTAGCTATACTGAATGTATTTGAAATCTTTTGTTGGTAACTGGATTTCTTATTTCTACAGAGATCCTCAAAAGTTTTTTTACAGTCGACATACACATTGAAATCGCCTTATGATCGTGATTCGACTATATCTGCCAGTTTCGATGGCAATCTGATGCGCCCCACGCTTTCTCTTGCAATTTTCTTCCATACAGTACATGACGTCATATTTGACAACTTTATGAGTAGTAGAAGCCTAAAATATCGTGTTTACTGGCCTGTTTACGGACACCTTAGACCAACAATAGGTTACGTTTGCTATGATCTATATTTGTTATTCTTTTGCTCATGGGGTCTTTAATATAACGCTTCTTAACACGTACACTCAAACCGATTCTCATTTGGGCGAATAACACGCCGAAAGATCCCTACTTTTGACTTGTGCATAAATTAACTCAGTTTTAGCTCTCACACTTTCCGCGGTGTTTGCTAGATCAGATAGATACTAGCTTGTACACTGGAAAATGCGATGGGGCCCGTATTTGACTTTACACAAGAATTCTGTTCACCATACATATGCCTAAAACCTGTTTTTGTATTATTTTACCATTTATCATCATTCCTTTAACAATCGTAACAACTGTCGAAGCTTCGGTTGCTCAACAGTTCACACGGTCAAAACGATTTCCGACAGACTCAAAAATTATCACTATCGCCATCTAGCGAACATACTATTAGAGCATCAATCATAACGTCATGCATACAAGCCTCACATCATTTCACAGATGTCATAATGCAAAGCATTATCAACGCGATCCTCTCCACGCTGATTGATGAAAATGCTGGACACTGATTGATTGACAATTCCCAAATCGTGAAGTTGATCAAAACTTAAGAACATGCGCTAGGCTTAGAAGACGTGGAAAACCGGCCTTCCAATTGCACAGTTGCTCGAAAAGTTTATTTGTTGCAACCAACTTTACGACGTGTTTCATTATGTGAACAGGGCATGGCAGCTGCATAATAGGCTATACCACCACTCGGGCCGCTGGACTTACTGCTGTAGAATAAGGCTATACCACCACTCGGGCCGCCGTACTTACTGCTGTAGAATAAGGCTATACCACCACTCGGGCCGCCGTACTTACTGCTGTAGAATAAGGCTATACCACCACTCGGGCCGCCGTACCTACTGCTGTAGAATAAGGCTATACCACCACTCGGGCCGCCGAACTTACTGTTGTAGAATAAGGCTATAACACCACTCGGGCCGCCGTACTTACTGCTGTAGAATAAGGCTATACCACCACTCGGGCCGCCGTACTTACTGCTGTAGAATAAGGCTATACCACCATTCGGGCCGCCGTACATACTGCTGTAGAATAAGACTATACCACCACTCGGGCCGCCGTACATACTGCTGTAGAATAAGGCTATCACACCACTCGGGCCGCCGTACTTACTGCTGTAGAATAAGACTATACCACCACTCGGGCCGCCGTACTTACTGCTGTAGAATAAGGCTATACCACCACTCGGGCCGCCGTACTTACTGCTGTAGAATAAGGCCATACCACCACTCGGGCCGCCGTACTTACTGCTGTAGAATAAGGCTATACCACCACTCGGGCCGCCGTACTTACTGCTGTAGAATAAGACTATACCACCACTCGGGCCGCCGTACTTACTGCTGTAGAATAAGCCAATGCCACCACTCGGGCCGCCGTACTTACTGCGGTAGAATAAGGACATACCACCACTCGGGCCGCCGTACTTACTGCTGTAGAATAAGTCTATACCACCACTCGGGCCGCCGTACTTACTGGTGTAGAATAAGGACATACCACCACTCGGGCCGCCGTACTTACTGCTGTAGAATAAGGCTATACCACCACTCGTGCCGCCGTACTTACTGCTGTAGAATAAGGCAATGCCACCACTCGGGCCGCCGTACTTACTGCTGTAGAATAAGGCTATACCACCACTCGGGCCGCGGTACTTACTGCTGTAGAATGAGGCTATACCACCACTCGGGCCGCCGTAAATACTGCTGTAGAATGAGGCTATACCACCACTCGGGCCGCCGTAAATACTGCTGTAGAACAAGTCTATACCACCACTCGGGCCGCCGTACTTACTGCTGTAGAATAAGACTATACCACCACTCGGGCCGCAGTACTTACCGCTGTAGAATGAGGCTATACCACCACTCGGGCCGCCGTACTTACTGCTGCAGAATAAGGCTATACCACCACTCGGGCCGCCGGACTTACTGCTGTAGAATAAGGCTATACCACCACTCGGGCAGCCGTACTTACTGCTGTAGAATAAGGCTATACCACCACTCGGGCCGCCGGACTTACTGCTGTAGAATGAGGCTATACCACCACTCGCGCCGCCGTAAATACTGCTGTAGAACAAGTCTATACCACCACTCGGGCCGCCGTACTTACTGCTGCAGAATAAGGCTATACCACCACTCGGGCCGCCGTACATACTGCTGTAGAATAAGGCTATAGCACCACTCGGGCCGCCGTACATACTGCTGTAGAATAAGGCTATACCACCACTCGGGCCGCCGTACTTACTGCTGTAGAATAAGGCTATACCACCACTCGGACCGCCGTACATACTGCTGTAGAATAAGTCTATACCACCACTCGGGTCGCCGTACTTACTGCTGTAGAATAAGACTATACCACCACTCGGGCCGCCGTACTTACTGCTGTAGAATAAGGCTATACCACCACTCGGGCCGCCGTACTTACTGCTGTAGAATAAGGCTATACCACCACTCGGGCCGCCGTACTTACTGCTGTAGAATAAGGCTATACCACCACTCGGGCCGCCGTACTTACTGCTGTAGAATAAGGCTATACCACCACTCGGGCCGCCGTACTTACTGCTGTAGAATAAGTTTATACCACCACTCGGGTCGCCGTACTTACTGCTGTAGAATAAGACTATACCACCCCTCGGGCCGCCGTACTTACTGCTGTAGAATAAGGCTATACCACCACTCGGGCCGCCGTACTTACTGCTGTAGAATAAGTCTATACCACCACTCGGGTCGCCGTACTTACTGCTGTAGAATAAGACTATACCACCACTCGGGCCGCCGTACTTACTGCTGTAGAATAAGGCTATACCACCACTCGGACCGCCGTACATACTGCTGTAGAATAAGTCTATACCACCACTCGGGTCGCCGTACTTACTGCTGTAGAATAAGACTATACCACCACTCGGGCCGCCGTACTTACTGCTGTAGAATAAGGCTATACCACCACTCGGGCCGCCGTACTTACTGCTGTAGAATAAGGCTATACCACCACTCGGGCCGCCGTACTTACTGCTGTAGAATAAGACTATACCACCACTCGGGCCGCCGTACTTACTGCTGTAGAATAAGGCTATACCACCACTCGGGCCGCCGTACTTACTGCTGTAGAATAAGGCTATACCACCACTCGGGCCGCCGTACATACTGCTGTAGAATAAGGCTATACCACCACTCGGGCCGCCGTACTTACTGCTGTAGAATAAAGCTATACCACCACTCGGGCCGCCGTACTTACTGCTGTAGAATAAGGCTATACCACCACTCGGACCGCCGTACATACTGCTGTAGAATAAGACTATACCACCACTCGGGCCGCCGTACTTACTGCTGTAGAATAAGGCTATACCACCACTCGGGCCGCCGTACTTACTGCTGTAGAATAAGGCTATACCACCACTCGGGCCGCCGTACATACTGCTGTAGAATAAGGCTATACCACCACTCGGGCCGCCGTACTTACTGCTGTAGAATAAGGCTATACCACCACTCGGACCGCCGTACATACTGCTGTAGAATAAGTCTATACCACCACTCGGGTCGCCGTACTTACTGCTGTAGAATAAGACTATACCACCACTCGGGCCGCCGTACTTACTGCTGTAGAATAAGGCCATACCACCACTCGGGCCGCCGTACTTACTGCTGTAGAATAAGGCTATACCACCACTCGGGCCGCCGTACATACTGCTGTAGAGTAAGACTATACCACCACTCGGGTCGCCGTACTTACTGCTGTAGAATGAGGCTATACCACCACTCGGGCCGCCGTACTTACTGCTGTAGAATAAGGCTATACCATCACTCGGGCCGCCGTACTTACTGCTGTAGAATAAGGCTATACCACCACTCGGGCCGCCATACATACTGCTGTAGAATAAGGCTATACCACCACTCGGGCCGCCGTACATACTGCTGTAGAATAAGGCTATACCACCACTCGGGCCGCCGTACATACTGCTGTAGAATAAGGCTATACCACCACTCGGGCCGCCGTACATACTGCTGTAGAACAAGGCTATACCACCACTCGGGCCCCGTACATACTGCTGTAGAATAAGGCTATACCACCACTCGGGCCGCCGTACATACTGCTGTAGAACAAGGCTATACCACCACTCGGGCCGCAGTACTTACTGCTGTAGACTATGTCTATACCACCACTCGGACCGCCGTACTTACTGCTGTAGAATAAGGCTATACCACCACTCGGGCCGCCGTACTTACCGCTGTAGAATAAGGCTATACCACCACTCGGGCCGCCGTACTTACTGCTGTAGAATAAGGCTATACCACCACTCGGGCCGCCGTACTTACTGCTGTAGAATAAGGCTATACCACCACTCGGACCGCCGTACTTACTGCTGTAGAATAAGGCTATACCACCACTCGGGCCGCCGTACTTACTGCTGTAGAATAAGGCTATACCACCACTCGGGCCGCCGTACTTACTGCTGTAGAATAAGGCTATACCACCACTCGGGCCGCAGTACTTACTGCTGTAGAATAAGGCTATACCACCACTCGGGCCGCCGTACTTACTGCTGTAGAATAAGGCTATACCACCACTCGGGCCGCCGTACTTACTGCTGTAGAATAAGGCTATACCACCACTCGGGCCGCAGTACTTACTGCTGTAGAATAAAGCTATACCACCACTCGGGCCGCCGTACTTACTGCTGTAGAATAAGGCTATACCACCACTCGGGCCGCAGTACTTACTGCTGTAGAATAAGGCTATACCACCACTCGGGCCGCCGTACTTACTGCTGTAGAATAAGGCTATACCACCATTCGGGTCGCCGTACTTACTGCGGTAGAATAAAGCTATACCACCACTCGGGCCGCCGTACTTACTGCTGTAGAATAAAGCTATACCACCACTCGGGCCGCCGTACTTACTGCTGTAGAATAAGGCTATACCACCACTCGGGCCGCCGTACTTACTGCTGTAGAATAAGGCTATACCACCACTCGGGCCGCAGTACTTACTGCTGTAGAATAAGGCTATACCACCACTCGGGCCGCCGTACTTACTGCTGTAGAATAAAGCTATACCACCACTCGGGCCGCCGTACTTACTGCTGTAGAATAAAGCTATACCACCACTCGGACCGCCGTACTTACTGTTGTAGAATAAGGCTATACCACCACTCGGGCCGCCGTACTTACTGCTGTAGAATAAGGCTATACCACCACTCGGGCCGCCGTACTTACTGCTGTAGAATAAGGCTATACCACCACTCGGGCCGCCGTACTTACTGCTGTAGAATAAGGCTATACCACCACTCGGACCGCCGTACTTACTGCTGTAGAATAAGGCTATACCACCACTCGTGTCGCCGTACATACTGCTGTAGAATAAGACTATACCACCACTCGGGCCGCCGTACTTACTGCTGTAGAATAAGGCTATACCACCACTCGGGCCGCCGTACTTACTGCTGTAGGATAAAGCTATACCACCACTCGGGCCGCCGTACTTACTGCTGTAGAATAAGGCTATACCACCACTCGGACCGCCGTACTTACTGCTGTAGAATAAGGCTATACCACCACTCGGGCCGCCGTACTTACTGCTGTAGGAGAAGGCTATACCACCACTCGGACCGCCGTACTTACTGCTGTAGAATAAGGCTATACCACCACTCGGGCCGCCGTACTTACTGCTGTAGGATAAAGCTATACCACCACTCGGGCCGCCGTACTTACTGCTGTAGAATAAGGCTATACCACCACTCGGGCCGGGGTACTTACTGCTGTAGAATAAAGCTATACCACCACTCGGGCCGCCGTACTTACTGCTGTAGAATAAGGCTATACCACCACTCGGGCCGCCGTACTTACTGCTGTAGGATAAGGCTATACCACCACTCGGGCCGCCGTACTTACTGCTGTAGAATAAGGCTATACCACCACCCGGGCCGCCGTACATACTGCTGTAGAATAAGGCTATACCACCACTCGGGCCGCCGTACTTACTGCTGTAGAATAAGGCTATACCACCACTCGGGCCGCCGTACTTACTGCTGTAGAATAAGGCTATACCACCACTCGGACCGCCGTACATACTGCTGTAGAATAAGACTATACCACCACTCGGGCCGCCGTACTTACTGCTGTAGAATAAGGCTATACCACCACTCGGGCCGCCGTACTTACTGCTGTAGAATAAGGCTATACCACCACTCGGGCCGCCGTACTTACTGCTGTAGAATAAGGCTATACCACCACTCGGGCCGCCGTACTTACTGCTGTAGAATAAGGCTATACCACCACTCGGACCGCCGTACATACTGCTGTAGAATAAGTCTATACCACCACTCGGGTCGCCGTACTTACTGCTGTAGAATAAGACTATACCACCACTCGGGCCGCCGTACTTACTGCTGTAGAATAAGGCTATACCACCACTCGGGCCGCCGTACTTACTGCTGTAGAATAAGGCTATACCACCACTCGGGCCGCCGTACATACTGCTGTAGAGTAAGACTATACCACCACTCGGGTCGCCGTACTTACTGCTGTAGAATGAGGCTATACCACCACTCGGGCCGCCGTACTTACTGCTGTAGAATAAGGCTATACCATCACTCGGGCCGCCGTACTTACTGCTGTAGAATAAGGCTATACCACCACTCGGGCCGCCGTACATACTGCTGTAGAATAAGGCTATACCACCACTCGGGCCGCCGTACATACTGCTGTAGAATAAGGCTATACCACCACTCGGGCCGCCGTACATACTGCTGTAGAATAAGGCTATACCACCACTCGGGCCGCCGTACATACTGCTGTAGAACAAGGCTATACCACCACTCGGGCCGCCGTACATACTGCTGTAGAATAAGGCTATACCACCACTCGGGCCGCCGTACATACTGCTGTAGAACAAGGCTATACCACCACTCGGGCCGCAGTACTTACTGCTGTAGACTATGTCTATACCACCACTCGGACCGCCGTACTTACTGCTGTAGAATAAGGCTATACCACCACTCGGGCCGCCGTACTTACCGCTGTAGAATAAGGCTATACCACCACTCGGGCCGCCGTACTTACTGCTGTAGAATAAGGCTATACCACCACTCGGGCCGCCGTACTTACTGCTGTAGAATAAGGCTATACCACCACTCGGACCGCCGTACTTACTGCTGTAGAATAAGGCTATACCACCACTCGGGCCGCCGTACTTACTGCTGTAGAATAAGGCTATACCACCACTCGGGCCGCCGTACTTACTGCTGTAGAATAAGGCTATACCACCACTCGGGCCGCAGTACTTACTGCTGTAGAATAAGGCTATACCACCACTCGGGCCGCCGTACTTACTGCTGTAGAATAAGGCTATACCACCACTCGGGCCGCCGTACTTACTGCTGTAGAATAACTCTATACCACCACTCGGGCCGCAGTACTTACTGCTGTAGAATAAAGCTATACCACCACTCGGGCCGCCGTACTTACTGCTGTAGAATAAGGCTATACCACCACTCGGGCCGCAGTACTTACTGCTGTAGAATAAGGCTATACCACCACTCGGGCCGCCGTACTTACTGCTGTAGAATAAGGCTATACCACCACTCGGGTCGCCGTACTTACTGCGGTAGAATAAAGCTATACCACCACTCGGGCCGCCGTACTTACTGCTGTAGAATAAAGCTATACCACCACTCGGGCCGCCGTACTTACTGCTGTAGAATAAGGCTATACCACCACTCGGGCCGCCGTACTTACTGCTGTAGAATAAGGCTATACCACCACTCGGGCCGCAGTACTTACTGCTGTAGAATAAGGCTATACCACCACTCGGGCCGCCGTACTTACTGCTGTAGAATAAAGCTATACCACCACTCGGGCCGCCGTACTTACTGCTGTAGAATAAAGCTATACCACCACTCGGACCGCCGTACTTACTGTTGTAGAATAAGGCTATACCACCACTCGGGCCGCCGTACTTACTGCTGTAGAATAAGGCTATACCACCACTCGGGCCGCCGTACTTACTGCTGTAGAATAAGGCTGTACCACCACTCGGGCCGCCGTACTTACTGCTGTAGAATAAGGCTATACCACCACTCGGACCGCCGTACTTACTGCTGTAGAATAAGGCTATACCACCACTCGTGTCGCCGTACATACTGCTGTAGAATAAGACTATACCACCACTCGGGCCGCCGTACTTACTGCTGTAGAATAAGGCTATACCACCACTCGGGCCGCCGTACTTACTGCTGTAGGATAAAGCTATACCACCACTCGGGCCGCCGTACTTACTGCTGTAGAATAAGGCTATACCACCACTCGGACCGCCGTACTTACTGCTGTAGAATAAGGCTATACCACCACTCGGGCCGCCGTACTTACTGCTGTAGGATAAGGCTATACCACCACTCGGACCGCCGTACTTACTGCTGTAGAATAAGGCTATACCACCACTCGGGCCGCCGTACTTACTGCTGTAGGATAAAGCTATACCACCACTCGGGCCGCCGTACTTACTGCTGTAGAATAAGGCTATACCACCACTCGGGCCGGCGTACTTACTGCTGTAGAATAAAGCTATACCACCACTCGGGCCGCCGTACTTACTGCTGTAGAATAAGGCTATACCACCACTCGGGCCGCCGTACTTACTGCTGTAGGATAAGGCTATACCACCACTCGGGCCGCCGTACTTACTCCTGTAGAATAAGGCTATACCACCACTCGGGCCGCCGTACATACTGCTGTAGAATAAGGCTATACCACCACTCGGGCCGCCGTACTTACTGCTGTAGAATAAGGCTATACCACCACTCGGGCCGCCGTACTTACTGCTGTAGAATAAGGCTATACCACCACTCGGACCGCCGTACATACTGCTGTAGAATAAGACTATACCACCACTCGGGCCGCCGTACTTACTGCTGTAGAATAAGGCTATACCACCACTCGGGCCGCCGTACTTACTGCTGTAGAATAAGGCTATACCACCACTCGGGCCGCCGTACTTACTGCTGTAGAATAAGGCTATACCACCACTCGGGCCGCCGTACTTACTGCTGTAGAATAAGGCTATACCACCACTCGGACCGCCGTACATACTGCTGTAGAATAAGTCTATACCACCACTCGGGTCGCCGTACTTACTGCTGTAGAATAAGACTATACCACCACTCGGGCCGCCGTACTTACTGCTGTAGAATAAGGCTATACCACCACTCGGGCCGCCGTACTTACTGCTGTAGAATAAGGCTATACCACCACTCGGGCCGCCGTACATACTGCTGTAGAGTAAGACTATACCACCACTCGGGTCGCCGTACTTACTGCTGTAGAATGAGGCTATACCACCACTCGGGCCGCCGTACTTACTGCTGTAGAATAAGGCTATACCATCACTCGGGCCGCCGTACTTACTGCTGTAGAATAAGGCTATACCACCACTCGGGCCGCCGTACATACTGCTGTAGAATAAGGCTATACCACCACTCGGGCCGCCGTACATACTGCTGTAGAATAAGGCTATACCACCACTCGGGCCGCCGTACATACTGCTGTAGAATAAGACTATACCACCACTCGGGCCGCCGTACATACTGCTGTAGAACAAGGCTATACCACCACTCGGGCCGCCGTACATACTGCTGTAGAATAAGGCTATACCACCACTCGGGCCGCCGTACATACTGCTGTAGAACAAGGCTATACCACCACTCGGGCCGCAGTACTTACTGCTGTAGACTATGTCTATACCACCACTCGGACCGCCGTACTTACTGCTGTAGAATAAGGCTATACCACCACTCGGGCCGCCGTACTTACCGCTGTAGAATAAGGCTATACCACCACTCGGGCCGCCGTACTTACTGCTGTAGAATAAGGCTATACCACCACTCGGGCCGCCGTACTTACTGCTGTAGAATAAGGCTATACCACCACTCGGACCGCCGTACTTACTGCTGTAGACTATGTCTATACCACCACTCGGACCGCCGTACTTACTGCTGTAGAATAAGTCTATACCACCACTCGGGCCGCCGTACTTACCGCTGTAGAATAAGGCTATACCACCACTCGGGCCGCCGTACTTACTGCTGTAGAATAAGGCTATACCACCACTCGGGCCGCCGTACTTACTGCTGTAGAATAAGGCTATACCACCACTCGGACCGCCGTACTTACTGCTGTAGAATAAGGCTATACCACCACTCGGGCCGCCGTACTTACTGCTGTAGAATAAGGCTATACCACCACTCGGGCCGCCGTACTTACTGCTGTAGAATAAGGCTATACCACCACTCGGGCCGCAGTACTTACTGCTGTAGAATAAGGCTATACCACCACTCGGGCCGCCGTACTTACTGCTGTAGAATAAGGCTATACCACCACTCGGGCCGCCGTACTTACTGCTGTAGAATAAGGCTATACCACCACTCGGGCCGCAGTACTTACTGCTGTAGAATAAAGCTATACCACCACTCGGGCCGCCGTACTTACTGCTGTAGAATAAGGCTATACCACCACTCGGGCCGCAGTACTTACTGCTGTAGAATAAGGCTATACCACCACTCGGGCCGCCGTACTTACTGCTGTAGAATAAGGCTATACCACCACTCGGGTCGCCGTACTTACTGCGGTAGAATAAAGCTATACCACCACTCGGGCCGCCGTACTTACTGCTGTAGAATAAAGCTATACCACCACTCGGGCCGCCGTACTTACTGCTGTAGAATAAGGCTATACCACCACTCGGGCCGCCGTACTTACTGCTGTAGAATAAGGCTATACCACCACTCGGGCCGCAGTACTTACTGCTGTAGAATAAGGCTATACCACCACTCGGGCCGCCGTACTTACTGCTGTAGAATAAAGCTATACCACCACTCGGGCCGCCGTACTTACTGCTGTAGAATAAAGCTATACCACCACTCGGACCGCCGTACTTACTGTTGTAGAATAAGGCTATACCACCACTCGGGCCGCCGTACTTACTGCTGTAGAATAAGGCTATACCACCACTCGGGCCGCCGTACTTACTGCTGTAGAATAAGGCTATACCACCACTCGGGCCGCCGTACTTACTGCTGTAGAATAAGGCTATACCACCACTCGGACCGCCGTACTTACTGCTGTAGAATAAGGCTATACCACCACTCGTGTCGCCGTACATACTGCTGTAGAATAAGACTATACCACCACTCGGGCCGCCGTACTTACTGCTGTAGAATAAGGCTATACCACCACTCGGGCCGCCGTACTTACTGCTGTAGGATAAAGCTATACCACCACTCGGGCCGCCGTACTTACTGCTGTAGAATAAGGCTATACCACCACTCGGACCGCCGTACTTACTGCTGTAGAATAAGGCTATACCACCACTCGGGCCGCCGTACTTACTGCTGTAGGATAAGGCTATACCACCACTCGGACCGCCGTACTTACTGCTGTAGAATAAGGCTATACCACCACTCGGGCCGCCGTACTTACTGCTGTAGGATAAAGCTATACCACCACTCGGGCCGCCGTACTTACTGCTGTAGAATAAGGCTATACCACCACTCGGGCCGGCGTACTTACTGCTGTAGAATAAAGCTATACCACCACTCGGGCCGCCGTACTTACTGCTGTAGAATAAGGCTATACCACCACTCGGGCCGCCGTACTTACTGCTGTAGGATAAGGCTATACCACCACTCGGGCCGCCGTACTTACTGCTGTAGAATAAGGCTATACCACCACTCGGGCCGCCGTACTTACTGCTGTAGAATAAAGCTATACCACCACTCGGGCCGCCGTACTTACTGCTGTAGAATAAGGCTATACCACCACTCGGGCCGCCGTACTTACTGCTGTAGGATAAAGCTATACCACCACTCGGGCCGCCGTACTTACTGCTGTAGAATAAGGCTATACCACCACTCGGGCCGGCGTACTTACTGCTGTAGAATAAGGCTATACCACCACTCGGACCGCCGTACTTACTGCTGTAGAATAAGGCTATACCACCACTCGGACCGCCGTACTTACTGCTGTAGAATAAGGCTATACCACCACTCGGGCCGCCGTACTTACTGCTGTAGAATAAGGCTATACCACCACTCGGACCGCCGTACTTACTGCTGTAGAATAAGGCTATACCACCACTCGGGCCGCCGTACTTACTGCTGTAGAATAAGGCTATACCACCACTCGGGCCGCCGTACTTACTGCTGTAGAATAAGGCTATACCACCACTCGGGCCGCCGTACTTACTGCTGTAGAATAAGGCTATACCACCACTCGGACCGCCGTACTTACTGCTGTAGAATAAGGCTATACCACCACTCGGGCCGCCGTACTTACTGCTGTAGAATAAGGCTATACCACCACTCGGACCGCCGTACTTACTGCTGTAGAATAAGGCTATACCACCACTCGGGCCGCCGTACTTACTGCTGTAGAATAAGGCTATACCACCACTCGGACCGCCGTACTTACTGCTGTAGAATAAGGCTATACCACCACTCGGGCCGCCGTACTTACTGCTGTAGAATAAGGCTATACCACCACTGGGGCCGCCGTACATACTGCTGTAGAATAAGGCTATACCACCACTCGGACCGCCGTACTTACTGTTGTAGAATAAGGCTATACCACCACTCGGGCCGCCGTACTTACTGCTGTAGAATAAGGCTATACCACCACTCGGGCCGCCGTACTTACTGCTGTAGGATAAAGCTATACCACCACTCGGGGCGCCGTACTTACTGCTGTAGAATAAGGCTATGCCACCACTCGGACCGCCGTACTTACTGCTGTAGAATAAAGCTATACCACCACTCGGGCCGCCGTACTTACTGCTGTAGAATAAGGCTATACCACCACTCGGGCCGCCGCACTTACTGCTGTAGAATAAGGCTATACCACCACTCGGGCCGGCGTACTTACTGCTGTAGAATAAGGCTATACCACCACTCGGGCCGCCGTACATACTGCTGTAGAATAAGGCTATACCACCACTCGGACCGCCGTACTTACTGCTGTAGAATAAGGCTATACCACGACTCGGGCCGCCGTACTTACTGCTGTAGAATAAGGCTATACCACCACTCGGGCCGCCGTACTTACTGCTGTAGAACAAGTCTATACCACCACTCGGGTCGCCGTACTTACTGCTGTAGAATGAGGCTATACCACCACTCGGACTGCCGTACTTACTGCTGTAGAGTAAGACTATACCACCACTCGGGCCGCCGTACTTACTGCTGTAGAATGAGGCTATACCACCACTCGGGCCGCCGTACTTACTGCTGTAGAGTAAGACTATACCACCACTCGGGCCGCAGTACTTACTGCTGTAGAATAAGGCTATACCACCACTCGGGTCGCCGTACTTACTGCTGTAGAATGAGGCTATACCACCACTCGGGCCGCCGTACTTACTGCTGTAGAATAAGGCTATACCACCACTCGTGTCGCCGTATTTACTGCTTTAGAATAAGGCTATACCACCACACGGGCCGCCGTACTTACTGCTGTAGAATAAGGCTATACCACCACTCGGACCGCCGTACTTACTGCTGTAGAATAAGGCTATACCAGCACTCGGGCCGCCGTACTTACTGCTGTAGAATAAGACTATACCACCACTCGGGCCGCCGTACTTACTGCTGTAGAGTAAGACTATACCACCACTCGGGCCGCCGTACATACTGCTGTAGAATAAGGCTATACCACCACTCGGGCCGCCGTACTTACTGCTGTAGAATAAGGCTATACCACCACTCGGACCGCCGTACATACTGCTGTAGAATAAGACTATACCACCACTCGGGCCGCCGTACTTACTGCTGTAGAATAAGGCTATACCACCACTCGGGCCGCCGTACTTACCGCTGTAGAATAAGGCTATACCACCACTCGGGCCGCCGTACTTACTGCTGTAGAATAAGGCTATACCACCACTCGGACCGCCGTACATACTGCTGTAGAGTAAGACTATACCACCACTCGGGCCGCCGTACATACTGCTGTAGAATAAGGCTATACCACCACTCGGGCCGCCGTACTTACTGCTGTAGAATGAGGCTATACCACCACTCGGGCCGCCGTACATACTGCTGTAGAATAAGGCTATACCACCACTCGGGCCGCCGTACTTACTGCTGTAGAATAAGGCTATACCACCACTCGGACCGCCGTACATACTGCTGTAGAATAAGACTATACCACCACTCGGGCCGCCGTACTTACTGCTGTAGAATAAGGCTATACCACCACTCGGGCCGCCGTACTTACTGCTGTAGAATAAGACTATACCACCACTCGGGCCGCCGTACTTACTGCTGTAGAATAAGGCTATACCACCACTCGGGCCGCCGTACTTACTGCTGTAGAATAAGGCTATACCACCACTCGGGCCGCCGTACTTACTGCTGTAGAATAAGGCTATACCACCACTCGGGCCGCCGTACTTACTGCTGTAGAATAAGACTATACCACCACTCGGGCCGCCGTACTTACTGCTGTAGAGTAAGACTATACCACCACTCGGGCCGCCGTACATACTGCTGTAGAATAAGGCTATACCACCACTCGGGCCGCCGTACTTACTGCTGTAGAATAAGGCTATACCACCACTCGGACCGCCGTACATACTGCTGTAGAATAAGACTATACCACCACTCGGGCCGCCGTACTTACTGCTGTAGAATAAGGCTATACCACCACTCGGGCCGCCGTACTTACCGCTGTAGAATAAGGCTATACCACCACTCGGGCCGCCGTACTTACTGCTGTAGAATAAGGCTATACCACCACTCGGACCGCCGTACTTACTGCTGTAGAATAAGGCTATACCACCACTCGGGCCGCCGTACTTACTGCTATAGAATAAGGCTATACCACCACTCGGGCCGCCGTACTTACTGCTGTAGAATAAGGCTATACCACCACTCGGGCCGCCGTACTTACTGCTGTAGAGTAAGACTATACCACCACTCGGGCCGCCGTACATACTGCTGTAGAATAAGGCTATACCACCACTCGGGCCGCCGTACTTACTGCTGTAGAATAAGGCTATACCACCACTCGGGCCGCCGGACTTACTGCTGTAGAATAAGGCTATACCACCACTCGGGCCGCCGTACTTACTGCTGTAGAATAAGGCTATACCACCACTCGGGCCGCCGTACTTACTGCTGTAGAGTAAGACTATACCACCACTCGGGCCGCCGTACATACTGCTGTAGAATAAGGCTATACCACCACTCGGGCCGCCGTACTTACTGCTGTAGAATAAGGCTATACCACCACTCGGGCCGCCGGACTTACTGCTGTAGAATAAGGCTATACCACCACTCGGGCCGCCGTACTTACTGCTGTAGAATAAGGCTATACCACCACTCGGACCGCCGTACTTACTGCTGTAGAATAAGGCTATACCACCACTGGGGCCGCCGCACATACTGCTGTAGAATAAGACTATACCACCACTCGGGCCGCCGTACTTACTGGTGTAGAATAAGGCTATACCACCACTCGGACTGCCGTACTTACTGCTGTAGAGTAAGACTATACCACCACTCGGGCCGCCGTACTTACTGCTGTAGAATAAGGCTATACCACCACTCGGACCGCCGTACTTACTGCTGTAGAATAAGGCTATACCACCACTCGGGCCGCCGTACATACTGCTGTAGAATAAGACTATACCACCACTCGGACTGCCGTACTTACTGCTGTAGAGTAAGACAATACCACCACTCGGGCCGTCGTACTTACTGCTGTAGAATAAGGCTATACCACCACTCGGACCGCCGTACTTACTGCTGTAGAATAAGGCTATACCACCACTCGGGCCGCCGTACTTACTGCTGTAGAATAAGGCTATACCACCACTCGGGCCGCCGTACTTACTGCTGTAGAATAAGGCTATACCACCACTCGGGCCGCCGTACATACTGCTGTAGAATAAGGCTATACCACCACTCGGGCCGCCGTACTTACTGCTGTAGAATAAGGCATTACCACCACTCGGGCCGCCGTACTTACTGCTGTAGAATAAGGCTATACCACCACTCGGGCCGCCGTACTTACCGCTGTAGAATAAGGCTATACCACCACTCGGGCCGCCGTACTTACTGCTGTAGAATAAGGCTATACCACCACTCGGGCCGCCGTACATACTGCTGTAGAATAAGGCTATACCACCACTCGGGCCGCCGTACTTACTGCTGTAGAATAAGGCTATACCACCACTCGGGCCGCCGTACTTACTGCTGTAGAATAAGGCTATACCACCACTCGGGCCGCCGTACTTACTGCTGTAGAATAAGGCTATACCACCACTCGGACCGCCGTACATACTGCTGTAGAATAAGACTATACCACCACTCGGACTGCCGTACTTACTGCTGTAGAGTAAGACTATACCACCACTCGGGCCGCCGTACTTACTGCTGTAGAATAAGGCTATACCACCACTCGGGCCGCCGTACCTACTGCTGTAGAATATGGCTATACCACCACTCGGACCGCCGTACTTACTGCTGTAGAATAAGGCTATACCACCACTCGGGCCGCCGTACTTACTGCTGTAGAATAAGGCTATACCACCACTCGGACCGCCGTACTTACTGCTGTAGAATACGGCTATACCACCACTCGGGCCGCCGTACTTACTGCTGTAGAATAAGGCTATACCACCACTCGGGCCGCCGTACATACTGCTGTAGAATAAGGCTATACCACCACTCGGGCCGCCGTACTTACTGCTGTAGAATAAGGCTATACCACCACTCGGGCCGCCGTACTTACTGCTGTAGAATAAGGCTATACCACCACTCGGGCCGCCGTACTTACTGCTGTAGAATAAGGCTATACCACCACTCGGGCCGCCGTACCGACTGCTGTAGAATAAGGCTATACCACCACTCGGGCCGCCGTACTTACTGCTGTAGAATAAGGCTATCACACCACTCGGGCCGAGGTACTTACTGCTGTAGAATAAGGCTATACCACCACTCGGGCCGCCGTACTTACTGCTGTAGAACAAGGCTATACCACCACTCGGGCCGCCGTACTTACTGCTGTAGAGTAAGACTATACCACCACTCGGGCCGCCGTACTTACTGCTGTAGAATAAGGCTATACCACCACTCGGACCGCCGTACTTGCTGCTGTAGAATAAGGCTATACCACCACTCGGGCCGCCGTACTTACTGCTGTAGAATAAGGCTATACCACCACTCGGGCCGCCGTACTTACTGCTGTAGAATAAGGCTATACCACCACTCGGGCCGCCGTACTTACTGCTGTAGAATAAGGCTATACCACCACTCGGGCCGCCGTACTTACTGCTGTAGAATAAGGCTATACCACCACTCGGGCCACCGTACTTACTGCTGTAGGATAAAGCTATACCACCACTCGGACCGCCGTACTTACTGCTGTAGAATAAGGCTATACCACCACTCGGGCCGCCGTACTTACTGCTGTAGAATAAGGCTATACCACCACTCGGGCCGCCGTACTTACTGCTGTAGAATAAGGCTATACCACCACTCGGGCCGCCGTACTTACTGCTGTAGAATAAGGCTATACCACCACTCGGGCCGCCGTACTTACTGGTGTAGAATAAGGCTATACCACCACTCGGGCCGCCGCATTTACTGCTGTAGAATAAGGCTATACCACCACTCGTGTCGCCGTACTTACTGCTGTAGAATAAGGCTATACCACCACTCGGGCCGCCGTACTTACTGCTGTAGAATAAGGCTATACCACCACTCGGACCGCCGTACATACTGCTGTAGAATAAGGCTATACCACCACTCGGGCCGCCGTACTTACTGCTGTAGAATAAGGCTATACCACCACTCGTGTCGCCGTACTTACTGCTGTAGAATAAGGCTATACCACCACTCGGGCCGCCGTACTTACTGCTGTAGAATAAGGCTATACCACCACTCGGACCGCCGTACTTACTGCTGTAGAATAAGGCTATACCACCACTCGGGCCGCCGTACTTACTGCTGTAGAATAAGGCTATACCACCACTCGGACTGCCGTACTTACTGCTGTAGAGTAAGACTATACCACCACTCGGGCCGCCGTACATACTGCTGTAGAATAAGGCTATACCACCACTCGGACCGCCGTACATACTGCTGTAGAATAAGACTATACCACCACTCGGACTGCCGTACTTACTGCTGTAGAATAAGGCTATACCACCACTCGGGCCGCCGTATTTACTGCTGTAGAATAAGGCTATACCACCACTCGGACCGCCGTACATACTGCTGTAGAATAAGACTATACCACCACTCGGGCCGCCGTACATACTGCTGTAGAATAAGGCTATACCACCACTCGCGCCGCCGTACTTACTGCTGTAGAATAAGGCTATACCACCACTCGGGCCGCCGTACTTACTGCTGTAGAATAAGGCTATACCACCACTCGGACCGCCGCACATACTGCTGTAGAATAAGACTATACCACGACTCGGACCGCCGTACATACTGCTGTAGAATAAGACTATACCACCACTCGGACCGCCGTACATACTGCTGTAGAATAAGACTATACCACCACTCGGGCCGCCGTACATACTGCTGTAGAATAAGGCTATACCACCACTCGCGCCGCCGTACTTACTGCTGTAGAATAAGGCTATACCACCACTCGGGCCGCCGTACTTACTGCTGTAGAATAAGGCTATACCACCACTCGGGCCGCCGTACATACTGCTGTAGAATAAGACTATACCACCACTCGGACCGCCGTACATACTGCTGTAGAATAAGACTATACCACCACTCGGACTGCCGTACTTACTGCTGTAGAGTAAGACTATACCACCACTCGGGCCGCCGTACTTACTGCTGTAGAATAAGGCTATACCACCACTCGGACCGCCGTACATACTGCTGTAGAATAAGACTATACCACCACTCGGGCCGCCGTACTTACTGCTGTAGAATAAGGCTATACCACCACTCGGGCCGCCGTACTTACTGGTGTAGAATAAGGCTATACCACCACTCGGGTCGCGGCATTTACTGCTGTAGAATAAGGCTATACCACCACTCGTGTCGCCGTACTTACCGCTGTAGAATAAGGCTATACCACCACTCGGGCCGCCGTACTTACTGCTGTAGAATAAGGCTATACCACCACTCGGGCCGCCGTACTTACTGCTGTAGAATAAGGCTATACCACCACTCGGGCCGCCGTACTTACTGCTGTAGAATAAGGCTATACCACCACTCGTGTCGCCGTACTTACTGCTGTAGAATAAGGCTATACCACCACTCGGGCCGCCGTACTTACTGCTGTAGAATAAGGCTATACCACCACTCGGGCCGCCGTACTTACTGCTGTAGAATAAGGCTATACCACCACTCGGGCCGCCGTACTTACTGCTGTAGAATAAGGCTATACCACCACTCGGACCGCCGTACATACTGCTGTAGAATAAGACTATACCACCACTCGGACTGCCGTACTTACTGCTGTAGAGTAAGACTATACCACCACTCGGGCCGCCGTACTTACTGCTGTAGAATAAGGCTATACCACCACTCGGACCGCCGTACATACTGCTGTAGAATAAGACTATACCACCACTCGGACTGCCGTACTTACTGCTGTAGAATAAGGCTATACCACCACTCGGGCCGCCGTATTTACTGCTGTAGAATAAGGCTATACCACCACTCGGACCGCCGTACATACTGCTGTAGAATAAGACTATACCACCACTCGGGCCGCCGTACATACTGCTGTAGAATAAGGCTATACCACCACTCGCGCCGCCGTACTTACTGCTGTAGAATAAGGCTATACCACCACTCGGGCCGCCGTACTTACTGCTGTAGAATAAGGCTATACCACCACTCGGACCGCCGTACATACTGCTGTAGAATAAGACTATACCACGACTCGGACCGCCGTACATACTGCTGTAGAATAAGACTATACCACCACTCGGACCGCCGTACATACTGCTGTAGAATAAGACTATACCACCACTCGGGCCGCCGTACATACTGCTGTAGAATAAGGCTATACCACCACTCGCGCCGCCGTACTTACTGCTGTAGAATAAGGCTATACCACCACTCGGGCCGCCGTACTTACTGCTGTAGAATAAGGCTATACCACCACTCGGACCGCCGTACATACTGCTGTAGAATAAGACTATACCACCACTCGGACCGCCGTACATACTGCTGTAGAATAAGACTATACCACCACTCGGGCCGCCGTACTTACTGCTGTAGAATAAGGCTATACCACCACTCGGGCCGCCGTACTTACTGGTGTAGAATAAGGCTATACCACCACTCGGGTCGCCGTATTTACTGCTGTAGAATAAGGCTATACCACCACTCGTGTCGCCGTACTTACTGCTGTAGAATAAGGCTATACCACCACTCGGACTGCCGTACTTACTGCTGTAGAGTAAGACTATACCACCACTCGGGCCGCCGTACTTACTGCTGTAGAATAAGGCTATACCACCACTCGTGTCGCCGTATTTACTGCTGTAGAATAGGGCTATACCACCACTCGTGTCGCCGTACTTACTGCTGTAGAATAAGGCTATACCACCACTCGGACTGCCGTACTTACTGCGGTAGAATAAGGCTATATCACCACTCGGGTCGCCGTACTTACTGCTGTAGAATAAGGCTATACCACCACTCGGGCCGCCGTACTTACTGCTGTAGAATAAGGCTATACCACCACTCGGGTCGCGGCATTTACTGCTGTAGAATAAGGCTATACCACCACTCGTGTCGCCGTACTTACCGCTGTAGAATAAGGCTATACCACCACTCGGGCCGCCGTACTTACTGCTGTAGAATAAGGCTATACCACCACTCGGGCCGCCGTACTTACTGCTGTAGAATAAGGCTATACCACCACTCGGGCCGCCGTACTTACTGCTGTAGAATAAGGCTATACCACCACTCGTGTCGCCGTACTTACTGCTGTAGAATAAGGCTATACCACCACTCGGGCCGCCGTACTTACTGCTGTAGAATAAGGCTATACCACCACTCGGGCCGCCGTACTTACTGCTGTAGAATAAGGCTATACCACCACTCGGGCCGCCGTACTTACTGCTGTAGAATAAGGCTATACCACCACTCGGACCGCCGTACATACTGCTGTAGAATAAGACTATACCACCACTCGGACTGCCGTACTTACTGCTGTAGAGTAAGACTATACCACCACTCGGGCCGCCGTACTTACTGCTGTAGAATAAGGCTATACCACCACTCGGACCGCCGTACATACTGCTGTAGAATAAGACTATACCACCACTCGGACTGCCGTACTTACTGCTGTAGAATAAGGCTATACCACCACTCGGGCCGCCGTATTTACTGCTGTAGAATAAGGCTATACCACCACTCGGACCGCCGTACATACTGCTGTAGAATAAGACTATACCACCACTCGGGCCGCCGTACATACTGCTGTAGAATAAGGCTATACCACCACTCGCGCCGCCGTACTTACTGCTGTAGAATAAGGCTATACCACCACTCGGGCCGCCGTACTTACTGCTGTAGAATAAGGCTATACCACCACTCGGACCGCCGTACATACTGCTGTAGAATAAGACTATACCACGACTCGGACCGCCGTACATACTGCTGTAGAATAAGACTATACCACCACTCGGACCGCCGTACATACTGCTGTAGAATAAGACTATACCACCACTCGGGCCGCCGTACATACTGCTGTAGAATAAGGCTATACCACCACTCGCGCCGCCGTACTTACTGCTGTAGAATAAGGCTATACCACCACTCGGGCCGCCGTACTTACTGCTGTAGAATAAGGCTATACCACCACTCGGACCGCCGTACATACTGCTGTAGAATAAGACTATACCACCACTCGGACCGCCGTACATACTGCTGTAGAATAAGACTATACCACCACTCGGGCCGCCGTACTTACTGCTGTAGAATAAGGCTATACCACCACTCGGGCCGCCGTACTTACTGGTGTAGAATAAGGCTATACCACCACTCGGGTCGCCGTATTTACTGCTGTAGAATAAGGCTATACCACCACTCGTGTCGCCGTACTTACTGCTGTAGAATAAGGCTATACCACCACTCGGACTGCCGTACTTACTGCTGTAGAGTAAGACTATACCACCACTCGGGCCGCCGTACTTACTGCTGTAGAATAAGGCTATACCACCACTCGTGTCGCCGTATTTACTGCTGTAGAATAGGGCTATACCACCACTCGTGTCGCCGTACTTACTGCTGTAGAATAAGGCTATACCACCACTCGGACTGCCGTACTTACTGCGGTAGAATAAGGCTATATCACCACTCGGGTCGCCGTACTTACTGCTGTAGAATAAGGCTATACCACCACTCGGGCCGCCGTACTTACTGCTGTAGAATAAGGCTATACCACCACTCGGGCCGCCGTACTTACTGCTGTAGAGTAAGACTATACCACCACTCGGGCCGCCGTACTTACTGCTGTAGAATAAGGCTATACCACCACTCGGGCCGCCGTAAATACTGCTGTAGAATAAGGCTATACCACCACTCGGGCCGCCGTACTTACTGCTGTAGAATAAGGCTATACCACCACTCGGGCCGCAGCACTTACTGCTGTAGAATAAGGCTATACCACCACTCGGACTGCCGTACTTACTGCTGCAGAATAGGGCTATAACACCACTCGGGCCGCCGTACTTACTGCTGTAGAATCAGGCTGTACCACCACACGGGCCGCCGTACATACTGCTGTAGAATAAGGCTATACCACCACTCGGACCGCCGTACTTACTGCTGTAGAATAAGGCTGTACCACCACTCGGGCCGCCGTACTTACTGCTGTAGAATAAGGCTATACCACCACTCGGGCCGCCGTACTTACTGCTGTAGAATAAGGCTATACCACCACTCGGGCCGCCGTACTTACTGCTGTAGAATAAGGCTATACCACCACTCGGGCCGCCGTACATACTGCTGTAGAATAAGACTATACCACCACTCGGGCCGCCGTACTTACTGCTGTAGAATAAGGCTATACCACCACTCGGGCCGCCGTACTTACTGCGGTAGAATAAAGCTATACCACCACTCGGGCCGCCGTACATACTGCTGTAGAGTAAGACTATACCACCACTCGGGCCGCCGGACTTACTGCTGTAGAGTAAGACTATACCACCACTCGGGCCGCCGGACTTACTGCTGTAGAATGAGGCTATACCACCACACGGGCCGCCGTACTTACTGCTGTAGAATAAGGCTATACCACCACTCGGGCCGCCGTACTTACTGATGTAGAATAAGGCTATACCACCACTCGGGCCGCCGTACTTACTGATGTAGAATAAGGCTATACCACCACTCGGGCCACCGGACTTACTGCTGTAGAATAAGGCTATACCACCACTCGGGCCGCCGTACTTACTGCTGTAGAATAAGTCTATACCACCACTCGGGCCGCCGTATTTACTGCTGTAGAATAAGGCTATACCCCCACACGGGCCGCAGTACTTACTGCTGTAGAATAAGGCTATACCACCACTCGGGCCGCCGTACTTACCGCTGTAGAATAAGGCTATACCACCACTCGGGCCGCAGTACTTACTGCTGTAGAATAAGGCTATACCACCACTCGGGCCGCCGTACATACTGCTGTAGAATAAGGCTATACCACCACTCGGGCCGCCGTACTTACTGCTGTAGAATAAGGCTATACCACCACTCGGACCGCCGTACTTACTGCTGTAGAATAAGGCTATACCACCACTCGGGCCGCCGTACTTACTGCTGTAGAATAAGGCTATACCACCACTCGGGCCGCCGGACTTACTGCTGTAGAATAAGGCTATACCACCACTCGGGCCGCCGTACTTACTGCTGTAGAATGAGGCTATACCACCACTCGGACCGCCGTAAATACTGCTGTAGAATAAGGCTATACCACCACTCGGGCCGCCGTACTTACTGCTGTAGAATAAGGCTATACCACCACTCGGGCCGCAGTACTTACTGCTGTAGAATAAGGCTATACCACCACTCGGACCGCCGTACTTACTGCTGTAGAATAAGGCTATACCACCACTCGGGCCGCCGTACTTACTGCTGTAGAATAAGGCTATACCACCACTCGGGCCGCAGTACTTACTGCTGTAGAATAAGGCTATACCACCACTCGGGCCGCCGTACTTACTGCTGTAGAGTAAGACTATACCACCACTCGGGCCGCCGTACTTACTGCTGTAGAATAAGGCTATATCACCACTCGGACCGCCGTACTTACTGCTGTAAAATAAGGCTATACCACCACTCGGGCCGCCGTACTTACTGCTGTAGAATAAGGCTATACCACCACTCGGGCCGCTGGACTTACTGCTGTAGAATAAGGCTATACCACCACTCGGGCCGCCGTACTTACTGCTGTAGAATAAGGCTATACCACCACTCGGGCCGCCGTACCTACTGCTGTAGAATAAGGCTATACCACCACTCGGGCCGCCGAACTTACTGTTGTAGAATAAGGCTATACCACCACTCGGGCCGCTGGACTTACTGCTGTAGAATAAGGCTATACCACCACTCGGGCCGCCGTACCTACTGCTGTAGAATAAGGCTATTCCACCACTCGGGCCGCTGGACTTACTGCTGTAGAATAAGGCTATACCACCACTCGGGCCGCCGTACTTACTGCTGTAGAATAAGGCTATACCACCACTCGGGCCGCCGTACCTACTGCTGTAGAATAAGGCTATACCACCACTCGGGCCGCCGAACTTACTGTTGTAGAATAAGGCTATACCACCACTCGGGCCGCTGGACTTACTGCTGTAGAATAAGGCTATACCACCACTCGGGCCGCCGTACCTACTGCTGTAGAATAAGGCTATACCACCACTCGGGCCGCCACACTTACTGCTGTAAAATAAGGCTATACCACCACTCGGGCCGCTGGACTTACTGCTGTAGAATAAGGCTATACCACCACTCGGGCCGCCGTACTTACTGCTGTAGAATAAGGCTATACCACCACTCGGGCCGCCGTACCTACTGCTGTAGAATAAGGCTATACCACCACTCGGGCCGCCGAACTTACTGTTGTAGAATAAGGCTATAACACCACTCGGGCCGCCGTACTTACTGCTGTAGAATAAGGCTATACCACCATTGGGGCCGCCGTACTTACTGCTGTAGAATAAGGCTATACCACCACTCGGGCCGCCGTACTTACTGCTCTAGAATAAGGCTATACCACCACTCGGGCCGCCGTACTTACTGCTGTAGAATAAGGCTATACCACCACTCAGGCCGCTATATTTACTGCTGTAGAATAAGGCTATACCACCACTCGGGCCGCCGTACTTACTGCTGTAGAATAAGGCTATACCACCATTAGGGCCGCCGTACCGACTGCTGTAGAATAAGGCTATACCACCACTCGGGCCGCCGTACTTACTGCTGTAGAATAAGGCTATACCACCACTCGGGCCGCCGTACTTACTGCTGTAGAATAAGGCTATACCACCACTCAGGCCGCTATATTTACTGCTGTAGAATAAGGCTATACCACCACTCGGGCCGCCGTACTTACTGCTGTAGAATAAGGCTATACCACCATTAGGGCCGCCGTACCGACTGCTGTAGAATAAGGCTATACCACCGCTCGGGCCGCCGTACTTACTGCTGTAGAATAAGGCTATACCACCACTCGGGCCGCCGTACTTACTGCTGTAGAATAAGGCTATACCACCACTCGGGCACCGTACTTATTGCTGTAGAATAAGGTTATACCACCACTCGGGCTGCGTACCGACTGCTGTAGAATAAGGCTATACCACCACTCGGGCCGCCGTACCTACTGCTGTAGAATAAGGCTATACCACCACTCGGGCCGCCGTACTTACTGCTGTAGAATAAGGATATACCACCACTCGGGCCGCCGTACTTACTGCTGTAGAATAAGGCTATACCACCACTCGGGCCGCCGTACTTACTGCTTTAGAATAAAGCTATACCACCACTCGGGCCGCTATATTTACTGCTGTAGAATAAGGCTATACCACCACTCGGGCCGCCGTACTTACTGCTTTAGAATAAGGCTATACCACCACTCGGGCCGCCGTACTTACTGCTGTAGAATAAGGCTATACCACCACCCGAGCCGCCGTACTTACTGCTGTAGAATAAGGCTATACCACCACTCGGGCCGCCGTACTTACTGCTGTAGAATAAGGCTATACCACCACTCGGGCCGCCGTACTTACTGCTGTACAATAAGGCTATACCACCACTCGGGCCGCCGTACTTACTGTTGTAGAATAAGGCTATACCATCACTCTGGCCGCCGTACTTATTGCTGTAGAATAAGGCTATACCACCACTCGGGCTGCGTACCGACTGCTGTAGAATAAGGCTATACCACCACTCGGGCCGCCGTACTTATTGCTGTAGAATAAGGCTATACCACCACTCGGGCCGCCCTACTTACTGCTGTAGAATAAGGATATACCACCACTCGGGCCGCCGTACATACTGCTGTAGAATAAGGCTATACCACCACTCGGGCCGCCGTACTTACTGTTGTAGAATAAGGCTATACCACCACTCTGGCCGCCGTACTTATTGCTGTAGAATAAGGTTATACAACCACTCGGGCAGCGTACCGACTGCTGTAGAATAAGGCTATACCACCACTCGGGCGGCCGTACTTACTGCTGTAGAATAAGGCTATACCACCACTCGGGCCGCCGTACTTACTGCTGTAGAATAAGGCTATACCACCACCCGAGCCGCCGTACTTACTGCTGTAGAATAAGGCTATACCACCACTCGGGCCGCCGTACTTACTGCTGTACAATAAGGCTATACCACCACTCGGGCCGCCGTACTTACTGAGGACAGGACAGGGAGGGACAAACAGCGATCACATTGAGGACCAGGAGGGGTGGACAGAGATCACATTGAGGACAGGGAGGGACGGACAGCGATCACACTGAGGATAGGGAGGGACGGACAGCGATCACATTGAGGACAGGGAGGGGCGGACAGCGACCACATTGAGGACAGAGAGGGGCGGACAGCCATCACATTGAGGACAGAGAGGGGCGGACAGCGATCACATTGAGGACAGGGAGGGGTGGACAGCGATCACATTGAGGACAGGGAGGGGCGGACAGCGATCACATTGAGGACAGGGAGGGACGGACAGCGATCACATTGAGGACAGGGAGGGACGGACAGCGGTCACATTGAGGACAGGGAGGGACGGACAGCGATCACATTGAAGACAGGGAGGGACGGACAGCGATCACATTGAGGACAGGGAGGGGCGGACAGCGATCACATTGAGGACAGGGAGGGGTGGACAGCGATCACATTGAGGACAGGGAGGGACGGACAGCGATCACATTGAGGACAGGGAGGGGCGTACAGCGGTCACATTGAGGACAGGGAGGGGTGGACAGCGATCACATTGAGGACCAGGAGGGGCGGACAGCGATCACATTAAGGACAGGGAGGGGCGGACAGCGATCACATTGAGGACAGGGAGGGACGGGCAGCGATCACATTGAGGACAGGGAGGGACAGACAGCGATCACATTGAGGACAGGGAGGGGTGGAGAGCGATTACATTGAGGACAGGGAGGGGCGTACAGCGATCACATTGAGGACAGGGAGGGGCGGACAGCGATCACATTGAGGACAGGGAGGGGCGGACAGCGATCACATTGAGGACAGGGAGGGGCGGACAGCAATCACATTGAGGACAGGGAGTGGCGGGCAGCAATCACATTGAGGACAGGGAGGGGTGGACAGCGATCACATTGAGGACAGGGAGGGGCGGACAGCGATCACGTTGAGGACAGGGAGGGGCGGACAGCGATCACATTGAGGACATGGAGGGGCGGACAGCGATCACATTGAGGACAGGGAGGGGTGGACAGCGATAACATTGAGGACAGGGAGGGGCGGACAGCGATCACGTTGAGGACAGGGAGGGGCGTACAGCGGTCACATTGAGGACAGGGAGGGGCGGACAGCGATCACATTGAGGACAGGGAGGGGTGGACAGCGATCACATTGAGGACAGGGAGGGGCGGACAGCGATCACGTTGAGGACAGGGAGGGGTGTACAGCGGTCACATTGAGGACAGAGAGTGGCGGACAGCGATCACATTGAGGACATGGAGGGGCGTAGAGCGGTCACATTGAGGACAGGGAAGGGCGGACAGCGATCACATTGAGGACAGGGAGGGGTGGACAGCGATCACATTGAGGACATGGAGGGGTGGACAGCGATCATATTGAGGACGGAGAGGGGCGGACAGCGATCCCATTGAGGACAGGGAGGGGTGGACAGCGATCACATTGAGGACAGGGAGGGGCGGACAGCAATCACATTGAGGACGGAGAGGGGTGGACAGTAATCACATTGAGGACGGAGAGGGGCGGACAGCGATCCCATTGAGGACAGGGTGGGGTGGACAGCGATCACATTGAGGACAGGGAGGGGCGGACAGCAATCAGATTGAGGACAGGGAGTGGCGGGCAGCAATCACATTGAGGACAGGGAGGGGTGGACAGCGATCACATTGAGGACAGGCAGGGGCGGACAGCGATCACATTGAGGACAGGGAGGGGCGTACAGCGGTCACATTGAGGACAGGGAGGGGCGGACAGCGATCACATTGAGGACATGGAGGGGCGGACGGCGATCACATTGAGGACAGGAAGCGGCGGACAGCGATCACATTGAGGACAGGGAGGGGCGGACAGCGATCACATTGAGGACGGGGAGGCGCGGACAGCGATCACATTGAGGACAGGGAGGGGTGGAGGGCGATCACATTGAGGACACCAGGGAGGGGCGGACAGCGATCACATTGAGGACAGGCAGGGGCGGACAGCGATCACATTGATGACAGGGAGGGGCCGACAGCGATCACATTGAGGACAGGGAGGCGCGGACAGCGATCACATTGAGGACAGGAAGGGGCGGAGAGCGATCACATTGAGGATAGGGAGGGGCGGACAGCGATCACATTGAGGACAGAGAGGAGCGCACAGCGATCACATTGAGGACAGGGAGGAGCGGACAGCGATCACATTGAGGACAAGGAGGGGCGGACAGCGATCACATTGAGGACAGGGAGAGGCGGACATCGATCACATTGAGGACAGGGAGGGGCGGACAACGATCACATTGAGGACAGGGAAGGGCGGACAGCGATCACATTGAGGACAGGGAGAGTTGGACATCGATCACATTGAGGACAGGACGGGGCGGACAACGATCACATTGAGGACAGAGGGGGGGCGGACAGCGATCACATTGAGGACAGAGAGGGGCGGACAGCGATCACATTATGGACAGGGAGCGGCGGACAACGATCACATTGAGGACAGAGAGGGGCGGACAGCGATCATATTGAGGACGGGGAGGGGCGGACAGCGATCACATTGAGGACAGGAAGGATCGGACAGCAATCACATTGAGGACAGGGAGGGGCGGACAGCGATCACATTGAGGACAGGGAGGGGGGGACAGCGATCACATTGAGGACAGGAAGGGGCGGACAACGATCACATTGAGGACAGGGAGGGGCGGACAACTATCACATTGAGGACGGGGAGGGGCGGATAGCGATCACATTGAGGACAGGGAGGGGCGGACAGCGATCACATTGAGGACAGGGAAGGACGGACAGCGATCACATTGAGGACGGGGAGGGGCGGACAGCGATCACGTTGAGGACAGGGAGGGGTGGACAGCGATCACATTGAGGACAGGAAAGGGCGGACAGCGATCACATTGAGGACAGGGAGGGGTGGACAGCGATCACATTGAGGACAGGGAGGGGCGGACAGCGATCACATTGAGGACAGGGAGGGTCGGACAGCGATCACATTGAGGACGGGGAGGCGCGGACAGCGATCACATTGAGGACAGAGAGGGGCGGACAGCGATCACATTAAGGATAGGGAGTGGCGGACAGCGATCACATTGAGGACAGGGAGGGGCGGACAGCGATCACATTGAGGACAGGGACGGGTGGACAGCGATCACATTGAGGACAGGGAGGGACGGACAGCGATCACATTGAGGACAGGGAGGGGCGTACAGCGGTCACATTGAGGACAGGGAGGGGTGGACAGCGATCACATTGAGGACCAGGAGGGGCGGACAGCGATCACATTAAGGACAGGGAGGGGCGGACAGCGATCACATTGAGGACAGGGAGGGACGGGCAGCGATCACATTGAGGACAGGGAGGGACAGACAGCGATCACATTGAGGACAGGGAGGGGTGGAGAGCGATTACATTGAGGACAGGGAGGGGCGTACAGCGATCACATTGAGGACAGGGAGGGGCGGACAGCGATCACATTGAGGACAGGGAGGGGCGGACAGCGATCACATTGAGGACAGGGAGGGGCGGACAGCAATCACATTGAGGACAGGGAGTGGCGGGCAGCAATCACATTGAGGACAGGGAGGGGTGGACAGCGATCACATTGAGGACAGGGAGGGGCGGACAGCGATCACGTTGAGGACAGGGAGGGGCGGACAGCGATCACATTGAGGACATGGAGGGGCGGACAGCGATCACATTGAGGACAGGGAGGGGTGGACAGCGATAACATTGAGGACAGGGAGGGGCGGACAGCGATCACGTTGAGGACAGGGAGGGGCGTACAGCGGTCACATTGAGGACAGGGAGGGGCGGACAGCGATCACATTGAGGACAGGGAGGGGTGGACAGCGATCACATTGAGGACAGGGAGGGGCGGACAGCGATCACGTTGAGGACAGGGAGGGGTGTACAGCGGTCACATTGAGGACAGAGAGTGGCGGACAGCGATCACATTGAGGACATGGAGGGGCGTAGAGCGGTCACATTGAGGACAGGGAAGGGCGGACAGCGATCACATTGAGGACAGGGAGGGGTGGACAGCGATCACATTGAGGACATGGAGGGGTGGACAGCGATCATATTGAGGACGGAGAGGGGCGGACAGCGATCCCATTGAGGACAGGGAGGGGTGGACAGCGATCACATTGAGGACAGGGAGGGGCGGACAGCAATCACATTGAGGACGGAGAGGGGTGGACAGTAATCACATTGAGGACGGAGAGGGGCGGACAGCGATCCCATTGAGGACAGGGTGGGGTGGACAGCGATCACATTGAGGACAGGGAGGGGCGGACAGCAATCAGATTGAGGACAGGGAGTGGCGGGCAGCAATCACATTGAGGACAGGGAGGGGTGGACAGCGATCACATTGAGGACAGGCAGGGGCGGACAGCGATCACATTGAGGACAGGGAGGGGCGTACAGCGGTCACATTGAGGACAGGGAGGGGCGGACAGCGATCACATTGAGGACATGGAGGGGCGGACGGCGATCACATTGAGGACAGGAAGCGGCGGACAGCGATCACATTGAGGACAGGGAGGGGCGGACAGCGATCACATTGAGGACGGGGAGGCGCGGACAGCGATCACATTGAGGACAGGGAGGGGTGGAGGGCGATCACATTGAGGACACCAGGGAGGGGCGGACAGCGATCACATTGAGGACAGGCAGGGGCGGACAGCGATCACATTGATGACAGGGAGGGGCCGACAGCGATCACATTGAGGACAGGGAGGCGCGGACAGCGATCACATTGAGGACAGGAAGGGGCGGAGAGCGATCACATTGAGGATAGGGAGGGGCGGACAGCGATCACATTGAGGACAGAGAGGAGCGCACAGCGATCACATTGAGGACAGGGAGGAGCGGACAGCAATCACATTGAGGACAAGGAGGGGCGGACAGCGATCACATTGAGGACAGGGAGAGGCGGACATCGATCACATTGAGGACAGGGAGGGGCGGACAACGATCACATTGAGGACAGGGAAGGGCGGACAGCGATCACATTGAGGACAGGGAGAGGTGGACATCGATCACATTGAGGACAGGACGGGGCGGACAACGATCACATTGAGGACAGAGGGGGGCGGACAGCGATCACATTGAGGACAGAGAGGGGCGGACAGCGATCACATTATGGACAGGGAGCGGCGGACAACGATCACATTGAGGACAGAGAGGGGCGGACAGCGATCATATTGAGGACGGGGAGGGGCGGACAGCGATCACATTGAGGACAGGAAGGATCGGACAGCGATCACATTGAGGACAGGGAGGGGCGGACAGCGATCACATTGAGGACAGGGAGGGGGGGACAGCGATCACATTGAGGACAGGAAGGGGCGGACAACGATCACATTGAGGACAGGGAGGGGCGGACAACTATCACATTGAGGACGGGGAGGGGCGGATAGCGATCACATTGAGGACAGGGAGGGGCGGACAGCGATCACATTGAGGACAGGGAAGGACGGACAGCGATCACATTGAGGACGGGGAGGGGCGGACAGCGATCACGTTGAGGACAGGGAGGGGTGGACAGCGATCACATTGAGGACAGGAAAGGGCGGACAGCGATCACATTGAGGACAGGGAGGGGTGGACAGCGATCACATTGAGGACAGGGAGGGGCGGACAGCGATCACATTGAGGACAGGGAGGGTCGGACAGCGATCACATTGTGGACGGGGAGGGGCGGACAGCGATCACATTGAGGACAGAGAGGGGCGGACAGCGATCACATTGCGGACACAGAGGGGCGGACAGCGATCACATTGAGGACGGGGAGGCGCGGACAACGATCACATTGAGGACGGGGAGGCGCGGACTGCGATCACTTTGAGGACAGAGGGGGGCGGACAGAGATCACATTGAGGACAGGGAGGGGCGGACAGCGATCACATTGAGGACGGGGAGGCGCGGACAGCGATCAAGTTGTGGGCAGGGAGGGGCGGACAGCGATCACATTGAGGACAGGGAGGGGCGGACAGCGATCACATTGAGGACAGGGGGGATCGCCCAGCGATCACATTGAGGACAGGGAGTGGCGGGCAGCAATCACATTGAGGACAGGGAGGGGTGGACAGCGATCACATTGAGGACAGGGAGGGGCGGACAGCGATCACATTGAGGACAGGGAGGGGCGTACAGCGGTCACATTGAGGACAGGGAGGGGCGGACTTCGATCACATTGAGGACAGGGAGGGGCGGACAACGATCACATTGAGGACAGAGATGGGCGGACAGCGATCACATTGAGGACAGAGAGGGGCGGACAGCGATCACATTATGGACAGGGAGCGGCGGACAACGATCACATTGAGGACAGAGAGGGGCGGACAGCGATCATATTGAGGACGGGGAGTGGCGGACAGCGATCACATTGAGGACAGGAAGGATCGGACAGCGATCACATTGAGGACAGGGAGGGGCGGACAGCGATCACATTGAGGACAGGGAGGAGGGGACAGCGATCACATTGAGGACAGGGAGAGGCGGACAACGATCACATTGAGGACGGGGAGGGGCGGATAGCGATCACATTGAGGACAGGGAGGGGCGGACAGCGATCACATTGAGAACAGGGAGGGACGGAGAGCCATCACATTGAGGACAGGGAGGATCAGACAGCGATTACATTGAGGACAGGGAGGGACGGACAGCGATCACATTGAGGACAGGGAGGGGCGGACAGCGATCATATTGAGGACAGGGAGGATCAGACAGCGATTACATTGAGGACAGAGAGCGGCGGGCAGCGATCACATTGAGGACAGAGAGGGGCGGACAGCCATCACATTGAGGACAGGGAGGGGCGGACAGCGATCACATTGAGGACAGGGCGGATCAGACAGCGATTACATTGAGGACAGGGAGGGACGGACAGCGATCACATTGAGGACAGGGAGGGGTGGGCAGCGATCACGTCGAGGACAGGGAGGATCAGAGAGCGATTACATTGAGCACAGGGAAGGACGGACAGCGATCACATTGAGGACAGAAAGGGGCGGACAGCGATCACGTTGAGGACAGGGAGGGGCGGACAGCAATCACATTTAGGACAGGGAGGGGCGGACAGTGATCACATTGAGGACAGGGAGGGGCGGACAGCGATCACGTTGAGGACAGGGAGGGGTGGACAGCGATCACATTGAGGACAGGAAGGGGCGGACAGCGATCACATTGAGGACAGGGAGGGGTGGACAGCGATCACATTGAGGACAGGGAGGGGCGGACAGCGATCACATTGAGGACAGGGAGGGGCGGACAGCGATCACATTGAGGACGGGGAGGCGCGGACAGCGATCACATTGAGGACAGAGAGGGGCGGACAGCGATCACATTAAGGATAGGGAGTGGCGGACAGCCATCACATTGAGGACAGGGAGGGGTGGACAGCGATCACATTGTGGACGGGGAGGGGCGGACAGCGATCACATTGAGGACAGAGAGGGGCGGACATCGATCACATTGAGGACATGGAGGGGCGGGCAGCCATCACATTGTGGACGGGGAGGGGCGGACAGCGATCACATTGAGGACAGAGAGGGGCGGACAGCGATCACATTGCGGACACAGAGGGGCGGACAGCGATCACATTGAGGACGGGGAGGCGCGGACAACGATCACATTGAGGACGGGGAGGCGCGGACTGCGATCACTTTGAGGACAGAGGGGGGCGGACAGAGATCACATTGAGGACAGGGAGGGGCGGACAGCGATCACATTGAGGACGGGGAGGCGCGGACAGCGATCAAGTTGTGGGCAGGGAGGGGCGGACAGCGATCACATTGAGGACAGGGAGGGGCGGACAGCGATCACATTGAGGACAGGGGGGATCGCCCAGCGATCACATTGAGGACAGGGAGTGGCGGGCAGCAATCACATTGAGGACAGGGAGGGGCGGACGGCGATCACATTGAGGACAGGAAGCGGCGGACAGCGATCACATTGAGGACAGGGAGGGGCGGACAGCGATCACATTGAGGACGGGGAGGCGCGGACAGCGATCACATTGAGGACAGGGAGGGGTGGAGGGCGATCACATTGAGGACACCAGGGAGGGGCGGACAGCGATCACATTGAGGACAGGCAGGGGCGGACAGCGATCACATTGATGACAGGGAGGGGCCGACAGCGATCACATTGAGGACAGGGAGGCGCGGACAGCGATCACATTGAGGACAGGAAGGGGCGGAGAGCGATCACATTGAGGATAGGGAGGGGCGGACAGCGATCACATTGAGGACAGAGAGGAGCGCACAGCGATCACATTGAGGACAGGGAGGAGCGGACAGCGATCACATTGAGGACAAGGAGGGGCGGACAGCGATCACATTGAGGACAGGGAGAGGCGGACATCGATCACATTGAGGACAGGGAGGGGCGGACAACGATCACATTGAGGACAGGGAAGGGCGGACAGCGATCACATTGAGGACAGGGAGAGGTGGACATCGATCACATTGAGGACAGGACGGGGCGGACAACGATCACATTGAGGACAGAGGGGGGCGGACAGCGATCACATTGAGGACAGAGAGGGGCGGACAGCGATCACATTATGGACAGGGAGCGGCGGACAACGATCACATTGAGGACAGAGAGGGGCGGACAGCGATCATATTGAGGACGGGGAGGGGCGGACAGCGATCACATTGAGGACAGGAAGGATCGGACAGCGATCACATTGAGGACAGGGAGGGGCGGACAGCGATCACATTGAGGACAGGGAGGGGGGGACAGCGATCACATTGAGGACAGGAAGGGGCGGACAACGATCACATTGAGGACAGGGAGGGGCGGACAACTATCACATTGAGGACGGGGAGGGGCGGATAGCGATCACATTGAGGACAGGGAGGGGCGGACAGCGATCACATTGAGGACAGGGAAGGACGGACAGCGATCACATTGAGGACGGGGAGGGGCGGACAGCGATCACGTTGAGGACAGGGAGGGGTGGACAGCGATCACATTGAGGACAGGAAAGGGCGGACAGCGATCACATTGAGGACAGGGAGGGGTGGACAGCGATCACATTGAGGACAGGGAGGGGCGGACAGCGATCACATTGAGGACAGGGAGGGTCGGACAGCGATCACATTGAGGACGGGGAGGCGCGGACAGCGATCACATTGAGGACAGAGAGGGGCGGACAGCGATCACATTAAGGATAGGGAGTGGCGGACAGCCATCACATTGAGGACAGGGAGGGGTGGACAGCGATCACATTGTGGACGGGGAGGGGCGGACAGCGATCACATTGAGGACAGAGAGGGGCGGACATCGATCACATTGAGGACATGGAGGGGCGGGCAGCCATCACATTGTGGACGGGGAGGGGCGGACAGCGATCACATTGAGGACAGAGAGGGGCGGACAGCGATCACATTGCGGACACAGAGGGGCGGACAGCGATCACATTGAGGACGGGGAGGCGCGGACAACGATCACATTGAGGACGGGGAGGCGCGGACTGCGATCACTTTGAGGACAGAGGGGGGCGGACAGAGATCACATTGAGGACAGGGAGGGGCGGACAGCGATCACATTGAGGACGGGGAGGCGCGGACAGCGATCAAGTTGTGGGCAGGGAGGGGCGGACAGCGATCACATTGAGGACAGGGAGGGGCGGACAGCGATCACATTGAGGACAGGGGGGATCGCCCAGCGATCACATTGAGGACAGGGAGTGGCGGGCAGCAATCACATTGAGGACAGGGAGGGGTGGACAGCGATCACATTGAGGACAGGGAGGGGCGGACAGCGATCACATTGAGGACAGGGAGGGGCGTACAGCGGTCACATTGAGGACAGGGAGGGGCGGACTTCGATCACATTGAGGACAGGGAGGGGCGGACAACGATCACATTGAGGACAGAGATGGGCGGACAGCGATCACATTGAGGACAGAGAGGGGCGGACAGCGATCACATTATGGACAGGGAGCGGCGGACAACGATCACATTGAGGACAGAGAGGGGCGGACAGCGATCATATTGAGGACGGGGAGTGGCGGACAGCGATCACATTGAGGACAGGAAGGATCGGACAGCGATCACATTGAGGACAGGGAGGGGCGGACAGCGATCACATTGAGGACAGGGAGGGGGGGACAGCGATCACATTGAGGACAGGGAGAGGCGGACAACGATCACATTGAGGACGGGGAGGGGCGGATAGCGATCACATTGAGGACAGGGAGGGGCGGACAGCGATCACATTGAGAACAGGGAGGGACGGAGAGCCATCACATTGAGGACAGGGAGGATCAGACAGCGATTACATTGAGGACAGGGAGGGACGGACAGCGATCACATTGAGGACAGGGAGGGGCGGACAGCGATCATATTGAGGACAGGGAGGATCAGACAGCGATTACATTGAGGACAGAGAGCGGCGGGCAGCGATCACATTGAGGACAGAGAGGGGCGGACAGCCATCACATTGAGGACAGGGAGGGGCGGACAGCGATCACATTGAGGACAGGGCGGATCAGACAGCGATTACATTGAGGACAGGGAGGGACGGACAGCGATCACATTGAGGACAGGGAGGGGTGGGCAGCGATCACGTCGAGGACAGGGAGGATCAGAGAGCGATTACATTGAGCACAGGGAAGGACGGACAGCGATCACATTGAGGACAGAAAGGGGCGGACAGCGATCACGTTGAGGACAGGGAGGGGCGGACAGCAATCACATTTAGGACAGGGAGGGGCGGACAGTGATCACATTGAGGACAGGGAGGGGCGGACAGCGATCACGTTGAGGACAGGGAGGGGTGGACAGCGATCACATTGAGGACAGGAAGGGGCGGACATCGATCACATTGAGGACAGGGAGGGGTGGACAGCGATCACATTGAGGACAGGGAGGGGCGGACAGCGATCACATTGAGGACAGGGAGGGGCGGACAGCGATCACATTGAGGACGGGGAGGCGCGGACAGCGATCACATTGAGGACAGAGAGGGGCGGACAGCGATCACATTAAGGATAGGGAGTGGCGGACAGCCATCACATTGAGGACAGGGAGGGGTGGACAGCGATCACATTGTGGACGGGGAGGGGCGGACAGCGATCACATTGAGGACAGAGAGGGGCGGACATCGATCACATTGAGGACATGGAGGGGCGGGCAGCCATCACATTGTGGACGGGGAGGGGCGGACAGCGATCACATTGAGGACAGAGAGGGGCGGACAGCGATCACATTGCGGACACAGAGGGGCGGACAGCGATCACATTGAGGACGGGGAGGCGCGGACAACGATCACATTGAGGACGGGGAGGCGCGGACTGCGATCACTTTGAGGACAGAGGGGGGCGGACAGAGATCACATTGAGGACAGGGAGGGGCGGACAGCGATCACATTGAGGACGGGGAGGCGCGGACAGCGATCAAGTTGTGGGCAGGGAGGGGCGGACAGCGATCACATTGAGGACAGGGAGGGGCGGACAGCGATCACATTGAGGACAGGGGGGATCGCCCAGCGATCACATTGAGGACAGGGAGTGGCGGGCAGCAATCACATTGAGGACAGGGAGGGGTGGACAGCGATCACATTGAGGACAGGGAGGGGCGGACAGCGATCACATTGAGGACAGGGAGGGGCGTACAGCGGTCACATTGAGGACAGGGAGGGGCGGATATCGATCACATTGAGGACAGGGAGGGGCGGACAACGATCACATTGAGGACAGAGATGGGCGGACAGCGATCACATTGAGGACAGAGAGGGGCGGACAGCGACCACATTGCGGACAGGGAGGGGCGGAAAGCGATCAGATTGAGGACAGGGAGGGGCGGACAGCGATCACATTATCGACAGGGAGCGGCGGACAACGATAACATTGAGGACAGAGAGGGGCGGACAGCGATCATATTGAGGACGGGGAGTGGCGGACAGCGATCACATTGAGGACAGGAAGGATCGGACAGCGATCACATTGAGGACAGGGAGGGGCGGACAGCGATCACATTGAGGACAGGGAGGGGGGGACAGCGATCACATTGAGGACAGGGAGAGGCGGACAACGATCACATTGAGGACGGGGAGGGGCGGATAGCGATCACATTGAGGACAGGGAGGGGCGGACAGCGATCACATTGAGGACAGGGAGGGACGGAGAGCCATCACATTGAGGACAGGGAGGATCAGACAGCGATTACATTGAGGACAGGGAGGGACGGACAGCGATCACATTGAGGACAGGGAGGGGCGGACAGCGATCACATTGAGGACAGGGAGGGGCGGACAGCGATCATATTGAGGACAGGGAGGATCAGACAGCGATTACATTGAGGACAGAGAGCGGCGGGCAGCGATCACATTGAGGACAGAGAGGGGCGGACAGCCATCACATTGAGGACAGGGAGGGGCGGACAGCGATCACATTGAGGACAGGGCGGATCAGACAGCGATTACATTGAGGACAGGGAGGGACGGACAGCGATCACATTGAGGACAGGGAGGGGTGGGCAGCGATCACGTCGAGGACAGGGAGGATCAGAGAGCGATTACATTGAGCACAGGGAAGGACGGACAGCGATCACATTGAGGACAGAAAGGGGCGGACAGCGATCACGTTGAGGACAGGGAGGGGCGGACAGCAATCACATTTAGGACAGGGAGGGGCGGACAGTGATCACATTGAGGACAGGGAGGGGCGGACAGCGATCACATTGAGGACAGAGAGGGGCGGACAGCAATCACATTGAGGACAGAGAGGGGCGGACAGCGATCATATTGAGGACAGGAAGGATCGGACAGCGATCACATTGAGGACAGGGAGGGGCGGACAGCGAACACATTGAGGACAGGGAGGGGCGGACAGCGATAACATTGAGGACAGGGAGGGGCGGACAGCGATCACATTGAGGACAGGGAGGGGCGGACAGCGAACACATTGAGGACGGGGAGGGGCGGACTGCGATCACATTGAGGACAGGGAGGGGCGGACAGCGATCACATTGAGGACAGGGAGGGGCGGACAGCGATCACATTGAGGACGGGGAGGGGCGGACAGCGATCACATTGAGGACTGGGAGGGGCGGACAGCGATCACATTGAGGACAGGGAGGGGCGGACAGCAATCCCATTGAGGACGGGGAGGGGCGGATAACGATCACATTGAGGACAGGGAGGGGCGCTCAGCGATCACATTGAGGACGGGGAGGCGCAGACAGTGATCACATTGAAGACAGGGAGGGGCGGACAGCGATCACATTGAGGACAGGGAGGGGCGGACAGCGATCACATTGAGGACGGGGAGGCGCGGACAGCGATCACATTGAGGACGGAGAGGGGCGGACAGCGATCACATTGAGGACAGGGAGGATCGGACAGCGATCACATTGAGAACAGGGAGGGGCGGACAGCGATCACATTGAGGACAGGGAGGGGCGGAGAGTGATCACATTGAGGACAGGGAGGGGCGGAGAGCGATCACATTGAGGACAGGGAGGGGCGGACAGCGATCACATTGAGGACAGGGAGGGGCAGACAGCAATCACATTGAGGACAGGGAGTGGCGGGCAGCAATCACATTGAGGACAGGGAGGGGTGGACAGCGATCACATTGAGGACAGGGAGGGGCGGACAGCGATCACGTTGAGGACAGGGAGGGGTGGACAGCGATCACATTAAGGACATGGAGGGGCGGACAGCGATCACATTGAGGACAGGGAGGGGCGGACAGTGATCACATTGAGGACAGTGAGGGGCGGACAGCGATCACGTTGAGGACAGGGAGGGGCGTACAGCGGTCACATTGAGGACAGGGAGGGGCGGACAGCGATCACATTGAGGACAGGGAGGGGTGGACAGCGATCACATTGAGGACAAGGAGGGGCGGACAGCGATCACGTTGAGGACAGGGAGGGGCGTATAGCGATCACATTGAGGCCAGGGAGGGGCGGACAGCGATCACATTGAGGACATGGAGGGGCGTACAGCGGTCACATTGAGGACAGGGAGGGGCGCACAGCGATCACACTGAGGACAGGGAGGGGTGGACAGCGATCACATTGAGGACATGGAGGGGCGGACAGGGTTCATATTGAGGACGGAGAGGGGCGGACAGCGATCCCATTGAGGACAGGGAGGGGTGGACAGCGATCACATTGAGGACAGGGAGGGGCGGACAGCAGTCACATTGAGGACGGAGAGGGATGGACAGCAATCACATTGAGGACGGAGAGGGGCGGACAGCGATCCCATTGAGGACAGGGAGGGGTGGACAGCGATCACATTGAGGACAGGGAGGGGCGGACAGCAATCACATTGAGGACAGGGAGGGGTGGACAGCGATTACATTGAGGACAGGCAGGGGCGGACAGCGATCACATTGAGGACAGGAAGGGGCGTACAGCGGTCACATTGAGGACAGGGAGGGGCGGACAGCGATCACATTGAGGACAGAGATGGGCGGACAGCGATCACATTGAGGACAGAGAGGGGCGGACAGCGACCACATTGCGGACAGGGAGGGGCGGACAGCGATCAGATTGAGGACAGGGAGGGGCGGACAGCGATCACATTATGGACAGGGAGCGGCGGACAACGATCACATTGAGGACAGAGAGGGGCGGACAGCGATCATATTGAGGACGGGGAGTGGCGGACAGCGATCACATTGAGGACAGGAAGGATCGGACAGCGATCACATTGAGGACAGGGAGGGGCGGACAGCGATCACATTGAGGACAGGGAGGGGGTACAGCGATCACATTGAGGACAGGGAGAGGCGGACAACGATCACATTGAGGACGGGGAGGGGCGGATAACGATCACATTGAGGACAGGGAGGGGCGGACAGCGATCACATTGAGGACAGGGAGGGACGGAGAGCCATCACATTCAGGAAAGGGAGGATCAGACAGCGATTACATTGAGGACAGGGAGGGACGGACAGCGATCACATTGAGGACAGGGAGGATCAGACAGCGATTACATTGAGGACAGAGAGAGGCGGGCAGCGATCACATTGAGGACAGAAAGGGGCGGACAGCGATCACGTTGAGGACAGGGACGGGCGGACAGCAATCACATTTAGAACAGGGAGGGGCGGACAGTGATCACATTGAGGACAGGGAGGGGCGGACAGCGATCACATTGAGGACAGAGAGGGGCGGACAGCAATCACATTGAAGACAAGAAGGATCGGACAGCGATCACATTGAGGACAGGGAGGGGCGGACAGCGATCACATTGAGGACAGAGAGGGGCGGACAGCGATCACATTGAAGACAAGAAGGATCGGACAGCGATCACATTGAGGACAGGGAGGGGCGGACAGCGATCACATTGAGGACAGGGAGGGGCGGACAGCGATCACATTGAGGACAGGGAGGGGCGGACAGCGATCACATTGAGGACAGGGAGGGGCGGACAGCGAACACATTGAGGACGGGGAGGGGCGGACAGCGATCACATTGAGGACAGGGAGGGGCGGACAGCAATCCCATTGAGGACGGGGAGGGGCGGATAACGATCACATTGAGGACAGGGAGGGGCGCTCAGCTATCACATTGAGGACGGGGAGGCGCAGACAGTGATCACATTGAAGACAGGGAGGGGCGGACAGCGATCACATTGAGGACAGGGAGGGGCGGACAGCGATCACATTGAGGACGGGGAGGCGCGGACAGCGATCACATTGAGGACGGAGAGGGGCGGACAGCGATCACATTGAGGACAGGGAGGATCGGACAGCGATCACATTGAGAACAGGGAGGGGCGGACAGCGATCACATTGAGGACAGGGAGGGGCGGAGAGTGATCACATTGAGGACAGGGAGGGGGGGACAGCGATCACATTGAGGACAGGGAGGGGCGGACAGCGATCACATTGAGGACAGGGAGGGGCAGACAGCAATCACATTGAGGACAGGGAGTGGCGGGCAGCAATCACATTGAGGACAGGGAGGGGTGGACAGCGATCACATTGAGGACAGGGAGGGGCGGACAGCGATCACGTTGAGGACAGGGAGGGGTGGACAGCGATCACATTAAGGACATGGAGGGGCGGACAGCGATCACATTGAGGACAGGGAGGGGTGGACAGTGATCACATTGAGGACAGTGAGGGGCGGACAGCGATCACGTTGAGGACAGGGAGGGGCGTACAGCGGTCACATTGAGGACAGGGAGGGGCGGACAGCGATCACATTGAGGACAGGGAGGGATGGACAGCGATCACATTGAGGACAGGGAGGGGCGGACAGCGATCACGTTGAGGACAGGGAGGGGCGTACAGCGGTCACATTGAGGCCAGGGAGGGGCGGACAGCGATCACATTGAGGACATGGAGGGGCGTACAGCGGTCACATTGAGGACAGGGAGGGGCGGACAGCGATCACATTGAGGACAGGGAGGGGTGGACAGCGATCACATTGAGGACATGGAGGGGCGGACAGCGTTCATATTGAGGACGGAGAGGGGCGGACAGCGATCCCATTGAGGACAGGGAGGGGTGGACAGCGATCACATTGAGGACAGGGAGGGGCGGACAGCAGTCACATTTAGGACGGAGAGGGATGGACAGCAATCACATTGAGGACGGAGAGGGGCGGACAGCGATCCCATTGAGGACAGGGAGGGGTGGACAGCGATCACATTGAGGACAGGGAGGGGCGGACAGCAATCACATTGAGGACAGGGAGTGGCGGGCAGCAATCACATTGAGGACAGGGAGGGGTGGACAGCGATCACATTGAGGACCAGCAGGGGCGGACAGCGGTCACATTGAGGACAGGGAGGGGCGGACAGCGATCACATTGAGGACATGGAGGGGCGGACGGCGATCACATTGAGGACAGGAAGCGGCGGACAGCGATCACATTGAGGACAGGGAGGGGCGGACAGCGATCACATTGAGGACGGGGAGGGGTGGACGGCGATCACATTGAGGACACCAGGGAGGGGCGGACAGCGATCACATTGAGGACCGGCAGGGGCCGACAGCGATCACATTGAGGACAAGGAGGGGCGGACAGCGATCACATTGAGGACAGGGAGAGGCGGACATCGATCACATTGAGGACAGGGAGGGGCGGACAACGATCACATTGAGGACAGGGAAGGGCGGACAGCGATCACATTGAGGACAGGGAGAAGCGGACATCGATCACATTGAGGACAGGGAGGGGCGGACAACGATCACATTGAGGACAGAGAGGGGCGGACAGCGATCACATTGAGGGCAGAGAGGGGCGGACAGCGATCACATTGAGGACAGGGAGGGACGGACAGCGATCAGATTGAGGACAGGGAGGGGCGGACAGCGATCACATTACGGACAGGGAGCGGCGGACAACGATCACATTGAGGACAGAGAGGGGCGGACAGCGATCATATTGAGGACGGGGAGGGGGGGACAGCGATCACATTGAGGACAGGGAGGGGCGGACAACGATCACATTGAAGACAGGGAGGGGCTTACAACGATCACATTGAGGACGGGGAGGGGCGGATAGCGATCACATTGAGGACAGGGAGTGGCGGACAGCGATCACATTGAGGACAGGGAGGGACGGACAGCGATCACATTGAGGACGGGGAGGGGCGGACAGCGATCACATTCAGGACAGGGAGGGGTGGACAGCGATCACATTGAGGAAGGGGAGGGGCGGACAGCGATCACATTGAGGACAGGGAGGGGTGGACAGCGATCACATTGAGGACAGGAAGCGGCGGACAGCGATCACATTGAGGACAGGGAGGGGCGTACAGCGGTCACATTGAGGACAGGGAGGGGCGGACAGCGATCACATTGAGGACATGGAGGGGCGGACGGCGATCACATTGAGGACAGGAAGCGGCGGACAGCGATCACATTGAGGACAGGGAGGGGCGGACAGCGATCACATTGAGGACGGGGAGGGGTGGACAGCGATCACATTGAGGACACCAGGGAGGGGCGGACAGCGATCACATTGAGGACAGGGAGGGGCGGACAGCGATCACATTGAGGACAGGGAGGGGCGGACAGCGATCACATTGAGGACGGGAAGGGGCGGAGAGCGATCACATTGAGGATAGGGAGGATCGGAGAGCGATCACATTGAGGACATGGAGGGGCGGACGGCGATCACATTGAGGACAGGAAGCGACGGACAGCGATCACATTGAGGACAGGGAGGGGCGGACAGCGATCACATTGAGGACAGGGAGGGGTGGACGGCGATCCCATTGAGGACACCATGGAGGGGCGGACAGCGATCACATTGAGGTCAGGGAGGGGCGGACAGCAATCACATTGAGGTCAGGCAGGGGCGGACAGCGATCACATTGATGACAGGGAGGGGCCGACAGCGATCACATTGAGGACAGGGCGGGGCGGACAGCGATCACATTGAGGACGGGAAGGGGCGGAGAGCGATCACATTGAGGATAGGGAGGATCGGACAGCGATCACATTGAGGACAGGGAGGGGCGGACAGCGATCACATTGAGGAGAGAGAGGAGCGCACAGCGATCACATTGAGGACAGGGAGGAGCGGACAGCGATCACATTGAGGACAAGGAGGGGCGGACAGCGATCACATTGAGGACAGGGAGGGGTGGACGGCGATCACATTGAGGACACCAGGGAGGGGCGGACAGCGATCACATTGAGGACAGGGAGGGGCGGACAGCGATCACATTGATGACAGGGAGGGGCCGACAGCGATCACATTGAGGACAGGGAGGGGCGGACAGCAATCACATTGAGGACGGGAAGGGGCGGAGAGCGATCACATTGAGGATAGGGAGGATCGGACAGCGATCACATTGAGGACAGGGAGGGGCGGACAGCGATCACATTGAGGACAGAGAGGAGCGCACAGCGATCACATTGAGGACAGGGAGGAGCGGACAGCGATCACATTGAGGACAAGGAGGGGCGGACAGCGATCACATTGAGGACAGGGAGAGGCGGACATCGATCACATTGAGGACAGGGAGGGGCGGACAACGATCACATTGAGGACAGGGAAGGGCGGACAGCGATCACTTTGAGGACAGGGAGAGGCGGACATCGATCACATTGAGGACAGGGAGGGGCGGACAACGATCACATTGAGGACAGAGAGGGGCGGACAGCGATCACATTGAGGACAGCGAGGGGCGGACAGCGATCACATTGCGGACAGGGAGGGGCGGACAGCGATCAGATTGAGGACAGGGAGGGGCGGACAGCGATCACATTATGGACGGGGAGCGGCGGACAACGATCACATTGAGGACAGAGAGGGGCGGACAGCGATCATATTGAGGACGGGGAGGGGGGGACAGCGATCACATTGAGGACAGGGAGGGGCGGACAACGATCACATTGAAGACAGGGAGTGGCTTACAACGATCACATTGAGGACGGGGAGGGGCGGATAGCGATCACATTGAGGACAGGGAGGGGTGGACAGCGATCACATTGAGGACAGGAAGCGGCGGACAGCGATCATATTGAGGACAGGGAGGGGCGTACAGCGGTCACATTGAGGACAGGGAGGGGCGGACAGCGATCACATTGAGGACATGGAGGGGCGGACGGCGATCACATTGAGGACAGGAAGCGGCGGACAGCGATCACATTGAGGACAGGGAGGGGCGGACAGCGATCACATTGAGGACGGGGAGGGGTGGACGGCGATCACATTGTGGACACCAGGGAGGGGCGGACAGCGATCACATTGAGGACAGGCAGGGGCGGACAGCGATCACATTGATGACAGGGAGGGGCCGACAGCGATCACATTGAGGACAGGGAGGGGCGGACAGCGGTCACATTGAGGACGGGAAGGGGCGGAGAGCGATCACATTGAGGATAGGGAGGATCGGACAGCGATCACATTGAGGACATGGAGGGGCGGACGGCGATCACATTGAGGACAGGAAGCGGCGGACAGCGATCACATTGAGGATAGGGAGGGCCGGACAGCGATCACATTGAGGACAGGGAGGGGTGGAAGTCGATCACATTGAGGACACCAGGGAGGGGCGGACAGCGATCACATTGAGGACAGGCAGGGGCGGACAGCGATCACATTGATGACAGGGAGGGGCGGACAGCGATCACATTGAGGACAGGGAGGGGCGGACAGCGATCACATTGAGGACGGGAAGGGGCGGAGAGCGATCACATTGAAGATAGGGAGGATCGGACAGCGATCACATTGAGGACAGGGAGGGGCGGACAGCGATCACATTGAGGACAGAGAGGAGCGCACAGCGATCACATTGAGGACAGGGAGGAGCGGACAGCGATCACATTGAGGACAAGGAGGGGCGGACAGCGATCACATTGAGGACAGGGAGAGGCGGACATCGATCACATTGAGGACAGGGAGGGGCGGACAACGATCACATTGAGGACAGGGAAGGGCGGACAGCGATCACATTGAGGACAGGGAGAGGCGGACATCGATCACATTGAGGACAGGGAGGGGCGGACAACGATCACATTGAGGACAGAGAGGGGCGGACAGCGATCACATTGAGGACAGAGAGGGGCGGACAGCGATCACATTGCGGACAGGGAGGGGCGGACAGCGATCAGATTGAGGACAGGGAGGGGCGGACAGCGATCACATTATGGACAGGGAGCGGCGGACAACGATCACATTGAGGACAGAGAGGGGCGGACAGCGATCATATTGAGGACGGGAGGGGCGGACAGCGATCACATTGAGGACAGGAAGGATCGGACAGCGATCACATTGAGGACAGGGAGTGGCGGACAGCGATCACATTGAGGACAGGGAGGGGGGGACAGCCATCACATTGAGGACAGGGAGGGGCGGACAACGATCACATTGAAGACAGGGAGGGGCGGACAACGATCACATTGAGGACGGGGAGGGGCGGATAGCGATCACATTGAGGACAGGGAGTGGCGGACAGCGATCACATTGAGGACGGGAAGGGGCGGAGAGCGATCACATTGAGGATAGGGAGGATCGGACAGCGATCACATTGAGGACAGGGAGGGGCGGACAGCGATCACATTGAGGACAGTGAGGAGCGCACAGCGATCACATTGAGGACAGGGAGGAGCGGACAGCGATCACATTGAGGACAAGGAGGGGCGGACAGCGATCACATTGAGGACAGGGAGAGGCGGACATCGATCACATTGAGGACAGGGAGGGGCGGACAACGATCACATTGAGGACAGGGAAGGGCGGACAGCGATCACATTGAGGACAGGGAGGGGCGGACATCGATCACCTTGAGGACAGGGAGGGGCGGACAACGATCACATTGAGGACAGAGAGGGGCGGACAGCGATCACATTGAGGACAGAGAGGGGCGGACAGCGATCACATTGCGGACAGGGAGGGGCGGACAGCGATCAGATTGAGGACAGGGAGGGGTGGACAGCGATCACATTGAGGACAGGGAGGGGCGGACAGCAATCACATTGAGGACAGGGAGTGGCGGGCAGCAATCACATTGAGGACAGGGAGGGGTGGACAGCGATCACATTGAGGACCAGCAGGGGCGGACAGCGGTCACATTGAGGACAGGGAGGGGCGGACAGCGATCACATTGAGGACATGGAGGGGCGGACGGCGATCACATTGAGGACAGGAAGCGGCGGACAGCGATCACATTGAGGACAGGGAGGGGCGGACAGCGATCACATTGAGGACGGGGAGGGGTGGACGGCGATCACATTGAGGACACCAGGGAGGGGCGGACAGCGATCACATTGAGGACCGGCAGGGGCCGACAGCGATCACATTGAGGACAAGGAGGGGCGGACAGCGATCACATTGAGGACAGGGAGAGGCGGACATCGATCACATTGAGGACAGGGAGGGGCGGACAACGATCACATTGAGGACAGGGAAGGGCGGACAGCGATCACATTGAGGACAGGGAGAGGCGGACATCGATCACATTGAGGACAGGGAGGGGCGGACAACGATCACATTGAGGACAGAGAGGGGCGGACAGCGATCACATTGAGGACAGAGAGGGGCGGACAGCGATCATATTGAGGACGGGGAGGGGGGGACAGCGATCACATTGAGGACAGGGAGGGGCGGACAACGATCACATTGAAGACAGGGAGGGGCTTACAACGATCACATTGAGGACGGGGAGGGGCGGATAGCGATCACATTGAGGACAGGGAGTGGCGGACAGCGATCACATTGAGGACAGGGAGGGACGGACAGCGATCACATTGAGGACGGGGAGGGGCGGACAGCGATCACATTCAGGACAGGAAGGGGTGGACAGCGATCACATTGAGGAAGGGGAGGGGCGAACAGCGATCACATTGAGGACAGGGAGGGGTGGACAGCGATCACATTGAGGACAGGAAGCGGCGGACAGCGATCACATTGAGGACAGGGAGGGGCGTACAGCGGTCACATTGAGGACAGGGAGGGGCGGACAGCGATCACATTGAGGACATGGAGGGGCGGACGGCGATCACATTGAGGACAGGAAGCGGCGGACAGCGATCACATTGAGGACAGGGAGGGGCGGACAGCGATCACATTGAGGACGGGGAGGGGTGGACGGCGATCACATTGAGGACACCAGGGAGGGGCGGACAGCGATCACATTGAGGACAGGGAGGGGCGGACAGCGATCACATTGAGGACAGGGAGGGGCGGACAGCGATCACATTGAGGACGGGAAGGGGCGGAGAGCGATCACATTGAGGATAGGGAGGATCGGAGAGCGATCACATTGAGGACATGGAGGGGCGGACGGCGATCACATTGAGGACAGGAAGCGACGGACAGCGATCACATTGAGGACAGGGAGGGGCGGACAGCGATCACATTGAGGACAGGGAGGGGTGGACGGCGATCCCATTGAGGACACCATGGAGGGGCGGACAGCGATCACATTGAGGTCAGGGAGGGGCGGACAGCAATCACATTGAGGTCAGGCAGGGGCGGACAGCGATCACATTGATGACAGGGAGGGGCCGACAGCGATCACATTGAGGACAGGGCGGGGCGGACAGCGATCACATTGAGGACGGGAAGGGGCGGAGAGCGATCACATTGAGGATAGGGAGGATCGGACAGCGATCACATTGAGGACAGGGAGGGGCGGACAGCGATCACATTGAGGAGAGAGAGGAGCGCACAGCGATCACATTGAGGACAGGGAGGAGCGGACAGCGATCACATTGAGGACAAGGAGGGGCGGACAGCGATCACATTGAGGACAGGGAGGGGTGGACGGCGATCACATTGAGGACACCAGGGAGGGGCGGACAGCGATCACATTGAGGACAGGGAGGGGCGGACAGCGATCACATTGATGACAGGGAGGGGCCGACAGCGATCACATTGAGGACAGGGAGGGGCGGACAGCAATCACATTGAGGACGGGAAGGGGCGGAGAGCGATCACATTGAGGATAGGGAGGATCGGACAGCGATCACATTGAGGACAGGGAGGGGCGGACAGCGATCACATTGAGGACAGAGAGGAGCGCACAGCGATCACATTGAGGACAGGGAGGAGCGGACAGCGATCACATTGAGGACAAGGAGGGGCGGACAGCGATCACATTGAGGACAGGGAGAGGCGGACATCGATCACATTGAGGACAGGGAGGGGCGGACAACGATCACATTGAGGACAGGGAAGGGCGGACAGCGATCACATTGAGGACAGGGAGAGGCGGACATCGATCACATTGAGGACAGGGAGGGGCGGACAACGATCACATTGAGGACAGAGAGGGGCGGACAGCGATCACATTGAGGACAGAGAGGGGCGGACAGCGATCACATTGCGGACAGGGAGGGGCGGACAGCGATCAGATTGAGGACAGGGAGGGGCGGACAGCGATCACATTATGGACGGGGAGCGGCGGACAACGATCGCATTGAGGACAGAGAGGGGCGGACAGCGATCATATTGAGGACGGGGAGGGGGGGACAGCGATCACATTGAGGACAGGGAGGGGCGGACAACGATCACATTGAAGACAGGGAGTGGCTTACAACGATCACATTGAGGACGGGGAGGGGCGGATAGCGATCACATTGAGGACAGGGAGTGGCGGACAGCGATCACATTGAGGACAGGGAGGGACGGACAGCGATCACATTAAGGACGGGGAGGGGCGGACAGCGATCACATTGAGGACAGGGAGGGGTGGACAGCGATCACATTGAGGAAGGGGAGGGGCGGACAGCGATCACATTGAGGACAGGGAGGGGTGGACAGCGATCACATTGAGGACAGGAAGCGGCGGACAGCGATCACATTGAGGACAGGGAGGGGCGTACAGCGGTCACATTGAGGACAGGGAGGGGCGGACAGCGATCACATTGAGGACATGGAGGGGCGGACGGCGATCACATTGAGGACAGGAAGCGGCGGACAGCGATCACATTGAGGACAGGGAGGGGCGGACAGCGATCACATTGAGGACGGGGAGGGGTGGACGGCGATCACATTGTGGACACCAGGGAGGGGCGGACAGCGATCACATTGAGGACAGGCAGGGGCGGACAGCGATCACATTGATGACAGGGAGGGGCCGACAGCGATCACATTGAGGACAGGGAGGGGCGGACAGCGGTCACATTGAGGACGGGAAGGGGCGGAGAGCGATCACATTGAGGATAGGGAGGATCGGACAGCGATCACATTGAGGACATGGAGGGGCGGACGGCGATCACATTGAGGACAGGAAGCGGCGGACAGCGATCACATTGAGGATAGGGAGGGGCGGACAGCGATCACATTGAGGACAGGGAGGGGTGGAAGTCGATCACATTGAGGACACCAGGGAGGGGCGGACAGCGATCACATTGAGGACAGGCAGGGGCGGACAGCGATCACATTGATGACAGGGAGGGGCGGACAGCGATCACATTGAGGACAGGGAGGGGCGGACAGCGATCACATTGAGGACGGGAAGGGGCGGAGAGCGATCACATTGAGGATAGGGAGGATCGGACAGCGATCACATTGAGGACAGGGAGGGGCGGACAGCGATCACATTGAGGACAGAGAGGAGCGCACAGCGATCACATTGAGGACAGGGAGGTGCGGACAGCGATCACATTGAGGACAAGGAGGGGCGGACAGCGATCACATTGAGGACAGGGAGAGGCGGACATCGATCACATTGAGGACAGGGAGGGGCGGACAACGATCACATTGAGGACAGGGAAGGGCGGACAGCGATCACATTGAGGACAGGGAGAGGCGGACATCGATCACATTGAGGACAGGGAGGGGCGGACAACGATCACATTGAGGACAGAGAGGGGCGGACAGCGATCACATTGAGGACAGAGAGGGGCGGACAGCGATCACATTGCGGACAGGGAGGGGCGGACAGCGATCAGATTGAGGACAGGGAGGGGCGGACAGCGATCACATTATGGACAGGGAGCGGCGGACAACGATCACATTGAGGACAGAGAGGGGCGGACAGCGATCATATTGAGGACGGGAGGGGCGGACAGCGATCACATTGAGGACAGGAAGGATCGGACAGCGATCACATTGAGGACAGGGAGGGGCGGACAGCGATCACATTGAGGACAGGGAGGGGGGGACAGCCATCACATTGAGGACAGGGAGGGGCGGACAACGATCACATTGAAGACAGGGAGGGGCGGACAACGATCACATTGAGGACGGGGAGGGGCGGATAGCGATCACATTGAGGACAGGGAGTGGCGGACAGCGATCACATTGAGGACGGGAAGGGGCGGAGAGCGATCACATTGAGGATAGGGAGGATCGGACAGCGATCACATTGAGGACAGGGAGGGGCGGACAGCGATCACATTGAGGACAGTGAGGAGCGCACAGCGATCACATTGAGGACAGGGAGGAGCGGACAGCGATCACATTGAGGACAAGGAGGGGCGGACAGCGATCACATTGAGGACAGGGAGAGGCGGACATCGATCACATTGAGGACATGGAGGGGCGGACAACGATCACATTGAGGACAGGGAAGGGCGGATAGCGATCACATTGAGGACAGGGAGGGGCGGACATCGATCACCTTGAGGACAGGGAGGGGCGGACAACGATCACATTGAGGACAGAGAGGGGCGGACAGCGATCACATTGAGGACAGAGAGGGGCGGACAGCGATCACATTGCGGACAGGGAGGGGCGGACAGCGATCAGATTGAGGACAGGGAGGGGCGGACAGCGATCACATTATGGACAGGGAGCGGCGGACAACGATCACATTGAGGACAGAGAGGGGCGGACAGCGATCATATTGAGGACGGGGAGGGGCGGACAGCGATCATATTGAGGACAGGAAGGATCGGACAGCGATCACATTGAGGACAGGGAGGGGCGGACAGCGATCACATTGAGGACAGGGAGGGGGTGACAGCGATCACATTGAGGACAGGGAGGGGCGGACAACGATCACATTGAAGACAGGGAGGGGCGGACAACGATCACATTGAGGACGGGGAGGGGCGGATAGCTATCACATTGAGGACAGGGAGTGGCGGACAGCGATCACATTGAGGACAGGGAGGGACGGACAGCGATCACATTGAGGACGGGGAGGGGCGGACAGCGATCACATTGAGGACAGGGAGGGGTGGACAGCGATCACATTGAGGAAGGGGAGGGGCGGACAGCGATCACATTGAGGACAGGAAGGGGCGGACGGCGATCACATTGAGGACAGGGAAAGGTGGACAGCGATCACATTGAGGACAGGAAGCGGCGGACAGCGATCACATTGAGGACAGGGAGGGGCGAACAGCGATCACATTGAGGACGGGGAGGCGCGGACAGCGATCACATTGAGGACAGAGAGGGGCGGACAGCGATCACATTGAGGACAGGGAGGGGCGAACAGCGATCACATTGAGGACGGGGAGGCGCGGACAGCGATCACATTGAGGACAGAGAGGGGCGCACATCGATCACATTGAGGACATGGAGGGGCGGACAGCCATCACATTGTGGACGGGGAGGGGCGGACAGCGATCACATTGAGGACAGAGAGGGGCTTACAGCGATCACATTGCGGACACGGAGGGGCGGACAGCGATCACATTGAGGACGGGGAGGCGCGGACAACGATCACATTGAGGACGGGGAGGCGCGGACTGCGATCACTTTGAGGACAGAGGGGGGCGGACAGAGATCACATTGAGGACAGGGAGCGGCGGACAGCGATCACATTGAGGACGGGGAGGCGCGGACAGCGATCAAGTTGAGGGCAGGGAGGGGCGGACAGCGATCACATTGGGGACAGGGAGGGGCGGACAGCGATCACATTGAGGACAGGGGGGATCGCCCAGCGATCACATTGAGGACAGGGAGTGGCGGGCAGCAATCACAGTGAGGACAGGGAGGGGTGGACAGCGATCACATTGAGGACAGGGAGGGGCGGACAGCGATCACCTTGAGGACAGGGAGGGGCGGACATCGATCACATCGAGGACAGGGAGAGGCGGACAACGATCACATTGAGGACAGAGATGGGCGGACAGCGATCACATTGAGGACAGAGAGGGGCGGACAGCGATCACATTGCGGACAGGGAGGGGCGGACAGCGATCAGATTGAGGATGGGGAGGGGCGGACAGCGATCACATTGAGGACAGGAAGGATCGGACAGCGATCACATTCAGGACAGGGAGGGGCGGACAGCGATCACATTGAGGACAGGGAGGGGGGGACAGCGATCACATTGAGGACAGGGAGGGGCGGACAACGATCACATTGAGGACGGGGAGGGGCGGATAGCGATCACATTGAGGACAGGGAGGGACGGAGAGCCATCACATTGAGGACAGGGAGGATCAGACAGCGATTACATTGAGAACAGGGAGGGACGGACAGCGATCACATTGAGGACAGAGAGGGGCGGACAGCGATCACATTGAGGACAGGGAGGGGCGGACAGCGATCACATTGAGGACAGGGAGGATCAGACAGCGATTACATTGAGGACAGAGAGAGGCGGGCAGCGATCGCATTGAGGACAGAGAGGGGCGGACAGCGATCACATTGACGACAGGGAGGGGCGGACAGCGATCACATTGAGGACAGGGCCGATCAGACAGCGATTACATTGAGGACAGGGAGGGACGGACAGCGATCACATTGAGGACAGGGAGGGGTGGGCAGCGATCACGTCGAGGACAGGGAGGATCAGAGAGCGATTACATTGAGCACAGGGAAGGACGGACAGCGATCACATTGAGGACAGAAAGGGGCGGACAGCGATCACGTTGAGGACAGGGAAGGGCGGACAGCAATCACATTTAGGACAGGGAGGGGCGGACAGTGATCACACTGAGGACAGGGAGGGGCGGACAGCGATCACATTGAGGACAGAGAGGGGCGGACAGCGATCACATTGAGGACAAGAAGGATCGGACTGCGATCACATTGAGGACAGGGAGGGGCGGACAGCGATCACATTGAGGACAGAGAGGGGCGGACAGCGATCACATTGAGGACAAGAAGGATCGGACAGCGATCACATTGAGGACAGGGAGGGGCGGACAGCGATCACATTGAGGACAGGGAGGGGCGGACAGCGATCACATTGAGGACAGGGAGGGGCGGACAGCGATCACATTGAGGACAGGGAGGGGCGGACAGCGAACACATTGAGGACGGGGAGGGGCGGACTGCGATCACATGGAGGACAGGGAGGGGCGGACAGCGATCACATTGAGGACAGGGAGGGGCGGACAGCGATCACATTGAGGACGGGGAGGGGCGGACAGCGATCACATTGAGGACAGGGAGGGGCGGACAGCGATCACATTGAGGACAGGGAGGGGCGGACAGCAATCCCATTGAGGACGTTGAGGGGCGGACAACGATCACATTGAGGACACGGAGGGGCGCTCAGCGATCACATTGAGGACGGGGAGGCGCAGACAGTGATCACATTGAAGACAGGGAGGGGCGGACAGCGATCACATTGCGGACAGGGAGGGGCGGACAGCGATCACATTGAAGACGGGGAGACGCGAACAGCGATCACATTGGAGACAGAGAGTGGAGGACAGCGATCACATTGAGGACAGGGAGGGGCGGACAGCGATCACATTGAGGACAGGGAGGGGTCGACAGCGATCACATTGAGGACGGGGTGGGGCGGACAGCGATCACATTGAGGACAGGAAGAGTCGGACAGCGATCACATTGAGAACAGGGAGGGGCGGACAGCGATCACATTGAGGACAGGGAGGGGCGGACAGCGATCACATTGAGGATAGGGAGGGGCGGACAGCGATCACATTGAGGACGGGGAGGCGCGGACAGCGATCACATTGAGGACGGAGAGGGGCGGACAGCGATCACATTGTGGACAGGGAGGATCGGACAGCGATCACATTGAGGACAGGGAGGCGCGGACATCGATCACATTGAGGAGAGTGAGGGGCGGACAGCGATCACATTGAGGACAGGGAGGGGCGGACAGCAATCACATTGAGGACAGAGAGGGGCGGACATCGATCACATTGAGGACAGTGGGGGGCGGACAGCGATCATATTGAGGACGGAGAGGTGCGGACAGCGATCACATTGAGGACAGGGAGGATCGGACAGCGATCACATTGAGGACAGGGAGGGGCGGACAGCGATCACATTGAGGACAGAGAGGGGCGGACAGCGATCACATTGAGGACAGGGAGGGGTGGACAGCGATCACATTGAGGACAGGGAGGGGCGGACAGCGATCACATTGAGGACAAGGAGGGACGGACAGCGATCACATTGAGGACAGGGAGGGGCGGACAGCGATCACATTGAGGACAGGGTGGTTCGTACAGCGATCACATTGAGGACAGGGAGGGGTGGACAGCGATCACATTGAGGACAGGGAGGGGTGGACAGCGATCACATTGAGGACAAGGAGGGACGGACAGCGATCACATTGAGGACAGGGAGGGGCGGACAGCGATCACATTGAGGACGGGGAGGGGTGGACAGCGATCACATTGAGGACAGGGAGGTGCGTACAGCGATCACATTGAGGACATGGAGGGGCGGACAGCGATCACATTGAGGACAGGGAGGGACGGACAGCGATCACATTGAGGACAGGGAGGGGCGGACAGCGATCACATTGAGGACGGGGAGGGGTGGACAGCGATCACATTCAGGACAGGGAGGGGTGGACAGCGATCACATTGAGGACAGGGAGGGACGGACAGCGATCACATTGAGGACAGGGAGGTGCGTACAGCGATCACATTGAGGACAGGGAGGGGCGGACAGCGATCACATTGAGGACACGGAGGTGCGTACAGCGATCACATTGAGGACAGGGAGGGGCGGACAGCGATCACATTGAGGACAGGGAGGTGCGTACAGCGATCACATTGAGGACAGGGAGGGGCGGACAGCGATCACATTGAGGACAGGGAGGGGCGGACAGCGATCACATTGAGGACAGGGCGGGGTGGACAGCGATCACATTGAGGACAAAGAGGGGCGGACAGCGATCACATTGAGGACAGGGAGGGGCGGACAGCGATCACATTGAGGACAGGGAGGGGTGGACAGCGATCACATTGAGGACAGAGAGGGACGGACAGCGATCACATTGAGGACAGGGAGGGGCGGACAGCGATCACATTGAGGACAGGGAGGTGCGTACAGCGATCACATTGAGGACAGGGAGGGGCGGACAGCGATCACATTGAGGACAGGGAGGGGTGGACAGCGATCACATTGAGGACAGGGAGGGGCGGACAGCGATCACATTGAGGACGGGGAGGGGTGGACAGCGATCACATTGAGGACAGGGAGGGGCGGACAGCGATCACATTGAGGACGGGGAGGGGTGGACAGCGATCACATTGAGGAAAGGGAGGATCGGACAGCGATCACATTGAGGACAGGGAGGGGCGGACAGCGATCACATTGAGGACAGAGAGGGGCGGACAGCGATCACATTGAGGACAGGGAGGGGTGGACAGCGATCACATTGAGGACAGGGAGGGGCGGACAGCGATCACATTGAGGGCAGGGAGGTGCGTACAGCGATCACATTGAAGACAGGGTGGTTCGTACAGCGATCACATTGAGGACAGGGAGGGGTGGACAGCGATCACATTGAGGACAGGGAGGGGTGGACAGCGATCACATTGAGGACAAGGAGGGACGGACAGCGATCACATTGAGGACAGGGAGGGGCGGACAGCGATCACATTGAGGACGGGGAGGGGTGGACAGCGATCACATTGAGGACAGGGAGGTGCGTACAGCGATCACATTGAGGACATGGAGAGGCGGACAGCGATCACATTGAGGACAGGGAGGGACGGACAGCGATCACATTGAGGACAGGGAGGGGCGGACAGCGATCACATTGAGGACGGGGAGGGGTGGACAGCGATCACATTCAGGACAGGGAGGGGTGGACAGCGATCACATTGAGGACATGGAGGGACGGACAGCGATCACATTGAGGACAGGGATTGCGTACAGCGATCACATTGAGGACAGGGAGGTGCGGACAGCGATCACATTGAGGACACGGAGGTGCGTACAGCGATCACATTGAGGACAGGGAGGGGCGGACAGCGATCACATTGAGGACAGGGAGGTGCGTACAGCGATCACATTGAGGACAGGGAGGGGCGGACAGCGATCACATTGAGGACAGGGAGGGGCGGACAGCGATCACATTGAGGACAGGGAGGGGTGGACAGCGATCACATTGAGGACAAAGAGGGGCGGACAGCGATCACATTGAGGACAGGGAGGGGCGGACAGCGATCACATTGAGGACAGGGAGGGGTGGACAGCGATCACATTGAGGACAGAGAGGGACGGACAGCGATCACATTGAGGACAGGGAGGGGCGGACAGCGATCACATTGAGGACAGGGAGGTGCGTACAGCGATCACATTGAGGACAGGGAGGGGCTGACAGCGATCACATTGAGGACAGGGAGGGGTGGACAGCGATCACATTGAGGACAGGGAGGGGCGGACAGCGATCACATTGAGGACGGGGAGGGGTGGACAGCGATCACATTGAGGACAGGGAGGGGCGGACAGCGATCACATTGAGGACGGGGAGGGGTGGACAGCGATCACATTGAGGAAAGGGAGGTGCGTACAGCGATCACATTGAGGACAGGGAGGGGCGGACAGCGATCACATTGAGGACATGGAGGGGTGGACAGCGATCACATCGAGGACAGGGAGGGGCGGACAGCGATCACATTGAGGACAGGGAGGGGCGGACAGCAATCACATTGAGGACAGAGAGGGGTGGACAGCGATCATATTGAGGACGGAGAGGGGCGGACAGCGATCACATTGAGGACAGGGAGGGGTGGACAGCGATCACATTGAGGACGGGGTGGGGCGGACAGCGATCACATTGAGGACAGGAAGAGTCGGACAGCGATCACATTGAGAACAGGGAGGGGCGGACAGCGATCACATTGAGGACAGGGAGGGGCGGACAGCGATCACATTGAGGATAGGGAGGGGCGGACAGCGATCACATTGAGGACGGGGAGGCGCGGACAGCGATCACATTGAGGACGGAGAGGGGCGGACAGCGATCACATTGAGGACAGGGAGGATCGGACAGCGATCACATTGAGGACAGGGAGGGGCGGGCATCGATCACATTGAGGACAGTGAGGGGCGGACAGCGATCACATTGAGGACAGGGAGGGGCGGACAGCGATCACATTGAGGACAGAGAGGGGCGGACATCGATCACATTGAGGACAGAGAGGGGCGGACAGCGATCACATTGAGGACAGGGAGGGGTGGACAGCGATCACAGTGAGGACAGGGAGGGGCGGACAGCGATCACATTGAGGACAGGGAGGTGCGTACAGCGATCACATTGAGGACAGGGTGGTTCGTACAGCGATCACATTGAGGACAGGGAGGGGTGGACAGCGATCACATTGAGGACAGGGAGGGGTGGACAGCGATCACATTGAGGACAAGGAGGGACGGACAGCGATCACATTGAGGACAGGGAGGGGCGGACAGCGATCACATTGAGGACGGGGAGGGGTGGACAGCGATCACATTGAGGACAGGGAGGTGCGTACAGCGATCACATTGAGGACATGGAGGGGCGGACAGCGATCACATTGAGGACAGGGAGGGACGGACAGCGATCACATTGAGGACAGGGAGGGGCGGACAGCGATCACATTGAGGACGGGGAGGGGTGGACAGCGATCACATTCAGGACAGGGAGGGGTGGACAGCGATCACATTGAGGACAGGGAGGGACGGACAGCGATCACTCTAAGGATAGGGGGTGGCGGACGGCCATCACCTTGAGGACAGGGAGGGGTGGACAGCGATCACATTGTGGACGGGGAGGGGCGGACAGCGATCACATTGAGGACAGAGAGGGGCGGACATCGATCACATTGAGGACATGGAGGGGCGGACAGCCATCACATTGTGGACGGGGAGGGGCGGACAGCGATCACATTGAGGACAGAGAGGGGCGGACAGCGATCACATTGCGGACACGGAGGGGCGGACAGCGATCACATTGGGGACGGGGAGGCGCGGACAACGATCACATTGAGGACAGAGAGGACCAGACAATGATCACATTGATGACGGGGAGGGGCGGACAGCGATCACCTTGAGGACAGAGAGGACCAGACAATGATCACATTGAGGACAGGGAGGGGCGGACAGCGATCACATTGAGGACACGGAGGTACGAACAGCGATCACATTGAGGACAGGGAGGGGTGGACAGCGATCACATTGAGGACAGGGAGCGGCGGACAGCGATCACATTGAGGACAGAGAGGTACGAACAGCGATCACATTGAGGACAGGGAGGGGTGGACAGCGATCACATTGAGGACAGGGAGGGGCGGACAGCGATCACATTGAGGATGGGGAGGGGCGGACAGCGATCACATTGACGACGGGGAGGGGCGGACAGCGATCACATTGAGGACAGGGAAGGGCGGACAGCGATCACATTGAGCACAGGGAGGGGCGGACAGCGATCACATGGAGGCCAGGGAGGAGCCGACAGCGATCACATTGAGGACGGGGAGGGGCGGACTACGATCACATTGAGGACAGGGAGGGGCGGACAGTGATCTCATTTTGGACAGGGAGGGGCGGACAACGATCGCATTGAGGACAGGGAGTGGTGGACAGCGATCACATTGAGGACAGGGAGGATCAGACAGCGATCACATTGATGACGTGGAGGGGCGGACAGCGATCACCTTGAGGACAAAGAGGACCAGACAATGATCACATTGAGGACAGGGAGGGACGGACAGCGCTCACACTGAGGACATCTAGGGGCGGACAGAGATCACATTGAGGACAGGGAGGGGCGGACAGCGATTACATTGAGGACTGGGAGGGGCGGACAGCGATCACATTGAGGACAGGGAGGGACGGACAGCGACCACATTGAGGACAGAGAGGGACGGACAGCGATCACATTGAGGACAGGGAGGGGCGGACAGCGATCATAATGACGACAGAGAGGGTCGGACAGCGATCACATTGAGGACGGGGAGGGGCGGACAGCGATCACATTGAGGACAGGGAGGGGCGGACAGCGATCACATTGAGGACAGAGAGGGGCGGACAGCGATCACATTGAGGACAGGGAGGGGCGGACAGCGATCACATTGAGGACAGGGAGGGACGGACAGCGATCACATTGAGGACAGGGAGGGGCGGAGAGCGATCACATTGAGGACAAGGAGGGGCGGACAACGATCACATTGAGGACTGGGAGGGGCAGACAGCGATCACATTGAGGACAGGGAGGGGCGGACGGCGATCACATTGAGGACAGGGAGGGGCGGACAGCGATCACATTGAGGACAGGGAGGGGCGGACAGCGATCACATTGAGGACAGGGAGGGGCGGACATCGATCACATTGAGGACAGGGAGGGGCGGACAGCGATCACATTGAGGACAGGGAATGGCGGACAGCGATCACATTGAAGACAGGGAGGGGTGGACAGCGATCACATTGAGGACAGGGAGGGCGGACAGCGATCACATTTAGGACAGGGAGGATCAGACAGCGATTACATTGAGGACAGGGAGGATCAGACGGCGATCACATAGAGGACCTGAAGGGACGGACAGCGATCACATTGAGGACAGGGATGGGCGGACAGCGATCACATTGAGGACAGGGATGGGCGGACAGCGATCACATTGAGGACAGCGAGGGGCGGACAGCGATCACATTGAGGACAGGGAGGGGCGGACAACGGTCACATTGAGGACAGGGAGGGCGGACAGCGAGCATATTGAGGACAGGGAGGGGCGGACAGCGATCACATTAAGGACAGGGAGGGACGAACAGCGATCACATTGAGGACAGGGAGGGACGGACAGCGATCACATTGAGGACAGAGAGGGGTGGACAGCAATCACATTGAGGACAGGGAGTGGCGGACAGCGATCACATTGAGGACAGGGAGGGACGGACAGCGGTCACATTGAGGACAGGGAGAGACCGACAGCGGTCTCATTGAGGACAGGGAGGGGCGGACAGCGATCACATTGAGGACAGGGAGCGGCGGACAGCGGTCACATTGAGGACATGGAGGGGCGGACAGCGAGCATATTGAGGACAGGGAGGGGCGGACAGCGATCACATTAAGGACAGGGAGGGACGAACAGCGATCACATTGAGGACAGGGAGGGACGGACAGCGATCACATTGAGGACAGAGAGGGGTGGACAGCAATCACATTGAGGACAGGGAGTGGCGGACAGCGATCACATTGAGGACAGGGAGGGACGGACAGCGGTCACATTGAGGACAGGGAGAGACCGACAGCGGTCTCATTGAGGACAGGGAGGGGCGGACAGCGATCACATTGAGGACAGGGAGCGGCGGACAGCGGTCACATTGAGGACATGGAGGGGCGGACAGCGATCACATTGAGGACAGGAAGGAGCAGACAGCGATCACATTGAGGACAGGGGCGGACAATACCTAGATAAAAAAAATAATGGAAAGCGTGCCTCAAAAAGTAAAAAACAACACAATCTACTAATTTGCAGTGGCCTGAACCATGTCTCCTAACCTTTTGGTTTTGTGATTTAATTTAACGGCGAGGTAGCAGGCGAACCCTTGAATCATTATTGAAGCTCAATAGACACTTTAATTAGACACGACCGTAACCGTACTGTGGGTGGCGCTTCAAATGCGAAGCAGAGCGTTGACTATTTGCTTCATGGCAGGGGCGGATCAATGGGGGGCAGGGGGTTAGGGGGGTTTGAACCCCCCCCCCCTACCCCCTTCGGAACCTGAACATACACTGTTAAAGTCGGCTTCTCCGAGCAGCGCCCCCCCCCCCCCTCCTCCCCCGGTCGCGAGATTTTCAGAGAGCACCCCGCTACCCGGTCGCAGGTTTTAGCCAGAGAGCACCCCCCCCCCCCACCCGGTCGCAAGTTTTTCAGAGAGCAAGCCCCCCGCCCCCGGTCGCAAGTTTTCAGAGAGCAACCCTCCCCTTGGCAAATTCCTAGATCCGCCCCTGTCATGGAATTTGTTCTGTTATGCCTTAATATATCAGGAAAGTGCTTTATGCTGTTGTTTGCTGTGTGTTATTTGTCCCATGATAATATTGAAAAATGCCACTTTGACTTTAATTTATCTTGTTCATTCGTCAACTTCTTCCAGCTACCATAGCGTCTATCTGGCTGTTAACTTTGCTTTTCAGGTACGGTCATCATCGGATAGCTGACAATATTCAGATACGGGCAGCATTGCAAAAACGACTAAATGCTCTATAGATGTAAGTGATAGATCTAGTACTGAAATGTACAACGCAACAAACCTGAACAAAAGTTATACTGAAACGACATCACATAACTAACGTTACGCAATGACGTATTTGTTATGGCTTCAGTCTTCCTGTCTTTCTAACTAATCGAACCCGATATTGTGACATCACCAGTGTGGTAGCCATAGCAACTGACGAGGCTATGACGCACTCTCTGCCTTCGATTCACTCCGCTAGGGCTCCATTACATCTCTGTTGTCGCCTACTTCCTCAATGCATCTTCACACCCGCTTTTTGCTGTGTTAAATAGATAGAGCTCGTAATTTCTATGTTTTATTCTTGAAAATTATAATGTTGCAAGAAATTGCAGCTGATTTGACCGTTTTTTAAGAATCGTGAAATTTGCCCCCGGCCGACAGCAGAGGTAAAAGCGCAGCTTGCGTAGAGTCACCGCACGGGGAGCTTGGTTATGACTGTCCGTACAGGCAAACTACACCACTGTACCAGAGAATATTGCAGAGTTACTCTGATCGGACAATATTTTATAACGCATATTAGGCTACTGTTGTGATCATAATTATGAGCAGATCTGAAAAGTAACGAACCATATATGAATAATATCAGAATATGATCAAGGTATACAAATCGAAGCAAAGATATATTTAAAATAGCCAGATATGGCTGTTAAACCGACCTTCTAGTGACATATAAGCGGTGATTCCATAATACACAAAGTTTATACATATATTAGTGGGGTGTTTGTTCTGTGAATAACAATACCAGAGAGCCAACCTACCCTGACAAAAAAACCTTGAAGCCGGGCACCTGAACCCACGTCATACGCATGCATGGCAGACGTATGTGGGAATCGATTTTCTAACCCGAAACTCGCAGTGTCTATTTATGACGTTAGATGTCTGTTGGAAGAATATAAAGTTCTTACACCAAATACTTTACGATATATCATTCGTATGCAAAACTCACTTTCAGCAATTACTCATACCGTCTCATCGTGTTCAATTCCTATTAAACGTGAGTCCATCATGCAACATGTGTCTACCTACGTTTTGCGAACTGTACGAACTGTGCATAGGCCTACATAACGATATTGATACATATTCGTATAAAAAATGTGCTTTCAGCAGAAATTACTCAAACGATCTCATCTTGTTCAATTCCTCTTAAAAGCAAATCCATCATGCAACATGCAACTACCTACGTTTTCCGAGCTGCACGTGCCGTTCCATATACTATTGCATTTTCGTATAAGTCATTATTGGTTTTACGGACATGCGCGCGTTTTCTATATACAGTGTCATCGTGATAAAGCAGCATGTAATCAAACACCAGCGATTGTATGTCGCCCTACGCTGAGGTCGATACATTCGGGCATAAATCATTAACCATTCCGCTGACATATAATCTAGAAAAACGCACAGACGATGCAACATGCGGCCATGTTTCCAGTTAAACTGTATCGTGATAGGGTTGTAAGCAGGTGGGGCCGGGTGCTGTGAGATCGGGGGAGGGGCGTCCGTGAGGGGAATATAAACCCGGACACAACGACGGGAGAGTCACTGGAAGCATCTTCGGCCAACAGAACGGACGACAGAGCAGGGAAACAACGGAAAGAACGCACACGAAGACGTCACTCCTTCTGCGGTAAGAAGCACAGAATGCTTTCTCGCACCTTTTTAAGTACTTAGTTTACTGTGTTGACACTGTGTTGAGAAACTAAACCGCTTGGGGGCAGCATAGGACCGTCCAGCTCTGCATATGACAGGAGTTTTTCTTGTAGCTTAAGCCATGGGCGGATCCACGGGCGGGAGGGGGGGGGGGGGCGACTCGGTCCCGGCCCCCCCTTTTAGGGCCGAAATTTATATAATTTAGACCATCTAACATATGAAAACCAAAACCGCCCCCCCCCCCCTCCCTATTCAGCATATCTGGATCCGACCCTGAAACCGGGCCCCCTATCCAGACTTTCTGGATCCGCCTCTGTAAGCAGGCGCGCTACCTTAAACAAACCATACTTTATTAGGAAGATATGATCGCAACAAATGTGGGTCATCCATATATGTCAAGACATATGTTCTATTCTATGTAAGCGCCGTGATAACGGAATGTTGATGACGGAATGCCGAGGCTTCTGTCCCCGTGCAGTGATCCTCACTACAATACGGAATCCTTCATTATGATTATTATGATGATGAACTTTTATTATCCATCGAGGACTTAACAACATGAATACTTGAACAAACACAACTCACGCCATTGGCCTGTAATGGCACATCACTATGATTGAATTTTGTTTCTGTTCATTAACTTAAACACATGTACTTTATATTTTGTATTACACTTTACTGTGTTGTTTTTCGCAGATTGTCAGGATGAACATCGCCGCTTTATGTTTGGTCCTCTTGGCAGGTGAGTAGCATCATGTTTACACAGCTAAAGGGGGGTCGCTATAAGAAATAGCTTTAGAAATACCTATCATCATTAGCTATTGCAATAGGGTATTTAAGTTTCTCGGGAACGGGCTTTTCATTTCACTGTGAACAGGGAATAAGGGAAATAATTCTTCGTGAACTGGGAATGAGATATTAGCCGATCGTCGTGATCGATGAGTTTTATCAATCGTTTATGCAAAATTTAATATTAATAACCGTAAATTGGGAAATCGCCAATTTATATCATGTATCCGCCCCTTCCATTGTATGCGGGGAGTCTCTGTGATTTGGGAACACGCCCCCCCCCCCCTCCCCTTGGATGATCTGCGTAACAACTGTAGCCTACCTGTGTACATGATGTAAATTTTGCAAGCAGACAAAGGACGTTAAGGGCTGAAGAAAAAATCCAACTAGACGGATCATTGCTTAATTATTATTTAGGTGATCAGTAAAGGTGTTACCTTCTAAATATCTGCTTCCACTCCTTCCGTTAACGACTGCAGGGCTAACGGCCCGGTCAATGGCCTTCCATCTGTACCCCTACGGGCCGGGAGACAGCTCTGTGCCTCGCTCCGATGATGGAAGCTCCCCTCTCATCAATCTCCGATGGCGCTACGGTTTCTATGGCAACTACTACAGCAGCCTCTACGTAAGTATATATGTATCTACGTAAATTCAAGTTGCCGCTGTCTCAAAATACATTCAATACATTAAAGCCACTCAAAGTTGTTTTCAAGCAGTTGAATGAATAGCGAGAACTTGTCAGTAAAATTCAGTACCCTGAGCCTGCACAGCCCCCCCAAGCACTGTGCAATAAACCTGAAGTTCACGGACACAAATCCATGACGTAGTACACATGGTTTCCAATTAACGATCAGCTGTCAAGCAAACACAGTTTGTTTATATCCTATTTGCCATTTCATTTGCATGTGTTAGATAACGTTATATTGTGTGTGAAGAGACATGGTTCAGACGACTTGACCTCAACATACTGATATGGACTTCAAATTACGTGATGCCACAATCGGAGATGGTCTCGGCATATCAAATGTAATCTCAGTCTACCAATCATATACTGCAACAGGGACGCACCGGGCAACTGGCTCCTTACTTACGTATGCAGTTACATATAAACAGAACAAACTTGCCAACATAGTCGGTACCACTACGGTACAGGGACAAGCAATGTGAAACTCTGTACAGCGTCACCAAGAGTTATTGATTGGTCAAATAACGTTATTGGTGTGCGCAATATTTAATGTTTCAGATCAATGTCAATGGACATTTGACCTTCGACAATCCCCGCTGGCAATTCTGGCCACCCGCCTTCGGTTTTGGTGGCCCAGGATCTGTCATGATCGCCCCGTTCTACAGCGACATCGACATACGCTACGGGGGCTACATTTACTACAGGTGACTTGACCATATTCTGCTCTTGGCTTTCGTGCTTTATTTTAAAGCAATATATTCCGTAATTTGTTGTATTATCAACCTCTTCTCCATGTCAAATACGTACATCCTGTCTTGAATTTAAATCCTGAAAGCCTGTAGGCTATCCGGAGAGAAGCAATTTGGTCACCGGAGCAGAAGTTGGTGGCCGGCTTTATATCCCTGCGCGCCTGTTCGCAGTTCGCTATTTTGTGTGTGATGTCGACCGCGGCTCGCTATCACGTCCGCGCGCGATATAAATAAACCGCGCAGTTTTATGTTGAAGTGTTTGTTTTACAGACTCAAAGAGATATGAAACATATGCATCCTAAATTTTGAGATACTTTTAGTCACGATTCTAAAATGTAAAAAATCTAAGATGGCGCATGTAAGTATATTGCTTTAATAGAAAACAAAGTTGATAATATTGCGAGTTTCGTTTTCTTGATGCTAACGTTGTTTTCGGGCAAATCCGTGGGATGAATTGCTTATTGATCCAGTTGAGGATCAATAAATAATTTCCTTTCGTATGTCTCTTTCTTTTATTGCCCAACACGACGGCTGGCCACTTTGAATGGCTCGGTCAGCTGGTCATTGCAGCATTATTCTTTAGTTTATGCCGAATTGAGCCATGACAAATAAGCCACCACCCCACATACACAGTAGTCTGAAGTAAACTTATTTTCAAACGTTTTTTTTTTGTTTTGTACTTACCAGAGAGTCGACGGATCCCGCTCTGCTGAACGATCTGAAGGCTCAGATCAACTGCCCGTCCTTCTGCCCGGCCTGCGCCTTTGTGGTCACGTGGGTGGACGTGGAGGCGTATGGCGACCACTACTACTACCACTCCATGGTAACTTAATTAGGAAGTGTCGGGCGTTACTCACACCAATGGCAATTGCTCCAGTGATTTAAATTAGTAACATATTAGGCCATTTTATCCCCACTCTGTGGCATGCATCTCTGAATATGCTCTAGTGCACGTCAGCCATTTTATTTAGCACAGCCAAGCCCAGTCCAAGTCTAGGGTTCATTTACGTTCGTAAATGTGCATGTACAACAACATTAAATGTTGGATGGAAACTTCACATAGTTTCGATATTTAGGATGGTTGACCCGGGCTAAGACCATAGGATCGCTGTCACCCGGGCTACCTAACCTGAAGTTACTCATAACACTTCAAAATGTATCAAAAGTGTTCTCTTAACGTTACTCTAACGTCACTCCTAACGTTACTCTAACGTCACTCCAAGAGTTTACTGAAGTTACTCCTAGCGTTTACTGAAAACATGGTTACTTAAGCGTTTATTAAAGTTACGTGTTCACTTATAAAGTTACTTAAAACAACACTTTCGCTGCAGCGCCGCCTTCGCTATTTAACATGTAACCATTCTAGTTTCGATCTCTAGGGCACGAACACCTTCCAAGTGGTCTTGGCCACCGACGGCTCCCACACCTTCGCTATTTTCAAGTACGAACAGATCGAACACGCCTATGGATATGCATCAGTCGGTGATTATGCCGTGGTGAGTGACCTGCTACTTGCACAAGGCCCGGGAAACCTTCCCAATATAATTTGACTTGAACGACTTAAGTCGTCGAAGTATTCCTCCTACATAATGATCCTCTAGTTGCTTTATTAATAAAAATTACATGATAATGATAAATGATAAATTGTCTGATCTTGTTAAAACGAATATGACATCATCTGTGGATTTAAATAAACCATGTTCAATGGTTAGGGGACTGCATAACGGTATGAACAGTTTTGAGTGACTCATATTGTGGATGACGTCTCACATAATTTCGAAAATTGTATGAAATAAATCAGCATGACAGTGTTTTTTACCAGTATGTTTGGATATCTTGTCGTTGAAAGAACGTTGGCAGGCGCGCAATGATGAACCGGATACCCGCCTCTTCCTCAGGCTGGTGAGCAGGCTGAGCTTCATGTCAGTATGTCGTGGGTCCGAACCCTAGCATCGGCATCTGGCGCAATGTGTGTCTAACCCGATTTCATTGTCCCGGTTGCTTTCTCGGACAACTTTAGATTACATGTGCAGCAACGTGGCCTTGCACACCAACATTTCATATCCCGCAGGTGGGATTCAATGCCGGCGTCAGTAAATACTGGGAACATCCTGACTCCCACACCTCCAGCATCCTCCACATCGAATCCACCTCCAACGTCTACCATGATGGATGCTGGGTCTTCAGAATTGATGGGGATAATATCACGGACTGCCATGACTGTCGTGAGTGGTCACAAATCTATAACTAAGGCCACGGAAATGTTTTCCATGTTTCTTGTCAGCCCACACTGAACGCCAAAATGAAAGCCAACCTATTTCCTTGTAAATCAAGCATTTAAAACTACGTTGGGACTGTATTCCGCCAAAGTATAATTCGAAATCCAAATATTTTCATATGGCAGTCTTTTCTGATAGCCGTACATATGTGAACGCAAGCTTAAAAGGCTAATAATGCCTTGACGAAAGTCGGGGATCTTCTTGCATAAAGTAACGCTACAATTGTAACAGCGATGTGAATGCAATTAGATGGTAAATATGGCAAGAAATATGGATTAGTATTTCATGTCAAATTATGTGCCGAACTATCGTTATCTTTATATTATATCATGATTCTTACTGAAAACGTTGACCAATCTCAGCCTATTGTATGCACTGCATGGGTTTAAGCCAGGTGCAACCAATCCAATGCCATCAGTAAATTTCATCATCAGGGTTACTCCTGTCCCGTATCACGCCTTTCAGTGATACGTTTATATAAACGGCCTAGTTATACCATTCAGTGATGCAGTAGTTCAGTGATACCGTTCACTGATATCTTTCAGCGATACCGTTCACTGATATCTTTCAGTGATACCGTTCACTGATATTTTACCGTTGGGTCACACCGTTCAGTAATACCATTCAGTGATAACTGTCTCTCACGCTGTTTACGCGACATTTTCCGTCACTGGCATTTTTAACACGGCGAAATGCGTCATGCACCAAGCGGATGCTTTAGACAAGCTTTTAACGGCAAGTCCCGGTAAGTCTCGTCTCGTGCGCGACCTGAGGTAAGTCTCGCCACGTGTGACAAAAGGTAAGTCTCGTCACGTTTGACTAAAGGCAAGTGCCTTGAATTGTGTTTCAAACGGCAGAGGTGATGTAAGGAACGAGCTCCCTCTGCCGGGAGATGGTCTCGTCAAGTGTGATCTTATGTGTTGACCTCGAACTACTTTTGGCTATGCCGCTTTGATTGAATAGATTTTCAATGAAACCAATTTTAAAAGGCACATCTGTAGACACATGGCCTAATTTCGAGGATCGTTGTTTAATAGAAATGTGTACAATATAAAGAACTTTTCAAAAGGTGGATGTGCCGGCTGAGAGGTTGACGACGACGGACGCGAGGAGCAACTCATGGCACGTCGCATGCAAGATAGAAAGGTCTTCATGATCACCATCTCCATCATCATCATCGTCATCATCGTCGTCGTCGTCGGCATGAATATGATGGAGGATGAAGGAGCGGAAGAGACAGACGTTCACTCTGCCACCCCACTGTTACCATGACGTTAAAGGCGTCAGTGATTCCAACCCACGTCCTTGACCTTGTTCAATTTACACAACTCTTCCTGAATTAAACAATAAAGAATGATCAAGATATGCGATTATCATGCGTGTTCCTACAAATCCTGTACACAATATGGACCTTCGTCGTAAAGCACTCAAAAGCAATCTCAAAAGTTGAGATCCTAAGCTTTTTTTAAATCTCACTGACGCATACATAGGGCATAGCAGGCCATTACGTACTTAATGATCCGTAGACCTGAAGTCATCCAGGTCATATCCGTTTCAAATAGCGCAGGACCAAGTCATATACACCAGAGCCATTTGCGCACTTATTTTGTTGCGTCTGGTTCGATGATTCACGCCCCTCTGTAGCCATGCCTGTGTGGTTGCAGGATAAAGATACCATGTCCTTCTTTGCAATGAATCGGGGGTTACCCCCGGGGACATGGCTCCTCTCTTCTGTCCTTCTCCCATTGGCGCGATATGACCAATAGTGGTTAAAGCGTCCTGAATAAACAGCCAACCACATGGGGTACAAACCGGCCAAAGTGTCGCCGTGTATGTTCTATTCAAACAAGTACACTGCCCATCTGTTCACCAGTGTTTTAAAAAGCAAATACATGTACATGCCAAAAGCGTAGTTATACATTGAGATGTATATACTTCCCTTCCAAATCCCTCACGTAAGATTTGATGCTGCCATATGCCCTGTAAAGAGTGATGAAACATGGTGAATGTGACCATACCATATGGAGCCACTAAATAGTGTCATGCGGTATAATTTACACCGATTTTACGATACAATAATGGCAGTAATGGCAGAATGGACAATTTAAGTTTTTTTTAATAATTCAGAGCTTTTATTACTTCAGGCCTCGGGCCCATAGTACAGTAAAATAACGAAAACATTTCGATTGAAAAAAACGCTCTTCAAATACTGGTGGAATGTACATTCATTTCGGTGTAAACATAATCAGCGAGAGTGCTTACGGCGGTTTTTTCCTGACTAGACATTAAATATATAAAAATTCCTGTCCCGTTGGAAACCTTGATCAATTCAGGTACCGAGTTCTAATGTTATCCTAAAGAGGACACACCATTATAAAATGAAATTCGTCTTCCACAACCTCCTTCTTGCGATTTAAAGTCAGTATCCGAGTGACATTCACAATTCAGAAGAGAATTGAAATAGCTGTGCCACTCCTCGGCAGAAATTGTAGGGGGCACAGGTGATACATTAGATAATTTTTTTATCAGTGACCAAAATATTTTCGGTTCCCGGCTAGCTATACTGAATGTATTTGAAATCTTTTGTTGGTAACTGGATTTTTCATTTCTACAGAGATCCTTAAAAGTTTTTTTACAGTCGACATACACATTGAAATCGCCTTATGATCGTGATTCGACTATATCTGCCAGTTTCGATGGCAATCTGAAGCGCCCCACGCTTTCTCTTGCAATTTTCTTCCATACAGTACATGACGTCATATTTGACAACTTCATGAGTAGTAGAAGCCTCAAATATCGTGTTTACTGGCCTGTTAACGGGCACCTTAGACCAACAATAGGTTACGTTTGCTATGATCTATATTTGTTATTCTTTTGCTCATGGGGTCTTTAATATAACGCTTCTTAACACGTACACTCAAACCGATTCTCATTTGGGCGAATAACACGCCGAAAGATCCTTAGTTTTGACTTGTGCATAAATTAACTCAGTTTTAGTTCTCACACTTTCCGCGGTGTTTGCTAGATCAGATAGATACTAGCTTGTACACTGGAAAATGCGATGAGGCCCTTATTTGACTTTACACAAGAATTCTGTTCACCATACATATGCCTAAAAACTGTTTTTGTATTATTTTACCATGTATCATCATTCCTTTAACAATCGTAACAACTGTCGAAGCCTCGGTTGGTCAACAGTTCACACGGTCAAAACGATTTCCGACCGGCTCAAAAATGATCACTATCGCCATCTAGCGAACATACTATTAGAGCATCAATCATAACGTCATGCATGCAAGCCACACATCATTTCACAGATGTCATAATGCAAAGCATTATCAACGCGATCATCTCAACGCTGATTGACGAAAATGCTCGACACTGATTGGTTGACAATTCCCAAATCGTGAAGTTGATCAAAACTTAAGCACATGCGCTAAGCTTAGAAGACGTGGAAAACCGGCCTTCCAATTGCAGAGTTGGTCGAAAAGTTTATTTGTTGCAATCAACTTTACGACGTATTGCATTATGTAAACAGGGCATGGCAGCTGCATAATAGGCTATACCACCACTCAGGCCGCCGTACTTACTGCTGTAGAATAAGGCTATACCACCACTCAGGCCGCCGTACTTACTGCTGTAGAATAAGGCTATACCACCACTCAGGCCGCCGTACTTACTGCTGTAGAATAAGGCTATACCACCACTCAGGCCGCCGCACTTACTGCTGTAGAATAAGGCTATACCACCACTCGGGCCGCCGTACTTACTGCTGTAGAATAAGGCTATACCACCACTCAGGCCGCCGTACTTACTGCTGTAGAATAAGGCTATACCACCACTCAGGCCGCCGTACTTACTGCTGTAGAATAAGGCTATACCACCACTCAGGCCGCCGCACTTACTGCTGTAGAATAAGGCTATACCACCACTCGGGCCGCCGTACTTACTGCTGTAGAATAAGGCTATACCACCACTCGGGCCGCCGTACTTACTGCTGTAGAATAAGGCTATACCACCACTCGGGCCGCCGTACTTACTGCTGTAGAATAAGGCTATACCACCACTCGGGCCGCCGTACTTACTGCTGTAGAATAAGGCTATACCACCACTCAGGCCGCCGTACTTACTGCTGTAGAATAAGGCTATACCACCACTCGGGCCGCCGTACTTACTGCTGTAGAATAAGGCCATACCACCACTCGGGCCGCCGTACTTACTGCTGTAGAATAAGGTTATACCACCACTCGGGCCGTCGTACTTACTGGTGTAGAATAAGGCTATACCACCACTCGGGCCGCCGTACTTACTGCTGTAGAATAAGGCTATACCACCACTCGGGCCGCCGTACTTACTGCTGTAGAATAAGGCTATACCACCACTCGGGCCGCCGTACTTACTGCTGTAGAATGACGCTATACCACCACTAGGGTCGCCGTACTTACTGCGGTAGAATAAGGCTATACCACCACTCGGGCCGCCGTACTTACTGCTATAGAATAAGGCTATACCACCACTCGGGCTGCCGTACTTATTGCTGTAGAATAAGGCTATACCACCACTCGGGCCGCCGCACTTACTGCTGTAGAATAAGGCTGTACCACCACTCGGGCCGCCGTACTTACTGCTGTAGAATAAGGCTGTACCACCACTCGGGCCGCCGTACTTCCTGCTGTAGAATAAGGCTATACCACCACCCGGGCCGATGTACTTACTGCTGTAGAATAAGGCTATACCACCAATCGGGCCGCCGTACTTACTGCAGTAGAATAAGGCTATACCACCACTCGGGCCGCCGTACTTACTGCTGTAGAATAAGGCTATACCACCACTCGGGCCGCCGTACTTACTGCTGTAGAATAAGGCTATACCACCACTCGGGCCGCCGTACTTACTGCTGTAGAATAAGGCTATACCACCACTCGGGCCGCCGCACTTACTGCTGTAGAATAAGGCTATACCACCACTCGGGCCGCCGTACTTACTGCTGTAGAATAAGGCTATACCACCACTCAGGCCGCCGTACTTACTGCTGTAGAATAAGGCTATACCACCACTCGGGCCGCCGTACTTACTGCTGTAGAATAAGGCCATACCACCACTCGGGCCGCCGTACTTACTGCTGTAGAATAAGGTTATACCACCACTCGGGCCGTCGTACTTACTGGTGTAGAATAAGGCTATACCACCACTCGGGCCGCCGTACTTACTGCTGTAGAATAAGGCTATACCACCACTCGGGCCGCCGTACTTACTGCTGTAGAATAAGGCTATACCACCACTCGGGCCGCCGTACTTACTGCTGTAGAATGACGCTATACCACCACTAGGGTCGCCGTACTTACTGCGGTAGAATAAGGCTATACCACCACTCGGGCCGCCGTACTTACTGCTATAGAATAAGGCTATACCACCACTCGGGCTGCCGTACTTATTGCTGTAGAATAAGGCTATACCACCACTCGGGCCGCCGCACTTACTGCTGTAGAATAAGGCTGTACCACCACTCGGGCCGCCGTACTTACTGCTGTAGAATAAGGCTGTACCACCACTCGGGCCGCCGTACTTCCTGCTGTAGAATAAGGCTATACCACCACCCGGGCCGATGTACTTACTGCTGTAGAATAAGGCTATACCACCAATCGGGCCGCCGTACTTACTGCTGTAGAATAAGGCTATACCACCACTCGGGCCGCCGTACTTACTGCTGTAGAATAAGGCTATACCACCACTCGGGCCGCCGTACTTACTGCTGTAGAACGAGGCTGTGCCACCACTCGGGCCGCCGTACTTACTGCTGTAGGATAAGGCTGTGCCACCACTCGGGCCGCCGTACTTACTGCTGTAGGATAAGGCTATACCACCACTCGGGTCGCCGTACTTACTGCGGTAGAATAAAGCTATACCACCACTCGGGCCGCCGTACATACTGCTGTAGAATAAGGCTGTACCACCACTCGGGCCGCCGTACTTACTGCTGTAGAATAAGGCCATACCACCACTCGGGCCGCAGTACTTACTGCTGTAGAATAAGGCTATACCACCACTCGGGCCGCCGTACTTACTGGTGTAGAATAAGGCTATACCACCACTCGGGCCGCAGTACTTACTGCCGTAGAATAAGGCTATACCACCACTCGGGCCGCCGTACTTACTGCTGTAGAATAAGGCTATACCACCACTCGGGCCACCTTACTTACTGCGGTAGAATAAGGCTATACCACCACTCGGGCCGCCGTACTTACTGCTGTAGAATAAGGCTGTGCCACCACTCGGGCCGCCGTATTTACTGCTGTAGAATAAGGCTATACCACCACACGGGCCGCCGCACTTACTGCTGTAGGATAAGGCTATACCACCACTCGGGTCGCCGTACTTACTGCGGTAGAAGAAAGCTATACCACCACTCGGGCCGCCGTACATACTGCTGTAGAATAAGGCTGTACCACCACTCGGGCCGCCGTACTTACTGCTGTAGAATAAGGCTATACCACCACTCGGGCCGCAGTACTTACTGCTGTAGAAAAAGGCTATACCACCACTCGGGCCGCCGTACTTACTGCTGTAGAATAAGGCTATACCACCACTCGGGCCGCAGTACTTACTGCTGTAGAATAAAGCTATACCACCACTCGGGCCGCAGTACTTACTGCTGTAGAATAAGGCTATACCACGACTCGGGCCACCTTACTTACTGCGGTAGAATAAGGCTATCACACCACTCGGGCCGCCGTACTTACTGCTGTAGAATAAGGCTATACCACCACTCGGGCCGCAGTACTTACTGCTGTAGAATAAGGCTATACCACCACTCGGGCCGCCGTACTTACTGCTGTAGAATAAGGCTATACCACCACTCGGGCCGCAGTACTTACTGCTGTAGAATAAAGCTATACCACCACTCGGGCCGCCGTACTTACTGCTGTAGAATAAGGCTATACCATCACTCGGGCCGCCGCACTTACTGCTGTAGAATAAGGCTATACCACCTCTCGGGCCGCCGTACTTACTGCTGTAGAATAAGGCTATACCACCACTCGGGCCGCCGTACTTACTGCTGTAGAATAAGGCTATACCACCACTCGGGCCGCCGTACATACTGCTGTAGAATAAGGCTATACCACCACTCGGGCCGCCGTACTTACTGCTGTAGAATAAGGCTATACCACCACTCGGGCTGCCGTACTTACCGCTGTAGAACAAGGCTATACCACCACTCGGGCCGCCGTACTTACTGCTGTAGAATAAGGCTATACCACCACTCGGGCCGCCGTACTTACTGCTGTAGAATAAGGCTATACCACCACTCGGGCCGCCGTACTTACTGCGGTAGAATAAGGGTATACCACCACTCGGGCCGCCGTACTTACTGCTGTAGAATAAGGCTATACCACGACTCGGGCCACCTTACTTACTGCGGTAGAATAAGGCTATCACACCACTCGGGCCGCCGTACTTACTGCTGTAGAATAAGGCTATACCACCACTCGGGCCGCCGTACTTACTGCTGTAGAATAAGGCTATACCACCACTCGGGCCGCCGTACTTACTGCTGTAGAATAAGGCTATACCACCACTCGGGCCGCCGTACTTACTGCTGTAGAATAAGGCTATACCACCACTCGGGCCGCCGTACTTACCGCTGTAGAACAAGGCTATACCACCACTCGGGCCGCCGTACTTACTGCTGTAGAATAAGGCTATACCACCACTCGGGCCGCCGTACTTACTGCTGTAGAATAAGGCTATACCACCACTCGGGCCGCCGTACTTACTGCGGTAGAATAAGGGTATACCACCACTCGGGCCGCCGTACATACTGCTGTAGAATAAGACTATACCACCACTCGGGCCGCCGTACATACTGCTGTAGAATAAGACTATACCACCACTCGGGCCGCCGCACTTACTGCTGTAGAATAAGGCTGTGCCACCACTCGGGCCGCCGTACTTACTGCTGTAGAATAAGGCTATGCCACCACTCGGGCCGCCGTACTTACTGCTGTAGAATAAGGCTATACCACCACTCGGGCCGCCGTACTTACTGGTGTAGAAAAAGGACATACCACCACTCGGGCCGCCGTATTTACTGCTGTAGAATAAGGCTATACCACCACTCGGGCCGCCGTACTTACTGTTGTAGAACAAGGCTTTGACACCACTCGGGCCGCCGTACTTACTGCTGTAGAATAAGGCTATACCACCACTCGGGCCGCCGTACTTACTGCTGTAGAATAAGGCCATACCACCACTCGGGCCGCCGTACTTACTGCTGTAGAATACGGCTACACCACCACTCGGGCCGCCCTACAAACTGCTGTAGAATAAGGCTATACCACCACTCGGGCCGCCGTACTTACTGCTGTAGAATAAGGCTATACCACCACTCGGGCCGCCGTACTTACTGCTGTAGAATAAGGCTATGCCACCACTCGGGTCGCCGTACTTACTGCTGTAGAATAAGGATACCACACCACTCGGGCCGCCGTACTTACTGTTGTAGAATAAGGCTAGACCATCACTCGGGCCGCCGCACTTACTGCTGTAGAATAAGGCTGTGCCACCACTCGGGCCGCAGTACTTACTGCTGTAGAATAAGGCTATGCCACCACTCGGGCCGCCGTACTTACTGCTGTAGAATAAGGCTATACCACCACTCGGGCCGCCGTACTTACTGGTGTAGAAAAAGGACATACCACCACTCGGGCCGCCGTATTTACTGCTGTAGAATAAGGCTATACCACCACTCGGGCCGCCGTACTTACTGTTGTAGAATAAGGCTTTGACACCACTCGGGCCGCCGTACTTACTGCTGTAGAATAAGGCTATACCACCACTCGGGCCGCCGTACTTACTGCTGTAGAATAAGGCTATACCACCACTCGGGCCGCCGTACTTACTGCTGTAGAATAAGGCCATACCACCACTCGGGCCGCAGTACTTACTGCTGTAGAATAAGGCTATACCCCCACTCGGGCCGCCGTACTTACTGCTGTAGAATAAGGCTATACCACCACTCGGGCCGCCGTACTTACTGCTGTAGAATACGGCTACACCACCACTCGGGCCGCCGTACAAACTGCTGTAGAATAAGGCTATACCACCACTCGGGCCGCCGTACTTACTGCTGTAGAATAAGGCTATACCACCACTCGGGCCGCCGTACTTACTGCTGTAGAGTAAGGCTATGCCACCACTCGGGCCGCCGTACTTACTGCTGTAGAATGACGCTATACCACCACTAGGGTCGCCATACTTACTGCTGTGGAATAAGGCTATACCACCACTCGGGCCGCCGTACTTACTGCTATAGAATAAGGCTATACCACCACTCGGGCTGCCGTACTTATTGCTGTAGAATAAGGCTATACCACCACTCGGGCCGCCGCACTTACTGCTGTAGAATAAGGCTGTACCACCACTCGGGCCGCCGTACTTACTGCTGTAGAATAAGGCTGTACCACCACTCGGGCCGCCATACTTACTGCTGTAGAATAAGGCTATACCACCACTCGGGCGGCCGTACTTACTGATGTAGAATAAGGCTATGCCACCACTCGGGCCGCCGTACTTACTGCTGTAGAATAAGGCTATACAACCACTCGGGCCGCCGTACTTACTGCTGTAGAATAAGGCTATAACACCACTCGGGCTGCCGTACTTACTGCTGTAGAATAAGGCTGTGCCACCACTCGTGCCGCCGTACTTACTGCTGTAGAATAAGGCTATGCCACCACACGGGCCGCAGTACTTACTGCTGTAGGATAAGGCTATGCCACCACTCGGGTCGCCGTACTTACTGCGGTAGAATAAAGCTATACCACCACTCGGGCCGCCGTACTTACTGCTGTAGAATAAGGCTATACCACCACTCGGGCCGCCGTACATACTGCTGTAGAATAAGGCCATACCACCACTCGGGCCGCAGTACTTACTGCTATAGAATAAGGCTATACCACCACTCGGGCCGCCGTACTTACTGGTGTAGAATAAGGCTATACCAACACTCGGGCCGCAGTACTTACTGCCGTAGAATAAGGCTATACCACCACTCGGGCCGCCGTACTTACTGCTGTAGAATAAGGCTATACCACCACTCGGGCCACCTTACTTACTGCGGTAGAATAAGTCTATGCCACCACTCGGGCCGCCCTACTTACTACTGTAGAATAAGGCTGTGGCACCACTCGGGCCGCCGTACTTACTGCTGTAGAATAAGGCTATGCCACCACACGGGCCGCCGTATATACCGCTGTAGGATAAGGCTATACCACCACTCGGGCCGCAGTACTTACTGCTGTAGAATAAAGCTATACCACCACTCGGGCCGCCGTACTTACTGCTGTAGAATAAGGCTATACCACGACTTGGGCCGCCGTACTTACTGCTGTAGAATAAGCCTATACCACCACTCGGGCCGCCGTACTTACCGCTGTAGAACAAGGCTATACCACCACTCGGGCCGCCGTACTTACTGCTGTAGAATAAGGCTATACCACCACTCGGGCCGCCGTACTTACTGCTGTAGAATAAGGCTATACCACCACTCGGGCCGCCGTACTTACTGGTGTAGAATAAGGACATACCACCACTCGGGCCGCCGTATTTACTGCGGTAGAATAAGGCTACACCACCACTCGGGCCGCCGTACTTACTGTTGTAGAATAAGGCTTTGACACCACTCGGGCCGCCGTACTTACTGCTGTAGAATAAGGCTATACCACCACTCGGGCCGCCGTACTTACTGCTGTAGAAGAAGGCTATACCACCACTCGGGCCGCCGTACTTACTGTTGTAGAATAAGGCTTTGACACCACTCGGGTCGCCGTACTTACCGCTGTAGAATAAGGCCATACCACCACTCGGGCCGCAGTACTTACTGCTGTAGAATAAGGCTATACCCCCACTCGGGCCGCCGTACTTACTGCTGTAGAATATGGCTATACCACCACTCGGGCCGCCGTACTTACTGCTGTAGAATACGGCTACACCACCACTCGGGCCGCCGTACAAACTGCTGTAGAATAAGGCTATACCACCACTCGGGGCGCCGTACTTACTGCTGTAGAATAAGGCCATACCACCACTCGGGCCGCAGTACTTACTGCTGTAGAATAAGGCTATACCACCACTCGGGCCGCCGTACTTACTGCTGTAGAATAAGGCTATACCACCACTCGGGCCGCAGGACTTACTGCTGTAGAATAAGGCTATACCACCACTCGGGCCGCCGTACTTACTGTTGTAGAATAAGGCTATACCATCACTCGGGCCGCCGCACTTACTGCTGTAGAATAAGGCTATAACACCACTCGGGCTGCCGTACTTACTGCTCTAGAATAAGTCTATACCACCACACGGGCCATCGTACTTACTGCTGTAGAATAAGGCTATACCACCACTCGGGCCGCAGTACTTACTGCTGTAGAATAAGTCTATACCACCACTCGGGTCGCCGTAATTACTGCTGTAGAATAAGGCTATCACACCACTCGGGCCGCCGTACTCACTGTTGTAGAATAAGGCTATACCACCACTCGGGCCGCAGTACTTACTGCTGTAGAATAAGGCTATACCACCACTCGGGCCGCCGGACTTACTGCTCTAGAATAAGTCTATACCACCACTCGGGCCGTCGTACTTACTGCTGTAGAATAAGGCTATACCACCACTCGGGCCGCCGTACTTACTGCTGTAGAATAAAGCTATCACACCACTCGGGCCGCCGTACTCACTGTTGTAGAATAAGGCTATACCACCACTCGGGCCGCAGTACTTACTGCTGTAGAATAAGACTATACCACCACTCGGGCCGCCGCACTTACTGCTGTAGAATAAGGCTATACCACCACTCGGGCCGCCGTACTTACTGCTGTAGAATAAGGCTATACCACCACTCGGGCCGCCGTACTTACTGCTGTAGAATAAGGCTATACCATCACTCGGGCCGCCGCACTTACTGCTGTAGAATAAGACTATACCACCACTCGGGCCGCCGTACTTACTGTTGTAGAATAAGGCTATACCATCACTCGGGTCGCCGTAATTACTGCTGTAGAATAAGGCTATCACACCACTCGGGCCGCAGTACTTACTGCTGTAGAATAAGACTATACCACCACTCGGGCCGCCGGACTTACTGCTTTAGAATAAGTCTATACCACCACTCGGGCCGTCGTACTTACTGCTGTAGAATAAGGCTATACCACCACTCGGGCCGCCGTACTTACTGCTGTAGAATAAGGCTATCACACCACTCGGGCCGCTGTACTCACTGTTGTAGAATAAGGCTATACCACCACTCGGGCCGCAGTACTTACTGCTGTAGAATAAGACTATACCACCACTCGGGCCGCCGCACTTACTGCTGTAGAATAAGGCTATACCACCACTCGGGCCGCCGTACTTACTGCTGTAGAATAAGGCTATACCACCACTCGGGTCGCCGTACTTACTGCTGTAGAATAAGGCTATACCATCACTCGGGCCGCCGCACTTACTGCTGTAGAATAAGACTATACCACCACTCGGGCCGCCGTACTTACTGTTGTAGAATAAGGCTATACCATCACTCGGGTCGCCGTAATTACTGCTGTAGAATAAGGCTATCACACCACTCAGGCCGCCGTACTCACTGTTGTAGAATAAGGCTATACCACCACTCGGGCCGCCGCACTTACTGCTGTAGAATAAGGCTATACCACCACTCGGGCCGCCGTACTTACTGCTGTAGAATAAGGCCATACCACCACTCGGGCCGCAGTACTTACTGCTGTAGAATAAGGCTATACCACCACTCGGGCCGCCGTACTTACTGCTGTAGAATAAGGCTATACCACCACTCGGGCCGCAGGACTTACTGCTGTAGAATAAGGCTATACCACCACTCGGGCCGCCGTACTTACTGCTGTAGAATAAGGCTATGCCACCACACGGGCCGCCGTACTTACTGCTGTAGAATAAGGCTATCACACCACTCGGGCCGCTGTACTCACTTTTGTAGAACAAGGCTATACCACCACTCGGGCCGCAGTACTTACTGCTGTAGAATAAGACTATACCACCACTCGGGCCGCCGCACTTACTGCTGTAGAATAAGGCTATACCACCACTCGGGCCGCCGTACTTACTGCTGTAGAATAAGGCTATACCACCACTCGGGCCGCCGTACTTACTGCTGTAGAATAAGGCTATACCATCACTCGGGCCGCCGCACTTACTGCTGTAGAATAAGACTATACCACCACTCGGGCCGCCGTACTTACTGTTGTAGAATAAGGCTATACCATCACTCGGGTCGCCGTAATTACTGCTGTAGAATAAGGCTATCACACCACTCAGGCCGCCGTACTCACTGTTGTAGAATAAGGCTATACCACCACTCGGGCCGCCGCACTTACTGCTGTAGAATAAGGCTATACCACCACTCGGGCCGCCGTACTTACTGCTGTAGAATAAGGCCATACCACCACTCGGGCCGCAGTACTTACTGCTGTAGAATAAGGCTATACCACCACTCGGGCCGCCGTACTTACTGCTGTAGAATAAGGCTATACCACCACTCGGGCCGCAGGACTTACTGCTGTAGAACAAGGCTATACCACCACTCGGGCCGCCGTACTTACTGCTGTAGAATAAGGCTATGCCACCACACGGGCCGCCGTACTTACTGCGGTAGAATAAGGCTATACCACCACTCGGGCCGCAGTACTTACCGCTGTAGAATAAGGCTATACCACCACTCGGGCCGCCGTACTTACTGCTGTAGAATAAGGCTATACCACCACTCGGGCCGCAGTACTTACTGCTGTAGAATAAGGCTATACCACAACTCGGGCCGCCGTACTTACTGCTGTAGAATAAGGCTATGCCACCACACGGGCCGCCGTACTTACTGCTGTAGGATAAGGCTATACCATCACTCGGGTCGCCGTACTTACTGCGGTAGAATAAAGCTATACCACCACTCGGGCCGCCGTACATACTGCTGTAGAATAAGGCTGTACCACCACTCGGGCCGCCGTACTTACTGCTGTAGGATAAGGCTATACCACCACTCGGGTCGCCGTACTTACTGCTGTAGAATAAGGCTATACCACCACTCGGGCCGCCGTACTTACTGCTGTAGAATAAGGCTATGCGACCACACGGGCCGCGGTACTTACTGCTGTAGGATAAGACTATACCACCACTCGGGTCGCCGTACTTACTGCGGCACAGTAAAGCTATACCACCACGCGGGCCGCCGTACTTACTGCTGTAGAATAAGGCCATACCACCACTCGGGCCGCAGTACTTACTGCTGTAGAATAAGGCTATACCACCACTCGGGCCGCCGTACTTACTGCTGTAGAATAAGGCTATACCACCACTCGGGCCGCCGTACTTACCGCTGTAGAACAAGGCTATACCACCACTCGGGCCGCCGTACTTACTGCTGTAGAATAAGGCTATGCCACCACACGGGCCGCCGTACTTACTGCTGTAGGATAAGGCTATACCACCACTCGGGTCGCCGTACTTACTGCTGTAGAATAAGGCTATACCACCACTCGGGCCGCCGTACTTACTGCAGCTGTAGAATAAGGCTATACCACCACTCGCGCCGCCGTACTTACTGCTGTAGAATAAGGCTATACCACCACTCGGGCCGCCGTACTTACTGCTGTAGAATAAGGCTATACCACCACTCGGGCCGCCGTACTTACTGCTGTAGAATAAGGCCATACCACCACTCGGGCCGCAGTACTTACTGCTGTAGAATAAGGCTATAACACCACTCGGGCCGCCGTACTTACTGCTGTAGAATAAGGCTATACCACCACTCGGGCCGCAGTACTTACTGCTGTAGAATAAGGCTATACCACAACTCGGGCCGCCGTACTTACTGCTGTAGAATAAGGCCATACCACCACTCGGGCCACCTTACTTACTGCGGTAGAATAAGGCTATCACACCACTCGGGCCGCCGTACTTACTGCTGTAGAATAAGGCTATACCACCACTCGGGCCGCCGTACTTACTGCTGTAGAATAAGGCTATACCACCACTCGGGCCGCCGTACTTACTGCTGTAGAATAAGGCTATACCACCACTCGGGCCGCCGTACTTACTGCGGCACAGTAAAGCTATACCACCACGCGGGCCGCCGTACTTACTGCTGTAGAATAAGGCCATACCACCACTCGGGCCGCAGTACTTACTGCTGTAGAATAAGGCTATACCACCACTCGGGCCGCCGTACTTACTGCTGTAGAATAAGGCTATACCACCACTCGGGCCGCCGTACTTACCGCTGTAGAACAAGGCTATACCACCACTCGGGCCGCCGTACTTACTGCTGTAGAATAAGGCTATGCCACCACACGGGCCGCCGTACTTACTGCTGTAGGATAAGGCTATACCACCACTCGGGTCGCCGTACTTACTGCTGTAGAATAAGGCTATACCACCACTCGGGCCGCCGTACTTACTGCAGCTGTAGAATAAGGCTATACCACCACTCGCGCCGCCGTACTTACTGCTGTAGAATAAGGCTATACCACCACTCGGGCCGCCGTACTTACTGCTGTAGAATAAGGCTATACCACCACTCGGGCCGCCGTACTTACTGCTGTAGAATAAGGCCATACCACCACTCGGGCCGCAGTACTTACTGCTGTAGAATAAGGCTATAACACCACTCGGGCCGCCGTACTTACTGCTGTAGAATAAGGCTATACCACCACTCGGGCCGCAGTACTTACTGCTGTAGAATAAGGCTATACCACAACTCGGGCCGCCGTACTTACTGCTGTAGAATAAGGCCATACCACCACTCGGGCCACCTTACTTACTGCGGTAGAATAAGGCTATCACACCACTCGGGCCGCCGTACTTACTGCTGTAGAATAAGGCTATACCACCACTCGGGCCGCCGTACTTACTGCTGTAGAATAAGGCTATACCACCACTCGGGCCGCCGTACTTACTGCTGTAGAATAAGGCTATACCACCACTCGGGCCGCCGTACTTACTGCTGTAGAATAAGGCTATCACACCACTCGGGCCGCCGTACTTACTGCTGTAGAATAAGGCTATACCACCACTCGGGCCGCCGTACTTACTGCTGTAGAATAAGGCTATACCACTACTCGGGCCGCCGTACTTACCGCCGTAGAACAAGGCTATACCACCACTCGGGCCGCCGTACTTACTGCTGTAGAATAAGGCTATACCACCACTCGGGCCGCCGTACTTACTGCTGTAGAATAAGGCTATACCACCACTCGGGCCGCCGTACTTACCGCTGTAGAACAAGGCTATACCACCACTCGGGCCGCCGTACTTACTGCTGTAGAATAAGGCTATACCACCACTCGGGCCGCCGTACTTACTGCTGTAGAATAAGGCTATACCACCACTCGGGCTGCCGTACTTACTGCTGTAGAATAAGGGTATACCCCCACTCAGGCCGCCGTACATATTGCTGTAGAATAAGACTATACCACCACTCGGGTCGCCGTACTTACTGCTGGAGAATAAGGCTACACCACCACTCGGGCCGCCGTACTTACTGTTGTAGAATAAGGCTATACCATCACTCGGGCCGCCGCACTTACTGCTGTAGAATAAGGCTATAACACCACTCGGGCTGCCGTACTTACTGCTCTAGAATAAGTCTATACCACCACACGGGCCATCGTACTTACTGCTGTAGAATAAGGCTATACCACCACTCGGGCCGCAGTACTTACTGCTGTAGAATAAGTCTATACCACCACTCGGGTCGCCGTAATTACTGCTGTAGAATAAGGTTATCACACCACTCGGGCCGCCGTACTCACTGTTGTAGAATAAGGCTATACCACCACTCGGGCCGCAGTACTTACTGCTGTAGAATAAGACTATACCACCACTCGGGCCGCCGGACTTACTGCTCTAGAATAAGTCTATACCACCACTCGGGCCGTCGTACTTACTGCTGTAGAATAAGGCTATACCACCACTCGGGCCGCCGTACTTACTGCTGTAGAATAAAGCTATCACACCACTCGGGCCGCCGTACTCACTGTTGTAGAATAAGGCTATACCACCACTCGGGCCGCAGTACTTACTGCTGTAGAATAAGACTATACCACCACTCGGGCCGCCGCACTTACTGCTGTAGAATAAGGCTATACCACCACTCGGGCCGCCGTACTTACTGCTGTAGAATAAGGCTATACCACCACTCGGGCCGCCGTACTTACTGCTGTAGAATAAGGCTATACCATCACTCGGGCCGCCGCACTTACTGCTGTAGAATAAGACTATACCACCACTCGGGCCGCCGTACTTACTGTTGTAGAATAAGGCTATACCATCACTCGGGTCGCCGTAATTACTGCTGTAGAATAAGGCTATCACACCACTCGGGCCGCAGTACTTACTGCTGTAGAATAAGACTATACCACCACTCGGGCCGCCGGACTTACTGCTTTAGAATAAGTCTATACCACCACTCGGGCCGTCGTACTTACTGCTGTAGAATAAGGCTATACCACCACTCGGGCCGCCGTACTTACTGCTGTAGAATAAGGCTATCACACCACTCGGGCCGCTGTACTCACTGTTGTAGAATAAGGCTATACCACCACTCGGGCCGCAGTACTTACTGCTGTAGAATAAGACTATACCACCACTCGGGCCGCCGCACTTACTGCTGTAGAATAAGGCTATACCACCACTCGGGCCGCCGTACTTACTGCTGCAGAATAAGGCTATACCACCACTCGGGCCGCCGTACTTACTGCTGTAGAATAAGGCTATACCATCACTCGGGCCGCCGCACTTACTGCTGTAGAATAAGACTATACCACCACTCGGGCCGCCGTACTTACTGTTGTAGAATAAGGCTATACCATCACTCGGGTCGCCGTAATTACTGCTGTAGAATAAGGCTATCACACCACTCAGGCCGCCGTACTCACTGTTGTAGAATAAGGCTATACCACCACTCGGGCCGCAGTACTTACTGCTGTAGAATAAGACTATACCACCACTCGGGCCGCCGGACTTACTGCTCTAGAATAAGTCTATACCACCACTCGGGCCGTCGTACTTACTGCTGTAGAATAAGGCTATACCACCACTCGGGCCGCCGTACTTACTGCTGTAGAATAAGGCTATCACACCACCCGGGCCGCCGTACTCACTGTTGTAGAATAAGGCTATACCACCACTCGGGCCGCAGTACTTACTGCTGTAGAATAAGACTATACCACCACTCGGGCCGCCGTACTTACTGCTGTAGAATAAGGCTGTACCACCACTCGGGCCGCCGTACTTACTGCTGTAGGATAAGGCTATACCACCACTCGGGTCGCCGTACTTACTGCTGTAGAATAAGGCTATACCACCACTCGGGCCGCCGTACTTACTGCTGTAGAATAAGGCTATGCGACCACACGGGCCGCGGTACTTACTGCTGTAGGATAAGACTATACCACCACTCGGGTCGCCGTACTTACTGCGGCACAGTAAAGCTATACCACCACGCGGGCCGCCGTACTTACTGCTGTAGAATAAGGCCATACCACCACTCGGGCCGCAGTACTTACTGCTGTAGAATAAGGCTATACCACCACTCGGGCCGCCGTACTTACTGCTGTAGAATAAGGCTATACCACCACTCGGGCCGCCGTACTTACCGCTGTAGAACAAGGCTATACCACCACTCGGGCCGCCGTACTTACTGCTGTAGAATAAGGCTATGCCACCACACGGGCCGCCGTACTTACTGCTGTAGGATAAGGCTATACCACCACTCGGGTCGCCGTACTTACTGCTGTAGAATAAGGCTATACCACCACTCGGGCCGCCGTACTTACTGCAGCTGTAGAATAAGGCTATACCACCACTCGCGCCGCCGTACTTACTGCTGTAGAATAAGGCTATACCACCACTCGGGCCGCCGTACTTACTGCTGTAGAATAAGGCTATACCACCACTCGGGCCGCCGTACTTACTGCTGTAGAATAAGGCCATACCACCACTCGGGCCGCAGTACTTACTGCTGTAGAATAAGGCTATAACACCACTCGGGCCGCCGTACTTACTGCTGTAGAATAAGGCTATACCACCACTCGGGCCGCAGTACTTACTGCTGTAGAATAAGGCTATACCACAACTCGGGCCGCCGTACTTACTGCTGTAGAATAAGGCCATACCACCACTCGGGCCACCTTACTTACTGCGGTAGAATAAGGCTATCACACCACTCGGGCCGCCGTACTTACTGCTGTAGAATAAGGCTATACCACCACTCGGGCCGCCGTACTTACTGCTGTAGAATAAGGCTATACCACCACTCGGGCCGCCGTACTTACTGCTGTAGAATAAGGCTATACCACCACTCGGGCCGCCGTACTTACTGCTGTAGAATAAGGCTATCACACCACTCGGGCCGCCGTACTTACTGCTGTAGAATAAGGCTATACCACCACTCGGGCCGCCGTACTTACTGCTGTAGAATAAGGCTATACCACTACTCGGGCCGCCGTACTTACCGCCGTAGAACAAGGCTATACCACCACTCGGGCCGCCGTACTTACTGCTGTAGAATAAGGCTATACCACCACTCGGGCCGCCGTACTTACTGCTGTAGAATAAGGCTATACCACCACTCGGGCCGCCGTACTTACCGCTGTAGAACAAGGCTATACCACCACTCGGGCCGCCGTACTTACTGCTGTAGAATAAGGCTATACCACCACTCGGGCCGCCGTACTTACTGCTGTAGAATAAGGCTATACCACCACTCGGGCTGCCGTACTTACTGCTGTAGAATAAGGGTATACCCCCACTCAGGCCGCCGTACATATTGCTGTAGAATAAGACTATACCACCACTCGGGTCGCCGTACTTACTGCTGGAGAATAAGGCTACACCACCACTCGGGCCGCCGTACTTACTGTTGTAGAATAAGGCTATACCATCACTCGGGCCGCCGCACTTACTGCTGTAGAATAAGGCTATAACACCACTCGGGCTGCCGTACTTACTGCTCTAGAATAAGTCTATACCACCACACGGGCCATCGTACTTACTGCTGTAGAATAAGGCTATACCACCACTCGGGCCGCAGTACTTACTGCTGTAGAATAAGTCTATACCACCACTCGGGTCGCCGTAATTACTGCTGTAGAATAAGGTTATCACACCACTCGGGCCGCCGTACTCACTGTTGTAGAATAAGGCTATACCACCACTCGGGCCGCAGTACTTACTGCTGTAGAATAAGACTATACCACCACTCGGGCCGCCGGACTTACTGCTCTAGAATAAGTCTATACCACCACTCGGGCCGTCGTACTTACTGCTGTAGAATAAGGCTATACCACCACTCGGGCCGCCGTACTTACTGCTGTAGAATAAAGCTATCACACCACTCGGGCCGCCGTACTCACTGTTGTAGAATAAGGCTATACCACCACTCGGGCCGCAGTACTTACTGCTGTAGAATAAGACTATACCACCACTCGGGCCGCCGCACTTACTGCTGTAGAATAAGGCTATACCACCACTCGGGCCGCCGTACTTACTGCTGTAGAATAAGGCTATACCACCACTCGGGCCGCCGTACTTACTGCTGTAGAATAAGGCTATACCATCACTCGGGCCGCCGCACTTACTGCTGTAGAATAAGACTATACCACCACTCGGGCCGCCGTACTTACTGTTGTAGAATAAGGCTATACCATCACTCGGGTCGCCGTAATTACTGCTGTAGAATAAGGCTATCACACCACTCGGGCCGCAGTACTTACTGCTGTAGAATAAGACTATACCACCACTCGGGCCGCCGGACTTACTGCTTTAGAATAAGTCTATACCACCACTCGGGCCGTCGTACTTACTGCTGTAGAATAAGGCTATACCACCACTCGGGCCGCCGTACTTACTGCTGTAGAATAAGGCTATCACACCACTCGGGCCGCTGTACTCACTGTTGTAGAATAAGGCTATACCACCACTCGGGCCGCAGTACTTACTGCTGTAGAATAAGACTATACCACCACTCGGGCCGCCGCACTTACTGCTGTAGAATAAGGCTATACCACCACTCGGGCCGCCGTACTTACTGCTGCAGAATAAGGCTATACCACCACTCGGGCCGCCGTACTTACTGCTGTAGAATAAGGCTATACCATCACTCGGGCCGCCGCACTTACTGCTGTAGAATAAGACTATACCACCACTCGGGCCGCCGTACTTACTGTTGTAGAATAAGGCTATACCATCACTCGGGTCGCCGTAATTACTGCTGTAGAATAAGGCTATCACACCACTCAGGCCGCCGTACTCACTGTTGTAGAATAAGGCTATACCACCACTCGGGCCGCAGTACTTACTGCTGTAGAATAAGACTATACCACCACTCGGGCCGCCGGACTTACTGCTCTAGAATAAGTCTATACCACCACTCGGGCCGTCGTACTTACTGCTGTAGAATAAGGCTATACCACCACTCGGGCCGCCGTACTTACTGCTGTAGAATAAGGCTATCACACCACCCGGGCCGCCGTACTCACTGTTGTAGAATAAGGCTATACCACCACTCGGGCCGCAGTACTTACTGCTGTAGAATAAGACTATACCACCACTCGGGCCGCCGCACTTACTGCTGTAGAATAAGGCTATACCACCACTCGGGCCGCCGTACTTACTGCTGTAGAATAAGGCCATACCACCACTCGGGCCGCCGTACTTACTGCTGTAGAATAAGGCTATACCATCACTCGGGCCGCCGCACTTACTGCTGTAGAATAAGACTATACCACCACTCGGGCCGCCGTACTTACTGTTGTAGAATAAGGCTATACCACCACTCGGGCCGCCGTACTTACTGCTGTAGAATAAGGCTATACCACCACTCGGGCCGCCGTATCTACTGCTCTAGAATAAGGCTATACCACCACTCGGGCCGCCGCACTTACTGCTGTAGAATAAGGCTATACCACCACTCGGGCCGCCGCACTTACTGCTGTAGAATAAGGCTATACCACCACTCGGGTCGCCGTACTTACTGCTCTAGAATAAGTCTATAATACCACTCGGGCCGCCGTGCTTACTGCTGTAGAATAAGGCTATACCACCACTTGGGCCGCCGTACTTACTGCTGTAGAATAAGGCTATACCACCACTCGGGTCGCCGTACTTACTGCTGTAGAATAAGGCTATACCACCACTCGGGCCGCCGTACTTACTGCTGTAGAATAAGGCTATACCACCACTCGGGCCGCCGCACTTACTGCTGTAGAATAAGGCTATACCACCACTCGGGTCGCCGTACTTACTGCTCTAGAATAAGTCTATACCACCACTCGGGCCGTCGTACTTACTGCTGTAGAATAAGACTATACCACCACTCGGGTCGCCGTATTTACTGCTGTAGAATAAGACTATACCACCACTCGGGTCGCCGTACTTACTGCTGTAGAATAAGGCTATCACACCACTCGGGCCGCCGTACTTACTGTTGTAGAATAAGGCTATACCATCACTCGGGCCGCCGCACTTACTGCTGTAGAATAAGACTATACCACCACTCGGGTCGCCGTACTTACTGCTCTAGAATAAGGCTATACCACCACTCGGGCCGCCGTACTTACTGCTGTAGAATAAGGCTATACCACCACTCGGGCCGCCGTATTTACTGCTGTAGAATAAGGCTATACCACCACTCGGGCCGCCGTACTTACTGCTGTAGAATAAGGCTATACCACCACTCGGGCCGCCGCACTTACTGCTGTAGAATAAGGCTATACCGCCACTCGGGTCGCCGTACTTACTGCTCTAGAATAAGTCTATACCACCACTCGGGCCGCCGCACTTACTGCTGTAGAATAAGGCTATACCACCACTCGGGCCGCCGTACTTACTGCTGTAGAATAAGGCTATACCACCACTCGGGCCGCAGTACTTACTGCTGTAGAATAAGCCTATGCCACCACTGCAGGGGACCGCCGTACTTAATGCTGTAGAATAAGACTATACGACCACTCGGGTCGCCGTACTTACTGCTCTAGAATAAGTCTATACCACCACTCGGGCCGTCGTACTTACTGCTGTAGAATCAGGCTATACCACCCCTCGGGTCGCCGTACTTACTGCTCTAGAATAAGTCTATACCACCACTCGGGCCGTCGTACTTACTGCTGTAGAATAAGGCTATACCACCACTCGGGCCGCCGTACTTACTGCTGTAGAATAAGTCTATATCACCACTCGGGCCGTCGTACATACTGCTGTAGAATAAGGCTATACCACCACTCGGGCCGCAGTACTTACTGCTGTAGAATAAGGCTATACCACCACTCGGGCCGCCGGACTTACTGCTGTAGAATAAGGCTATACCACCACTCGGGCCGCCGTACTTACTGCTGTAGAATAAGGGTATACCACCACTCGGGCCGCCGTACTTACTGCTGTAGAATAAGGCTATACCACCACTCGGGCCGCCGTACTTACTGCTGTAGAATAAGGGTATACCACCACTCGGGCCGCCGTACTTACTGCTGTAGAATAAGGCTATACCACCACTCGGGCCGCCGTACTTACCGCTGTAGAACAAGGCTATACCACCACTCGGGCCGCCGTACTTACTGCTGTAGAATAAGGCTATACCACCACTCGGGCCGCAGTACTTACTGCTGTAGAATAAGACTATACCACCACTCGGGCCGCCGGACTTACTGCTTTAGAATAAATCTATACCACCACTCGGGCCGTCGTACTTACTGCTGTAGAATAAGGCTATACCACCACTCGGGCCGCCGTACTTACTGCTGTAGAATAAGGCTATCACACCACTCGGGCCGCTGTACTCACTGTTGTAGAATAAGGCTATACCACCACTCGGGCCGCAGTACTTACTGCTGTAGAATAAGACTATACCACCACTCGGGCCGCCGCACTTACTGCTGTAGAATAAGGCTATACCACCACTCGGGCCGCCGTACTTACTGCTGTAGAATAAGGCTATACCATCACTCGGGCCGCCGCACTTACTGCTGTAGAATAAGACTATACCACCACTCGGGCCGCCGTACTTACTGTTGTAGAATAAGGCTATACCATCACTCGGGTCGCCGTAATTACTGCTGTAGAATAAGGCTATCACACCACTCAGGCCGCCGTACTCACTGTTGTAGAATAAGGCTATACCACCACTCGGGCCGCAGTACTTACTGCTGTAGAATAAGACTATACCACCACTCGGGCCGCCGGACTTACTGCTCTAGAATAAGTCTATACCACCACTCGGGCCGTCGTACTTACTGCTGTAGAATAAGGCTATACCACCACTCGGGCCGCCGTACTTACTGCTGTAGAATAAGGCTATCACACCACCCGGGCCGCCGTACTCACTGTTGTAGAATAAGGCTATACCACCACTCGGGCCGCAGTACTTACTGCTGTAGAATAAGACTATACCACCACTCGGGCCGCCGCACTTACTGCTGTAGAATAAGGCTATACCACCACTCGGGCCGCCGCACTTACTGCTGTAGAATAAGGCCATACCACCACTCGGGCCGCCGTACTTACTGCTGTAGAATAAGGCTATACCATCACTCGGGCCGCCGCACTTACTGCTGTAGAATAAGACTATACCACCACTCGGGCCGCCGTACTTACTGTTGTAGAATAAGGCTATACCACCACTCGGGCCGCCGTACTTACTGCTGTAGAATAAGGCTATACCACCACTCGGGCCGCCGTACTTACTGCTGTAGAATAAGGCTATACCACCACTCGGGTCGCCGTACTTACTGCTCTAGAATAAGGCTATACCACCACTCGGGCCGCCGCACTTACTGCTGTAGAATAAGGCTATACCACCACTCGGGCCGCCGCACTTACTGCTGTAGAATAAGGCTATACCACCACTCGGGTCGCCGTACTTACTGCTCTAGAATAAGTCTATAATACCACTCGGGCCGCCGTGCTTACTGCTGTAGAATAAGGCTATACCACCACTTGGGCCGCCGTACTTACTGCTGTAGAATAAGGCTATACCACCACTCGGGTCGCCGTACTTACTGCTGTAGAATAAGGCTATACCACCACTCGGGCCGCCGTACTTACTGCTGTAGAATAAGGCTATACCACCACTCGGGCCGCCGCACTTACTGCTGTAGAATAAGGCTATACCACCACTCGGGTCGCCGTACTTACTGCTCTAGAATAAGTCTATACCACCACTCGGGCCGTCGTACTTACTGCTGTAGAATAAGACTATACCACCACTCGGGTCGCCGTATTTACTGCTGTAGAATAAGACTATACCACCACTCGGGTCGCCGTACTTACTGCTGTAGAATAAGGCTATCACACCACTCGGGCCGCCGTACTTACTGTTGTAGAATAAGGCTATACCATCACTCGGGCCGCCGCACTTACTGCTGTAGAATAAGACTATACCACCACTCGGGTCGCCGTACTTACTGCTCTAGAATAAGGCTATACCACCACTCGGGCCGCCGTACTTACTGCTGTAGAATAAGGCTATACCACCACTCGGGCCGCCGTATTTACTGCTGTAGAATAAGGCTATACCACCACTCGGGCCGCCGTACTTACTGCTGTAGAATAAGGCTATACCACCACTCGGGCCGCCGCACTTACTGCTGTAGAATAAGGCTATACCACCACTCGGGTCGCCGTACTTACTGGTCTAGAATAAGTCTATACCACCACTCGGGCCGCCGCACTTACTGCTGTAGAATAAGGCTATACCACCACTCGGGCCGCCGTACTTACTGCTGTAGAATAAGCCTATGCCACCACTCGGGTCGCCGTACTTACTGCTGTAGAATAAGACTATACGACCACTCGGGTCGCCGTACTTACTGCTCTAGAATAAGTCTATACCACCACTCGGGCCGTCGTACTTACTGCTGTAGAATCAGGCTATACCACCCCTCGGGTCGCCGTACTTACTGCTCTAGAATAAGTCTATACCACCACTCGGGCCGTCGTACTTACTGCTGTAGAATAAGGCTATACCACCACTCGGGCCGCAGTACTTACTGCTGTAGAATAAGGCTATACCACCACTCGGGCCGCCGTACTTACTGCTGTAGAATAAGGCTATCACACCACTCGGGCCGCCGTACTTACTGCTGTAGAATAAGGCTATACCACCATTCGGGCCGCCGTACTTACTGCTGTAGAATAAGGCTATACCACCACTCGGGCCGCAGTACTTACTGCTGTAGAATAAGGCTATACCACCACTCGGGCCGCTGGACTTACTGCTGTAGAATAAGGCTATACCACCACTCGGGCCGCCGTACTTACTGCTGTAGAATAAGGCTATACCACCACTCGGGCCGCCGTACTTACTGCTGTAGAATAAGTCTATATCACCACTCGGGCCGTCGTACATACTGCTGTAGAATAAGGCTATACCACCACTCGGGCCGCAGTACTTACTGCTGTAGAATAAGGCTATACCACCACTCGGGCCGCCGGACTTACTGCTGTAGAATAAGGCTATACCACCACTCGGGCCGCCGTACTTACTGCTGTAGAATAAGGGTATACCACCACTCGGGCCGCCGTACTTACTGCTGTAGAATAAGGCTATACCACCACTCGGGCCGCCGTACTTACCGCTGTAGAACAAGGCTATACCACCACTCGGGCCGCCGGACTTACTGCTGTAGAATAAGGCTATACCACCACTCGGACCGCCGTACATACTGCTGTAGAATAAGGCTATACCACCACTCGGACCGCCGTACTTACTGCTGTAGAATAAGGCTATACCACCACTCGGGCCGCCGTACTTACTGCTGTAGAATAAGGCTATACCACCACTCGGGCCACCGTACATACTGCAGTAGAATAAGTCTATACTACCACTCGGGCCGCCGTACTTACTGCTGCAGAATAAGGCTATGCCACCACTCGGGCCGCCGTACTTACTGCTGTAGAATAAGGCTATACCACCACTCGGGCCGCCGTACTTACTGCTGTAGAATAAGGCTATACCACCACTCGGGCCGCCGTACTTACTGCTGTAGAATAAGGCTATGCCACCACTCGGGCCGCCGCACTTACTGCTGTAGAATAAGGCTATACCACCACTCGGGCCGCCGTACTTACTGCTGTAGAATAAGGCTATACCCCCACTCGGGCCGCCGTACTTACTGCTGTAGAATAAGGCTATACCACCACTCGGGTCGCCGTACTTACTGCTGTAGAATAAGGCTATACCACCACTCGGGCCGCCGTACTTACTGTTGTAGAATAAGGCTATACCATCACTCGGGCCGCCGCACTTACTGCTGTAGAATAAGACTATACTACCACTCGGGTCGCCGTACTTACTGCTCTAGAATAAGTCTATACCACCACTCGGGCCGTCGTACTTACTGCTGTAGAATAAGGCTATACCACCACTCGGGCCGCAGTACTTACTGCTGTAGAATAAGGCTATGCCACCACTCGGGCCGCCGGACTTACTGCTGTAGAATAAGGCTATACCACCACTCGGGCCGCAGTACTTACTGCTGTAGAATAAGACTATACCACCACTCGGGCCGCCGTACTTACTGCTGTAGAATAAGGCAATGCCACCACTCGGGCCGTGGTACTTACTGCGGTAGATTAAGGTTATACCACCACTCGGGCCGCCGTACATACTGCCGTAGAATAAGACTATACCACCACTCGGGCCGCCGTACATACTGCTGTAGAATAAGGCTATACCACCACTCGGGCCGTCGTACTTACTGCTGTAGAATAAGGCTATACCACCACTCGGGCCGCCGTACTTACTGCTGTAGAATAAGGCTATACCACCACTCGGGCCGCCGTACATCCTGCTGTAGAATAAGGCTATACCACCACTCGGGCCGCCGTACTTACTGCTGTAGAATAAGGCTATACCACCACTCGGGCCGCCGTACTTACTGCTGTAGGGTAAGGCTATACCACCACTCGGGCCGCCGTACTTACTGCTGTAGAATAAGGCTATACCACCACTCAGGCCGCCGTACTTACTGCTGTAGAATAAGGCTATACCACCACTCGGGTCGCCGTACATACTGCTGTAGAATAAGACTATACCACCACTCGTGTCGCCGTATTTACTGCTGTGGAATAAGGCTATACCACCACTCGGGCCGCCGTACTTACTGCTGTAGAATAAGGCTATACCACCACTCGGGCCGCCCTACATCCTGCTGTAGAATAAGGCTATACCACCACTCGGGCCGCCGTACTTACTGCTGTAGAATAAGGCTATACCACCACTCGGGCCGCCGTACTTACTGCTGTAGGGTAAGGCTATACCACCACTCGGGCCGCCGTACTTACTGCTGCAGAATAAGGCTGTACCACCACTCGGGTCGCCGTAATTACTGCTGTAGAATAAGGCTATCACACCACTCGGGCCGCAGTACTTACTGCTGTAGAATAAGACTATACCACCACTCGGGCCGCCGGACTTACTGCTTTAGAATAAGTCTATACCACCACTCGGGCCGTCGTACTTACTGCTGTAGAATAAGGCTATACCACCACTCGGGCCGCCGTACTTACTGCTGTAGAATAAGGCTATCACACCACTCGGGCCGCTGTACTCACTGTTGTAGAATAAGGCTATACCACCACTCGGGCCGCAGTACTTACTGCTGTAGAATAAGACTATACCACCACTCGGGCCGCCGCACTTACTGCTGTAGAATAAGGCTATACCACCACTCGGGCCGCCGTACTTACTGCTGTAGAACAAGGCTATACCACCACTCGGGCCGCCGTACTTACTGCTGTAGAATAAGGCTATACCATCACTCGGGCCGCCGCACTTACTGCTGTAGAAAAAGACTATACCACCACTCGGGCCGCCGTACTTACTGTTGTAGAATAAGGCTATACCATCACTCGGGTCGCCGTAATTACTGCTGTAGAATAAGGCTATCACACCACTCAGGCCGCCGTACTCACTGTTGTAGAATAAGGCTATACCACCACTCGGGCCGCAGTACTTACTGCTGTAGAATAAGACTATACCACCACTCGGGCCGCCGGACTTACTGCTCTAGAATAAGTCTATACCACCACTCGGGCCGTCGTACTTACTGCTGTAGAATAAGGCTATACCACCACTCGGGCCGCCGTACTTACTGCTGTAGAATAAGGCTATCACACCACCCGGGCCGCCGTACTCACTGTTGTAGAATAAGGCTATACCACCACTCGGGCCGCAGTACTTACTGCTGTAGAATAAGACTATACCACCACTCGGGCCGCCGCACTTACTGCTGTAGAATAAGGCTATACCACCACTCGGGCCGCCGTACTTACTGCTGTAGAATAAGGCTATACCACCACTCGGGCCGCCGTACTTACTGCTGTAGAATAAGGCTATACCATCACTCGGGCCGCCGCACTTACTGCTGTAGAATAAGACTATACCACCACTCGGGCCGCCGTACTTACTGTTGTAGAATAAGGCTATACCACCACTCGGGCCGCCGTACTTACTGCTGTAGAATAAGGCTATACCACCACTCGGGCCGCCGTACTTACTGCTGTAGAATAAGGCTATACCACCACTCGGGTCGCCGTACTTACTGCTCTAGAATAAGGCTATACCACCACTCGGGCCGCCGCACTTACTGCTGTAGAATAAGGCTATACCACCACTCGGGCCGCCGCACTTACTGCTGTAGAATAAGGCTATACCACCACTCGGGTCGCCGTAATTACTGCTCTAGAATAAGTCTATAATACCACTCGGGCCGCCGTGCTTACTGCTGTAGAATAAGGCTATACCACCACTTGGGCCGCCGTACTTACTGCTGTAGAATAAGGCTATACCACCACTCGGGTCGCCGTACTTACTGCTGTAGAATAAGGCTATACCACCACTCGGGCCGCCGTACTTACTGCTGTAGAATAAGGCTATACCACCACTCGGGCCGCCGCACTTACTGCTGTAGAATAAGGCTATACCACCACTCGGGTCGCCGTACTTACTGCTCTAGAATAAGTCTATACCACCACTCGGGCCGTCGTACTTACTGCTGTAGAATAAGACTATACCACCACTCGGGTCGCCGTATTTACTGCTGTAGAATAAGACTATACCACCACTCGGGTCGCCGTACTTACTGCTGTAGAATAAGGCTATCACACCACTCGGGCCGCCGTACTTACTGTTGTAGAATAAGGCTATACCATCACTCGGGCCGCCGCACTTACTGCTGTAGAATAAGACTATACCACCACTCGGGTCGCCGTACTTACTGCTCTAGAATAAGGCTATACCACCACTCGGGCCGCCGTACTTACTGCTGTAGAATAAGGCTATACCACCACTCGGGCCGCCGTATTTACTGCTGTAGAATAAGGCTATACCACCACTCGGGCCGCCGTACTTACTGCTGTAGAATAAGGCTATACCACCACTCGGGCCGCCGCACTTACTGCTGTAGAATAAGGCTATACCACCACTCGGGTCGCCGTACTTACTGCTCTAGAATAAGTCTATACCACCACTCGGGCCGCCGCACTTACTGCTGTAGAATAAGGCTATACCACCACTCGGGCCGCCGTACTTACTGCTGTAGAATAAGGCTATACCACCACTCGGGCCGCCGTACTTACTGCTCTAGAATAAGTCTATACCACCACTCGGGCCGTCGTACTTACTGCTGTAGAATCAGGCTATACCACCCCTCGGGTCGCCGTACTTACTGCTCTAGAATAAGTCTATACCACCACTCGGGCCGTCGTACTTACTGCTGTAGAATAAGGCTATACCACCACTCGGGCCGCAGTACTTACTGCTGTAGAATAAGGCTATACCACCACTCGGGCCGCCGTACTTACTGCTGTAGAATAAGGCTATACCACCACTCGGGCCGCCGTACTTACTGCTGTAGAATAAGGCTATACCACCACTCGGGCCGCCGTACTTACTGCTGTAGAATAAGGCTATACCACCACTCGGGCCGCCGTACTTACTGCTGTAGAATAAGGCTATACCACCACTCGGGCCGCCGTACTTACTGCTGTAGAATAAGGCTATACCACCACTCGGGCCGCAGTACTTACTGCTGTAGAATAAGCCTATGCCACCACTGCAGGGGACCGCCGTACTTACTGCTGTAGAATAAGGCTATACCACCACTCGGGCCGCCGTACTTACTGCTGTAGAATAAGTCTATATCACCACTCGGGCCGTCGTACATACTGCTGTAGAATAAGGCTATACCACCACTCGGGCCGCAGTACTTACTGCTGTAGAATAAGGCTATACCACCACTCGGGCCGCCGGACTTACTGCTGTAGAATAAGGCTATACCACCACTCGGGCCGCCGTACTTACTGCTGTAGAATAAGGGTATACCACCACTCGGGCCGCCGTACTTACTGCTGTAGAATAAGGCTATACCACCACTCGGGCCGCCGTACTTACCGCTGTAGAACAAGGCTATACCACCACTCGGGCCGCCGTACTTACTGCTGTAGAATAAGGCTATACCACCACTCGGGCCACCGTACATACTGCAGTAGAATAAGTCTATACTACCACTCGGGCCGCCGTACTTACTGCTGCAGAATAAGGCTATGCCACCACTCGGGCCGCCGTACTTACTGCTGTAGAATAAGGCTATACCACCACTCGGGCCGCCGTACTTACTGCTGTAGAATAAGGCTATACCACCACTCGGGCCGCCGTACTTACTGCTGTAGAATAAGGCTATGCCACCACTCGGGCCGCCGCACTTACTGCTGTAGAATAAGGCTATACCACCACTCGGGCCGCCGTACTTACTGCTGTAGAATAAGGCTATACCCCCACTCGGGCCGCCGTACTTACTGCTGTAGAATAAGGCTATACCACCACTCGGGTCGCCGTACTTACTGCTGTAGAATAAGGCTATACCACCACTCGGGCCGCCGTACTTACTGTTGTAGAATAAGGCTATACCATCACTCGGGCCGCCGCACTTACTGCTGTAGAATAAGACTATACTACCACTCGGGTCGCCGTACTTACTGCTCTAGAATAAGGCTATACCACCACTAGGGCCGTCGTACTTACTGCTGTAGAATAAGGCTATACCACCAGTCGGGCCGCAGTACTTACTGCTGTAGAATAAGGCTATGCCACCACTCGGGCCGCCGGACTTACTGCTGTAGAATAAGGCTATACCACCACTCGGGCCGCAGTACTTACTGCTGTAGAATAAGACTATACCACCACTCGGGCCGCCGTACTTACTGCTGTAGAATAAGGCAATGCCACCACTCGGGCCGTGGTACTTACTGCGGTAGATTAAGGTTATACCACCACTCGGGCCGCCGTACATACTGCTGTAGAATAAGGCTATACCACCACTCGGGCCGCCGTACATACTGCTGTAGAATAAGGCTATACCACCACTCGGGCCGCCGTACTTACTGCTGTAGAATAAGGCTATACCACCACTCGGGCCGCCGTACTTACTGCTGTAGAATAAGGCTATACCACCACTCGGGCCGCCGTACATCCTGCTGTAGAATAAGGCTATACCACCACTCGGGCCGCCGTACTTACTGCTGTAGAATAAGGCTATACCACCACTCGGGCCGCCGTACTTACTGCTGTAGGGTAAGGCTATACCACCACTCGGGCCGCCGTACTTACTGCTGTAGAATAAGGCTATACCACCACTCAGGCCGCCGTACTTACTGCTGTAGAATAAGGCTATACCACCACTCGGGTCGCCGTACATACTGCTGTAGAATAAGACTATACCACCACTCGTGTCGCCGTATTTACTGCTGTGGAATAAGGCTATACCACCACTCGGGCCGCCGTACTTACTGCTGTAGAATAAGGCTATACCACCACTCGGGCCGCCGTACATCCTGCTGTAGAATAAGGCTATACCACCACTCGGGCCGCCGTACTTACTGCTGTAGAATAAGGCTATACCACCACTCGGGCCGCCGTACTTACTGCTGTAGGGTAAGGCTATACCACCACTCGGGCCGCCGTACTTACTGCTGCAGAATAAGGTTGTACCGCCACTCGGGCCGCCGTACTTACTGCTGTAGAATAAGGCTATGCCACCACACGGGCCGCAGTACATACTGCTGTAGAATAAGACTATACCACCACTCAGGCCGCCGTACTTACTGCTGTAGAATAAGGCTATACCACCACTCGGGCCGCCGTACTTACTGCTGTAGAATAAGGCTATACCACCACTCGGGTCGCCGTACTTACTGCTGTAGAATAAGGCTATACCACCACTCGGGCCGCCGTACTTACTGTTGTAGAATAAGGCTATACCATCACTCGGGCCGCCGCACTTACTGCTGTAGAATAAGACTATACTACCACTCGGGTCGCCGTACTTACTGCTCTAGAATAAGTCTATACCACCACTCGGGCCGTCGTACTTACTGTTGTAGAATAAGGCTATACCACCACTCGGGCCGCAGTACTTACTGCTGTAGAATAAGGCTATGCCACCACTCGGGCCGCCGGACTTACTGCTGTAGAATAAGGCTATACCACCACTCGGGCCGCAGTACTTACTGCTGTAGAATAAGACTATACCACCACTCGGGCCGCCGTACTTACTGCTGTAGAATAAGGCAATGCCACCACTCGGGCCGTGGTACTTACTGCGGTAGATTAAGGTTATACCACCACTCGGGCCGCCGTACATACTGCTGTAGAATAAGACTATACCACCACTCGGGCCGCCGTACATACTGCTGTAGAATAAGGCTATACCACCACTCGGGCCGCCGTACTTACTGCTGTAGAATAAGGCTATACCACCACTCGGGCCGCCGTACTTACTGCTGTAGAATAAGGCTATACCACCACTCGGGCCGCCGTACATCCTGCTGTAGAATAAGGCTATACCACCACTCGGGCCGCCGTACTTACTGCTGTAGAATAAGGCTATACCACCACTCGGGCCGCCGTACTTACTGCTGTAGGGTAAGGCTATACCACCACTCGGGCCGCCGTACTTACTGCTGTAGAATAAGGCTATACCACCACTCAGGCCGCCGTACTTACTGCTGTAGAATAAGGCTATACCACCACTCGGGTCGCCGTACATACTGATGTAGAATAAGACTATACCACCACTCGTGTCGCCGTATTTACTGCTGTGGAATAAGGCTATACCACCACTCGGGTCGCCGTACTTACTGCTGTAGAATAAGGCTATACCACCACTCGGGCCGCCGTACATCCTGCTGTAGAATAAGGCTATACCACCACTCGGGCCGCCGTACTTACTGCTGTAGAATAAGGCTATACCACCACTCGGGCCGCCGTACATCCTGCTGTAGAATAAGGCTATACCACCACTCGGGCCGCCGTACTTACTGCTGTAGAATAAGGCTATACCACCACTCGGGCCGCCGTACTTACTGCTGTAGAATAAGGCTATACCACCACTCGGGCCGCCGTACATCTTGCTGTAGAATAAGGCTATACCACCACTCGGGCCGCCGTACATCCTGCTGTAGAATAAGGCTATACCACCACTCGGGCCGCCGTACATACTGCTGTAGAATAAGACTATACCACCACTCGGGCCGCCGTACTTACTGCTGTAGAATAAGGCTATACCACCACTCGGGCCGCCGTACATCCTGCTGTAGAATAAGGCTATACCACCACTCGGGCCGCCGTACTTACTGCTGTAGAATAAGGCTATACCACCACTCGGGCCGCCGTACTTACTGCTGTAGGGTAAGGCTATACCACCACTCGGGCCGCCGTACTTACTGCTGCAGAATAAGGCTGTACCACCACTCGGGCCGCCGTACTTACTGCTGTAGAATAAGGCTATGCTACCACACGGGCCACAGTACATACTGCTGTAGAATAAGACTATACCACCACTCAGGCCGCCGTACTTACTGCTGTAGAATAAGGCTATACCACCACTCGTGTCGCCGTATTTACTGCTGTGGAATAAGGCTATACCACCACTCGGGTCGCCGTACTTACTGCTGTAGGATAAGGCTATACCACCACTCGGGCCGCCGTACTTACTGCTGTAGGGTAAGGCTATACCACCACTCGGGCCGCCGTACTTACTGCTGCAGAATAAGGCTGTACCACCACTCGGGCCGCCGTACTTACTGCTGTAGAATAAGGCTATACCACCACTCTGGCCGCCGTACTTACTGCTGTAGGATAAGGCTATACCACCACACGGGCCGCCGTACTTACTGCTGTAGAATAAGGCTATGCCACCACTCGGGTCGCCGTACTTACTGCGGTAGAAAAAAGCTATACCACCACTCGGGCCGCCGTACTTACTGCTGTAGAATAAGGCCATACCACCACTCGGGCCGCCGTACTTACTGCTGTAGGGTAAGGCTATGCCACCACTCGGGCCGCCGTACTTACTGCTGTAGAATAAGGCTATACCACCACTCAGGCCGCCGTACTTACTGCTGTAGAATAAGGCTATACCACCACTCGGGCCGCCGTACTTACTGCTGTAGAATAAGGCTATACCACCACTCGGGCCGCCGTACTTACTGCTGTGGGGTAAGGCTATACCACCACTCGGGCCGCCGTACTTACTGCTGTAGAATAAGGCTATACCACCACTCAGGCCGCCGTACTTACTGCTGTAGAATAAGGCTATACCACCACTCGGGTCGCCGTACATACTGCTGTAGAATAAGACTATACCACCACTCGTGTCGCCGTATTTACTGCTGTAGGATAAGGCTATACCACCACTCGGGCCGCCGTACTTACTGCTGTAGGGTAAGGCTATACCACCACTCGGGCCGCCGTACTTACTGCTGCAGAATAAGGCTGTACCACCACTCGGGCCGCCGTACTTACTGCTGTAGAATAAGGCTATACCACCACTCTGGCCGCCGTACTTACTGCTGTAGGATAAGGCTATACCACCACACGGGCCGCCGTACTTACTGCTGTAGGATAAGGCTATGCCACCACTCGGGTCGCCGCACTTACTGCGGTAGAAAAAAGCTATACCACCACTCGGGCCGCCGTACTTACTGCTGTAGAATAAGGCCATACCACCACTCGGGCCGCCGTACTTACTGCTGTAGGGTAAGGCTATACCACCACTCGGGCCGCCGTACTTACTGCTGTAGAATAAGGCTATACCACCACTCAGGCCGCCGTACTTACTGCGGTAGAATAAGGCTATACCACCACTCGGGCCGCCGTACTTACTGCTGTAGAATAAGGCTATACCACCACTCGGGCCGCCGTACTTACTGCTGTGGGGTAAGGCTATACCACCACTCGGGCCGCCGTACTTACTGCTGTAGAATAAGGCTATACCACCACTCAGGCCGCCGTACTTACTGCTGTAGAATAAGGCTATACCACCACTCGGGTCGCCGTACATACTGCTGTAGAATAAGACTATACCACCACTCGTGTCGCCGTATTTACTGCTGTGGAATAAGGCTATACCACCACTCGGGCCGCCGTACTTACTGCTGTAGGATAAGGCTATACCACCATTCGGGCCGCCGTACTTACTGCTGTAGAATAAGGCTATACCACCACTCGGGCCGCCGTACTTACTGCTATAGAATAAGGCTATACCACCACTCGGGTCGCCGTACTTACTGCTGTAGGGTAAGGCTATACCACCACTCGGGCCGCCGTACTTACTGCTATAGAATAAGGCTATACCACCACTCGGGCCGCCGTACTTACTGCTGTAGGGTAAGGCTATACCACCACTCGGGCCGCCGTACTTACTGCTGCAGAATAAGGCTGTACCACCACTCGGGCCGCCGTACTTACTGCTGTAGAATAAGGCTATGCCACCACACGGGCCGCAGTACATACTGCTGTAGAATAAGACTATACCACCACTCAGGCCGCCGTACTTACTGCTGTAGAATAAGGCTATACCACCACTCGTGTCGCCGTATTTACTGCTGTGGAATAAGGCTATACCACCACTCGGGCCGCCGTACTTACTGCTGTAGGATAAGGCTATACCACCACTCGGGCCGCCGTACTTACTGCTGTAGAATAAGGCTATACCACCACTCGGGCCGCCGTACTTACTGCTGTAGAATAAGGCTATACCACCACTCGGGCCGCCGTACTTACTGCTGTAGAATAAGGCTATACCACCACTCGGGCCGCCGTGCTTACTGCTGTAGAATAAGGCTATACCACCACTCGGGCCGCCGTACTTACTGCTGTAGAATAAGGCTATACCACCACTCGGGCCGCCGTGCTTACTGCTGTAGAATAAGGCTATACCACCACTCGGGCCGCCGTATTTACTGCTGTGGAATAAGGCTATACCACCACTCGGGCCGCCGTACTTACTGCTGTAGGGTAAGGCTATACCACCACTCGGGCCGCCGTACTTACTGCTGCAGAATAAGGCTGTACCACCACTCGGGCCGCAGTACTTACTGCTGTAGAATAAGGCTATACCACCACTCTGGCCGCCGTACTTACTGCTGTAGGATAAGGCTATACCACCACACGGGCCGCCGTACTTACTGCTGTAGGATAAGGCTATGCCACCACTCGGGTCGCCGTACTTACTGCGGTAGAAAAAAGCTATACCACCACTCGGGCCGCCGTACTTACTGCTGTAGAATAAGGCCATACCACCACTCGGGCCGCAGTACTTACTGCTGTAGAATAAGGCTATACCACCACTCGGGCCGCCGTACTTACTGCTGTAGAATAAGGCTATACCACCACTCGGGCCGCCGTACTTACTGCTGTAGAATAAGGCTATACCACGACGCGGGCCACCTTACTTACTGCGGTAGAATAAGGCTATCACACCACTCGGGCCGCCGTACTTACTGCTGTAGAATAAGGCTATACCACCACTCGGGCCGCCGTTCTTACTGCTGTAGAATAAGGCTATACCACCACTCGGGCCGCCGTACTTACTGCTGTAGAATAAGGCTATACCACCACTCGGGCCGCCGTACTTACCGCTGTAGAACAAGGCTATACCACCACTCGGGCCGCCGTACTTACTGCTGTAGAATAAGGCTATACCACCATTCGGGCCGCCCTACTTACTGCTGTAGAATAAGGCTTTACCACCACTCGGTCCGCCGTACTTACTGCTGTAGAATAAGGCTATACCACCACTCGGGCCGCCGTACTTACTGCTGTAGAATAAGGCTATACCACCACTCGCGCCGCCGTACTTACTGCTGTAGAATAAGGCTATCACACCACTCGGGCCGCCGTACTTACTGCTGTAGAATAAGGCTATACCACCACTCTTGCCGCCGTACTTACTGCTGTAGAATAAGGCTATACCACCACTCGGGCCGCCGTACTTACCGCTGCAGAACAAGGCTATACCACCACTCGGGCCGCCGTACTTACTGCTGTAGAATAAGGCTATACCACCACTCGGGCCGCCGTACTTACTGCTGTAGAATAAGGCTATACCACCACTCGGGCCGCCGTACTTACTGCGGTAGAATAAGGGTATACCACCACTCGGGCCGCCGTACATACTGCTGTAGAATAAGACTATACCACCACTCGGGTCGCCGTACTTACTGCTGTAGAATAAGGCTATCACACCACTCGGGCCGCAGTACTTACTGTTGTAGAATAAGGCTATACCATCACTCGGGCCGCCGCACTTACTGCTGTAGAATAAGGCTATACCACCACTCGGGCCGCCGTACTTACTGCTGTAGAATAAGGCTATACCACCACTCGGGCTGCCGTACTTACTGCTGTAGAATGAGGCTATACCACCACTCGGGCCGCCGTACTTACTGCTGTAGAATAAGACTATACCACCACTCGGGTCGCCGTACTTACTGCTCTAGAATAAGTCAATACCACCACTCGGGCCGTCGTACTTACTGCTGTAGAATAAGGCTATACCACCACTCGGGCCGCAGTACTTACTGCTGTAGAATAAGGCTATACCACCATTCGGGCCGCCGTACCTACTGCTGTAGAATAAGGCTATACCACCACTCGGGCCGCCGTACTTACTGCTGTAGAATAAGGCTATACCACCACTCGGGCCGCCGGACTTACTGCTGTAGAATAAGGCTATACCACCACTCGGGCCGCAGTACTTACTGCTGTAGAATAAGACTATACCACCACTCGGGCCGCCGTACTTACTGCTGTAGAATAAGGCAATGCCACCACTCGGGCCGTGGTACTTACTGCGGTAGATTAAGGTTATACCACCACTCGGGCCGCCGTACATACTGCTGTAGAATAAGACTATACCACCACTCGGGCCGCCGTACATACTGCTGTAGAATAAGGCTATACCACCACTCGGGCCGCCGTACTTACTGCTGTAGAATAAGGCTATACCACCACTCGGGCCGCCGTACTTACTGCTGTAGAATAAGGCTATACCACCACTCGGGCCGCCGTACTTACTGCTGTAGAATAAGGCTATACCACCACTCGGGCCGCCGTACTTACTGCTGTAGAATAAGGCAATGCCACCACTCGGGCCGTGGTACTTACTGCGGTAGATTAAGGTTATACCACCACTCGGGCCGCCGTACATACTGCTGTAGAATAAGACTATACCACCACTCGGGCCGCCGTACATACTGCTGTAGAATAAGGCTATACCACCACTCGGGCCGCCGTACTTACTGCTGTAGAATAAGGCTATACCACCACTCGGGCTGCCGTACTTACTGCTGTAGAATAAGACTATACCACCACTCAGGCCGCCGTACTTACTGCTGTAGAATAAGGCTATACCACCACTCGGGTCGCCGTACATACTGCTGTAGAATAAGACTATACCACCACTCGTGTCGCCGTATTTACTGCTGTGGAATAAGGCTATACCACCACTCGGGCCGCCGTACTTACTGCTGTAGAATAAGGCTATACCACCACCCGGGCCGCCGTACTTACTGCTGTAGAATAAGGCTGTACCACCACTCGGGCCGCCGTACTTACTGCTGTAGAATAAGGCTATGCCACCACCCGGGCCGCCGTACTTACTGCTGTAGAATAAGGCTATACCACCACCCGGGCCGCCGTACTTACTGCTGTAGAATAAGGCTATACCACCACTCGGGCCGCCGTACTTACTGCTGTAGAATAAGGCTATGCCACCACCCGGGCCGCCGTACTTACTGCTGTAGGATAAGGCTATACCACCACACGGGCCGCCGTACTTACTGCTGTAGGATAAGGCTATGCCACCACTCGGGTCGCCGTACTTACTGCGGTAGAAAAAAGCTATACCACCACTCGGGCCGCCGTACTTACTGCTGCAGAATAAGGCCATGCCACCACTCGGGCCGCAGTACTTACTGCTGTAGAATAAAGCTATACCACCACTCGGGCCGCCGTACTTACTGCTGTAGAATAAGGCTATACCACCACTCGGGCCGCCGTACTTACTGCTGTAGAATAAGGCCATACCACCACTCGGGCCGCCGTACTTACTGCTGTAGAATAAGGCTATACCACCACCCGGGCCGCCGTACTTACTGCTGTAGAATAAGGCTATACCACCACTCGGGCCGCCGTACTTACTGCTGTAGAATAAGGCTGTACCACCAGTCGGGCCGCCGTACTTACTGCTGTAGAATAAGGCTATACCACCACTCGGGCTGCCGTACTTACTGCTGTAGAATAAGACTATACCACCACTCAGGCCGCCGTACTTACTGCTGTAGAATAAGGCTATACCACCACTCGGGCTGCCGTACTTACTGCTGTAGAATAAGACTATACCACCACTCAGGCCGCCGTACTTACTGCTGTAGAATAAGGCTGTACCACCACTCGGGCCGCCGTACTTACTGCTGTAGAATAAGGCTATGCCACCACCCGGGCCGCCGTACTTACTGCTGTAGAATAAGGCTATACCACCACCCGGGCCGCCGTACTTACTGCTGTAGAATAAGGCTATACCACCGCTCGGGCCGCCGTATCTACTGCTGTAGAATAAGGCTATACCACCACTCGGGCCGCCGTACTTACTGCTGTAGAATAAGGCTATACCACCACTCGGGCCGCCGTACTTACTGCTGTAGAATAAGGCTGTACCACCACTCGGGCCGCCGTACTTACTGCTGTAGAATAAGGCTATACCACCACTCGGGCCGCCGTACTTACTGCTGTAGAATAAGGCTGTACCACCACTCGGGCCGCCGTACTTACTGCTGTAGAATAAGGCTGTACCACCACTCGGGCCGCCGTACTTACTGCTGTAGAATAAGGCTATACCACCACCCGGGCCGCCGTACTTACTGCTGTAGAATAAGGCTGTACCACCACTCGGGCCGCCGTACTTACTGCTGTAGGGTAAGGCTATACCACCACTCGGGCCGCCGTACTTACTGCTGCAGAATAAGGCTGTACCACCACTCGGGCCGCCGTACTTACTGCTGTAGAATAAGGCTATGCCACCACCCGGGCCGCCGTACTTACTGCTGTAGGATAAGGCTATACCACCACACGGGTCACCTTACTTACTGCGGTAGAATAAGGCTATCACACCACACGGGCCGCCGTACTTACTGCTGTAGAATAAGGCTATACCACCACTCGGGCCGCCGTACTTACTGCTGTAGAATAAGGCTATACCACCACTCGGGCCGCCGTACTTACTGCTGTAGAATAAGGCTATACCACCACTCGGGCCGCCGTACTTACCGCTGTAGAACAAGGCTATACCACCACTCGGGCCGCCGTACTTACTGCTGTAGAATAAGGCTATACCACCATTCGGGCCGCCCTACTTACTGCTGTAGAATAAGGCTTTACCACCACTCGGTCCGCCGTACTTACTGCTGTAGAATAAGGCTATTACACCACTCGGGCCGCCGTACTTACTGCTGTAGAATAAGGCTATACCACCACTCTTGCCGCCGTACTTACTGCTGTAGAATAAGGCTATACCACCACTCGGGCCGCCGTACTTACCGCTGCAGAACAAGGCTATACCACCACTCGGGCCGCCGTACTTACTGCTGTAGAATAAGGCTATACCACCACTCGGGCCGCCGTACTTACTGCTGTAGAATAAGGCTATACCACCACTCGGGCCGCCGTACTTACTGCGGTAGAATGAGGGTATACCACCACTCGGGCCGCCGTACATACTGCTGTAGAATAAGACTATACCACCACTCGGGTCGCCGTACTTACTGCTGTAGAATAAGGCTATCACACCACTCGGGCCGCAGTACTTACTGTTGTAGAATAAGGCTATACCATCACTCGGGCCGCCGCACTTACTGCTGTAGAATAAGGCTATACCACCACTCGGGCCGCCGTACTTACTGCTGTAGAATAAGGCTATACCACCACTCGGGCTGCCGTACTTACTGCTGTAGAATGAGGCTATACCACCACTCGGGCCGCCGTACTTACTGCTGTAGAATAAGACTATACCACCACTCGGGTCGCCGTACTTACTGCTCTAGAATAAGTCTATACCACCACTCGGGCCGTCGTACTTACTGCTGTAGAATAAGGCTATACCACCACTCGGGCCGCAGTACTTACTGCTGTAGAATAAGGCTATACCACCATTCGGGCCGCCGTACTTACTGCTGTAGAATAAGGCTATACCACCACTCGGGCCGCCGTACTTACTGCTGTAGAATAAGGCTATACCACCACTCGGGCCGCCGTACATACTGCTGTAGAATAAGGCCATACCGCCACTCGGGCCGCCGTACTTACTGCTGTAGAATAAGGCTATACCACCACTCGGGCCGCAGTACTTACTGCTGTAGAATAAGACTATACCACCACTCGGGCCGCCGTACTTACTGCTGCAGAATAAGGCTATACCACCACTCGGGTCGCCGTACTTACTGCTGTAGAATAAGACTATACCACCACTCGGGCCGCCGTACTTACTGCTGTAGAATAAGGCTATACCACCACTCGGGCCGCCGTACTTACTGCTGTAGAACAAGGCTATACCACCACTCGGGCCGCCGTACTTACTGCTGTAGAATAAGGCTATACCACCACTCGGGCCGCCGTATTACTGCTGTAGAATAAGGCTATACCACCACTCGGGCAGCCGTACATACTGCTGTAGAATAAGACTATACCACCACTCGGGTCGCCGTACTTACTGCTGTAGAATAAGGCTATCACACCACTCGGGCCGCCGTACTTACTCTTGTAGAATAAGGCTATACCATCACTCGGGCCGCCGCACTTACTGCTGTAGAATAAGGCTATACCACCACTCGGGCCGCCGTACTTACTGCTGTAGAATAAGGCTATACCACCACTCGGGCTGCCGTACTTACTGCTGTAGAATGAGGCTATACCACCACTCGGGCCGCCGTACTTACTGCTGTAGAATAAGACTATACCACCACTCGGGCCGCCGTACTTACTGCTGTAGAATAAGGGTATACCACCCCTCGGGCCGCAGTACTTACTGCTGTAGAATAAGGCTATACCACCATTCGGGCCGCCGTACTTACTGCTGTAGAATAAGGCTATACCACCACTCGGGCCGCCGTACTTACTGCTGTAGAATAAGGCTATACCACCACTCGGGCCGCCGTACATACTGCTGTAGAATAAGGCCATACCGCCACTCGGGCCGCCGTACTTACTGCTGTAGAATAAGGCTATACCACCACTCGGGCCGCAGTACTTACTGCTGTAGAATAAGACTATACCACCACTCGGGCCGCCGTACTTACTGCTGCAGAATAAGGCTATACCACCACTCGGGTCGCCGTACTTACTGCTGTAGAATAAGACTATACCACCACTCGGGCCGCCGTACTTACTGCTGTAGAATAAGGCTATACCACCACTCGGGCCGCCGTACTTACTGCTGTAGAACAAGGCTATACCACCACTCGGGCCGCCGTACTTACTGCTGTAGAATAAGGCTATACCACCACTCGGGCCGCCGTATTACTGCTGTAGAATAAGGCTATACCACCACTCGGGCAGCCGTACATACTGCTGTAGAATAAGACTATACCACCACTCGGGTCGCCGTACTTACTGCTGTAGAATAAGGCTATCACACCACTCGGGCCGCCGTACTTACTGTTGTAGAATAAGGCTATACCATCACTCGGGCCGCCGCACTTACTGCTGTAGAATAAGGCTATACCACCACTCGGGCCGCCGTACTTACTGCTGTAGAATAAGGCTATACCACCACTCGGGCTGCCGTACTTACTGCTGTAGAATGAGGCTATACCACCACTCGGGCCGCCGTACTTACTGCTGTAGAATAAGACTATACCACCACTCGGGCCGCCGTACTTACTGCTGTAGAATAAGGGTATACCACCCCTCGGGCCGCAGTACTTACTGCTGTAGAATAAGGCTATACCACCATTCGGGCCGCCGTACTTACTGCTGTAGAATGAGGCTATACCACCACTCGGGCCGCCGTACTTACTGCTGTAGAATAAGACTATACCACCACTCGGGCCGCCGTAATTACTGCTGTAGAATAAGGCTATACCACCACTCGGGCCGCAGTACTTACTGCTGTAGAATAAGGCTATACCACCACTCGGGCCGCCGTACTTACTGCTGTAGGATAAGGCTATGCCACCACTCGGGTCGCCGTACTTACTGCGGTAGAAAAAAGCTATACCACCACTCGGGCCGCCGTACTTACTGCTGTAGAATAAGGCCATACCACCACTCGGGCCGCAGTACTTACTGCTGTAGAATAAGGCTATACCACCACTCGGGCCGCCGTACTTACTGCTGTAGAATAAGGCTATACCACGACGCGGGCCACCTTACTTACTGCGGTAGAATAAGGCTATCACACCCCTCGGGCCGCCGTACTTACTGCTGTAGAATAAGGCTATACCACCACTCGGGCCGCCGTACTTACTGCTGTAGAATAAGGCTATACCACCACTCGGGCCGCCGTACTTACTGCTGTAGAATAAGGCTATACCGCCACTCGGGCCGCCGTACTTACCGCTGTAGAACAAGGCTATACCACCACTCGGGCCGCCGTACTTACTGCTGTAGAATAAGGCTATACCACCACTCGGGCCGCCCTACTTAGTGCTGTAGAATAAGGCTTTACCACCACTCGGGCCGCCGTACTTACTGCTGTAGAATAAGGCTATACCACCACTCGGGCCGCCGTACTTACTGCTGTAGAATAAGGCTATACCACCACTCGCGCCGCCGTACTTACTGCTGTAGAATAAGGCCATCACACCACTCGGGCCGCCGTGTTTACTGCTGTAGAATAAGGCTATACCACCACTCTTGCCGCCGTACTTACTGCTGTAGAATAAGGCTATACCACCACTCGGGCCGCCGTACTTACCGCTGCAGAACAAGGCGATACCACCACTCGGGCCGCCGTACTTACTGCTGTAGAATAAGGCTATACCACCACTCGGGCCGCCGTACTTACTGCTGTAGAATAAGGCTATACCACCACTCGGGCCGCCGTACTTACTGCGGTAGAATAAGGGTATACCACCACTCGGGCCGCCGTACATACTGCTGTAGAATAAGACTATACCACCACTCGGGTCGCCGTACTTACTGCTGTAGAATAAGGCTATCACACCACTCGGGCCGCAGTACTTACTGTTGTAGAATAAGGCTATACCATCACTCGGGCCGCCGCACTTACTGCTGTAGAATAAGGCTATACCACCACTCGGGCCGCCGTACTTACTGCTGTAGAATAAGGCTATACCACCACTCGGGCTGCCGTACTTACTGCTGTAGAATGAGGCTATACCACCACTCGGGCCGCCGTACTTACTGCTGTAGAATAAGACTATACCACCACTCGGGTCGCCGTACTTACTGCTCTAGAATAAGTCTATACCACCACTCGGGCCGTCGTACTTACTGCTGTAGAATAAGGCTATACCACCACTCGGGCCGCAGTACTTACTGCTGTAGAATAAGGCTATACCACCACTCGGGCCGCCGTACTTACTGCTGTAGAATAAGGCTATACCACCACTCGGGCCGCCGTACTTACTGCTGTAGAATAAGGCTATACCACCACTCGGGCCGCCGTACATACTGCTGTAGAATAAGGCCATACCGCCACTCGGCCCGCCGTACTTACTGCTGTAGAATAAGGCTATACCACCACTCGGGCCGCCGTACTTACTGCTGTAGAATAAGACTGTACCACCACTCGGGCCGCCGTACTTACTGCTGTAGAATAAGGCTATACCACCACTCGGGCCGCCGTACTTACTGCTTTAGAACAAGGCTATACCACCACTCGGGCCGCCGTACTTACTGCTGTAGAATAAGGCTATACCACCACTCGGGCCGCCGTATTACTGCTGTAGAATAAGGCTATACCACCACTCGGGCAGCCGTACATACTGCTGTAGAATAAGACTATACCACCACTCGGGTCGCCGTACTTACTGCTGCAGAATAAGGCTATCACACCACTCGGGCCGCCGTACTTACTGTTGTAGAATAAGGCTATACCATCACTCGGGCCGCCGCACTTACTGCTGTAGAATAAGGCTATACCACCACTCGGGCCGCCGTACTTACTGCTGTAGAATAAGGCTATACCACCACTCGGGCTGCCGTACTTACTGCTGTAGAATGAGGCTATACCACCACTCGGGCCGCCGTACTTACTGCTGTAGAATAAGACTATACCACCACTCGGGTCGCCGTGCTTACTGCTCTAGAATAAGTCTATACCACCACTCGGGCCGTCGTACTTACTGCTGTAGAATAAGGCTATACCACCACTCGGGCCGCAGTACTTACTGCTGTAGAATAAGGCTACCACCACTCGGGCCGCCGTACTTACTGCTGTAGAATAAGGCTATACCACCACTTACTGCTCTAACTTACTGCTCTAACTCCACTCGGGCCGCCGTACTTACTGCTGTAGAATAAGACTATACCACCACTCGGGCCGCCGTACTTACTGCTGTAGAATAAGGCTATACCACCACTCGGGCCGCAGTACTTACTGCTGTAGAATAAGGCTATACCACCACTCGGGCCGCAGTACTTACTGCTGTAGAATAAGGCTATACCACCAGTCGGGCCGCCGTACTTACTGCTGTAGAATAAGGCTATACCACCACTTACTGCTCTAACTTACTGCTCTAACTCCACTCGGGCCGCCGTACTTACTGCTGTAGAATAAGGCTATACCACCACTCGGGCCGCAGTACCTACTGCTGTAGAATAAGGCTATACCACCACTCGGGCCGCCGTACTTACTGCTGTAGACTAAGTCTATACCACCACTCGGGCCGCCGTGCTTACTGCTCTAGAATAAGTCTATACCACCACTCGGGCCGTCGTAATTACTGCTGTAGAATAAGGCTATACCACCACTCGGGCCGCAGTACTTACTGCTCTAGAATAAGGCTATACCACCACTCGGGCCGTCGTACTTACTGCTGTAGAATAAGGCTATACCACCACTCGGGCCGCGGTACTTACTGCTGTAGAATAAGGCTATACCACCACTCGGGCCGCCGTACTTACTGCTGTAGAATAAGGCTATACCACCACTCGGGCCGCCGTACTTACTGCTGTAGAATAAGACTATACCACCACTCGGGCCGCCGTACTTACTGCTGTAGAATAAGGCTATACCACCACTCGGGCCGCAGTACTTACTGCTGTAGAATAAGACAATACCACCACTCGGGCCGCCGTACTTACTGCTGTAGAATAAGACTATACCACCACTCGGGCCGCCGTACTTACTGCTGTAGAATAAGGCAATGCCACCACTCGGGCCGCCGTACTTACTGCGGTAGAATAAGGCTATACCACCACTCGGGCCGCCGTACATACTGCTGTAGAATAAGGCTATACCACCACTCGGGCCGTCGTACTTACTGCTGTAGAATAAGGCTATACCACCACTCGGGCCGTCGTACTTACTGCTGTAGAATAAGGCTATACCACCACTCGGGTCGCCGTACATACTGCTGTAGAATAAGGCTATAACACCACTCGGGCCGTCGTACTTACTGCTGTAGAATAAGGCTATACCACCACTCGGGCCGTCGTACTTACTGCTGTAGAATAAGGCTATACCACCACTCGGGTCGCCGTACATACTGCTGTAGAATAAGGCTATACCACCACTCGGGCCGTCGTACTTACTGCTGTAGAATAAGGCTATACCACCACTCGGGCCGCCGTACATACTGCTGTAGAATAAGGCTATACCACCACTCGGGCCGTCGTACTTACTGCTGTAGAATAAGGCTATACCACCGCTCGGGCCGTCGTACTTACTGCTGTAGAATAAGGCTATACCACCACTCGGGCCGCCGTACATACTGCTGTAGAATAAGGCTATACCACCACTCGGGCCGTCGTACTTACTGCTGTAGAATAAGGCTATACCACCACTCGGGCCGTCGTACTTACTGCTGTAGAATAAGGCTATACCACCACTCGGGCCGCAGTACTTACTGCTGTAGAATAAGACTATACCACCACTCGGGTCGCCGTACTTACTGCTGTAGAATAAGGCTATCACACCACTCGGGCCGCCGTACTTACTGTTGTAGAATAAGGCTATACCATCACTCGGGCCGCCGCACTTACTGCTGTAGAATAAGGCTATACCACCACTCGGGCCGCCGTACTTACTGCTGTAGAATAAGGCTATACCACCACTCGGGCTGCCGTACTTACTGCTGTAGAATGAGGCTATACCACCACTCGGGCCGCCGTACTTACTGCTGTAGAATAAGACTATACCACCACTCGGGTCGCCGTGCTTACTGCTCTAGAATAAGTCTATACCACCACTCGGGCCGTCGTAATTACTGCTTTAGAATAAGGCTATACCACCACTCGGGCCGCAGTACTTACTGCTGTAGAATAAGGCTATACCACCACTCGGGCCGCCGTACTTACTGCTGTAGAATAAGGCTATACCACCACTTACTGCTCTAACTTACTGCTCTAACTCCACTCGGGCCGTCGTAATTACTGCTGTAGAATAAGGCTATACCACCACTCGGGCCGCAGTACTTACTGCTCTAGAATAAGGCTATACCACCACTCGGGCCGTCGTACTTACTGCTGTAGAATGAGGCTATACCACCACTCGAGCCGCGGTACTTACTGCTGCAGAATAAGGCTATACCACCACTCGGGCCGCCGTACTTACTGCTGTAGAATAAGGCTATACCACCACTCGGGCCGCCGTACTTACTGCTGTAGAATAAGACTATACCACCACTCGGGCCGCCGTACTTACTGCTGTAGAATAAGGGTATACCACCACTCGGGCCGCAGTACTTACTGCTGTAGAATAAGACAATACCACCACTCGGGCCGCCGTACTTACTGCTGTAGAATAAGACTATACCACCACTCGGGCCGCCGTACTTACTGCTGTAGAATAAGGCAATGCCACCACTCGGGCCGCCGTACTTACTGCGGTAGAATAGGGCTATACCACCACTCGGGCGGCCGTACATACTGCTGTAGAATAAGACTATACCACCACTCGGGTCGCCGTACTTACTGCTGTAGACTAAGTCTATACCACCACTCGGGCCGCCGTACTTACTGCTGTAGAATAAGGCTATACCACCACTCGGGCCGCCGTACTTACTGCTGTAGAGTAAGACTATACCGCCACTCGGGTCGCCGTACTTACTGCGGTAGAATAAAGCTATACCACCACTCGGGTCGCCGTACATACTGCTGTAGAATAAGATTATACCACCACTCGTGTCGCCTTATTAACTGCTGTGGAATAAGGCTATACCCCCACTCGAGCCGCCGTACTTACTGCTGTAGGGTAAGGCTATACCACCACTCGGGCCGCCGTACTTACTGCTGTAGAATAAGGCTGTACCACCACTCTGGCCGCCGTACTTACTGCTGTAGAATAAGGCTATACCACCACTCGGGTCGCCGTACTTACTGCTGCAGAATAAGGCTATACCACCAGTCGGGCCGCCGTACATACTGCTGTAGAATAAGACTATACCACCACTCGGGCCGCCGTACTTACTGCTGTAGAATAAGGCTATACCACCACTCGGGCCGCCGTACATACTGCTGTAGAATAAGGCTATACCACCACTCGGGCCGTCGTACTTACTGCTGTAGAATAAGGCTATACCACCACTCGGGCCGTCGTACTTACTGCTGTAGAATAAGGCTATACCACCACTCGGGCCGCAGTACTTACTGCTGTAGAATAAGGCTATACCACCACTCGGGGCGCCGTACATACTGCTGTAGAATAAGGCCATACCACCACTCGGGCCGCCGGACTTACTGCTGTAGAATAAGGCTATACCACCACACGGGCCGCAGTACTTACTGCTGTAGAATAAGACTATACCACCACTCGGGCCGCAGTACTTACTGCTGTAGAATGAGACTATACCACCACTCGGGCCGCCGGACTTACTGCTGTAGAATAAGGCTATACCACCACTCGGGCCGCAGTACTTACTGCTGTAGAATAAGGCTATACCACCACTCGGGCCGCCGGACTTACTGCTGTAGAATAAGGCTATACCACCACTCGGGCCGCAGTACTTACTGCTGTAGAATAAGGCTATACCACCACTCGGGCCGCCGTACTTACTGCTGTAGAATAAGGCTATACCACCACTCGGGCCGCAGTACTTACTGCTGTAGAATAAGGCTATACCACCACTCGGGCCGCCGTACTTACTGCTGTAGAATAAGGCAATGCCACCACTCGGGCCGCCGTACTTACTGCGGTAGAATAAGGCTATACCACCACTCGGGCCGCCGTACATACTGCTGTAGAATAAGACTATACCACCACTCGGGCCGCCGTACTTACTGCTGTAGAATAAGGCAATGCCACCAGTCGGGCCGCCGTACTTACTGCTGTAGAATAAGGCTATACCACCACTCGGGTCGCCGTACTTACTGCTGTAGAGTAAGATTATACCACCACTCGGGCCGCCGTACTTACTGCTGTAGAATAAGGCTATACCACCACTCGGGCCGCCGTACTTACTGCTGTAGAGTAAGACTATACCGCCACTCGGGTCGCCGTAAATACTGCGGTAGAATAAAGCTATACCACCACTCGGGCCGCCGTACATACTGCTGTAGAATGAGGCTATAACCCCACACGGGCCGTCGTACTTACTGGTGTAGAATAAGGCTATACCACCACTCGGGCCGCAGTACTTACTGCTGTAGAATAAGGCTATACCACCACTCGGGCCGCCGGACTTACTGCTGTAGAATAAGGCCATACCCCCACTCGGGTCGCAGTACTTACTGCTGTAGAATAAGGCTATACCACCACTCGGGCCGCCGTACTTACTGCTGTAGAATAAGGCTATACCACCACTAGGGCCGTCGTACTTACTGCTGTAGAATAAGGCTATACCACCACTCGGGCCGCCGAACTTACTGCTGTAGGGTAAGGCTATACCACCACTCGGGCCGCCGTACTTACTGCTGTAGAATAGGGCTATACCACCACTCGGGTCGCCGTACATACTGCTGTAGAATAAGGCTATACCACCACTCGTGTCGCCTTATTAACTGCTGTGGAATAAGGCTATACCCCCACTCGAGCCGCCGTACTTACTGCTGTAGGGTAAGGCTATACCACCACTCGGGCCGCCGTACTTACTGCTGTAGAATAAGGCTGTACCACCACTCTGGCCGCCGTACTTACTGCTGTAGAATATGGCTATACCACCACTCGGGTCGCCGTACTTACTGCTGCAGAATAAGGCTATACCACCAGTCGGGCCGCCGTACATACTGCTGTAGAATAAGACTATACCACCACTCGGGCCGCCGTACATACTGCTGTAGAATAAGGCTATACCACCACTCGGGCCGTCGTACTTACTGCTGTAGAATAAGGCTATACCACCACTCGGGCCGTCGTACTTACTGCTGTAGAATAAGGCTATACCACCACTCGGGTCGCCGTACATACTGCTGTAGAATAAGGCCATACCACCACTCGGGCCGCCGTACTTACTGCTGCAGAATAAGGCTGTACCACCACTCGGGCCGCCGTACTTACTGCTGTAGAATAAGGCTATACCACCACTCGGGCCGCAGTACATACTGCTGTAGAATAAGGCCATACCACCACTCGGGCCGCCGGACTTACTGCTGTAGAATAAGGCTATACCACCACTCGGGCCGCAGTACATACTGCTGTAGAATAAGACTATACCACCACTCGTGTCGCCGTACTTACTGCTGTGGAATAAGGCTATACCACCACTCGGGCCGCCACACTTACTGCTGTAGAATAAGGCTATACCACCAGTCGGGCCGCCGTACATACTGCTGTAGAATAAGACTATACCACCACTCGCGCCGCCGTACTTACTGCTGTAGATTAAGGCTATACCACCACTCGGGTCGCCGTACTTACTGCTGTAGAATAAGGCTATACCACCAGTCGGGTCGCCGTACCTACTGCTGTAGAATAATGGCTTTATATAACAATAATATTTGTGCAGAGATATCGAAATGGATTTACACCAGTTTTGGCTCGTTTTATAGCCGCTACTTGTGTGTTTCAAACCGGACAAGCCTCCACCCATAGGCGACGGCTAAGTGGGGGAGGCGAGGGGAACCATTAACACGGGAAAGTTGAGATCGAAGTCAATACAAAAATGTTGCGCATATTCTGGAAATCGTTAACTATTTGTTATTTGTCATGCTAACGTTACTGACGTTCATTATTAGCGGATCAGAAAATCAATGAGTGGTTGCTCGTAAAATGGTGTGTGTTTTCCAGTACCCACCGGCAGCCTGCCTGGTTCTGTGTTCAACGCAAAAGCTACGCTAGCTATAGCCCGGCTTGAACGTTTCTTTTACTAGGGATATACCACCACTCGGGTCGCCGTATTTACTGCTGTAGAATAAGGCTATACCACCACTCGGGCCGCCGTACTTACTGCTGTAGAATAAGGCTATAACACCACTCGGGCCGCCGTACTTACTGCTGTAGAATAACGCTATGCCACCACTCGGACCGCCGTACTTACTGCTGTAGAATAAGGCTATACCACCACTCGGGCCGCCGTACTTACTGCTGTAGAATAAGGCTATACCATCACCCGGGCAGCCGTACTTACTGCTGTAGAATAAGGCTATACCACCACTCGAGCCACCGTACTTACTGCTGTAGAATAAGGCTATACCATCACTCGGGCCGCCGTACTTACTGCTGTAGAATAAGGCTATACCACCACTCGGGCCGCAGTACTTACTGCTGTAGAATAAGGCTGTACCACCACTCGGACCGCCGTACTTGCTGCTGTAGAATAAGGCTATACCACCACGAGGGCCGCCGTACTTACTGCTATAGAATAAGGCTATACCACCATTCGGGCCGCCGTACTTACTGCTGTAGAATAAGGCTATACCACCACTCGGTCCGTCGTACTTACTGCTGTAGAATAAGGCTATACCACCGCTCGGGCCGTCGTACTTACTGCTGTAGAATAAGGCTATACCACCACAAGGGCCGCCGTACTTACTGCTATAGAATAAGGCTATACCACCATTCGGGCCGCCGTACTTACTGCTGTAGAATAAGGCTATACCACCACTCGGGCCGTCGTACTTACTGCTGTAGAATAAGGCTATACCACCGCTCGGGCCGTCGTACTTACTGCTGTAGAATAAGGCTATACCACCACTCGGGCCGCCGTACTTACTGCTATAGAATAAGGCTATACCACCACTCGGGCCGCCGTACTTACTGCTGTAGAATAAGGCTATACCACCGCTCGGGCCGTCGTACTTACTGCTGTAGAATAAGGCTATACCACCACTCGGGCCGCCGTACTTACTGCTATAGAATAAGGCTATACCACCACTCGGGCCGCCGTACTTACTGCTGTAGAATAAGACTATACCACCACACGGGCCGCCGTACTTACTGCTGTAGAATAAGGCTATACCACCACTCGGGCCGTCGTACTTACTGCTGTAGAATAAGGCTATACCACCACTCGGACCACAGTACTTACTGCTGTAGAATAAGGCTATACCCCCACTCGGGCCGTCGTACTTACTGCTGTAGAATAAGGCTATACCCCCACTCGGGCCGTCGTACTTACTGCTGTAGAATAAGGCCATACCACCACTCGGGCCGCCGTACATACTGCTGTAGAATAAGGCTATACCACCACCCGGGCCGCCGTACTTACTACTGTAGAATAAGGCTATACCACCATTCGGGCCGCCGTACTTACTGCGGTAGAATAAGGCTATCACACCACTCGGGCCGCCGTACTTACTGCTGTAGAATAAGGCTATACCACCACTCGGGCCGCCGTACTTACTGCTGTAGAATAAGGCTATACCACCACTCGGGCCGCCGTAATTACTGCTGTAGAATAAGACTATACCACCACCCGGGCCGCCGTACTTACTGCTGTAGAATAAGGCTATACCACCACTCGGGCCGCCGTACTTACTGCTGTAGAATAAGGCTATACCACCACTCGGGCCGCCGTACTTACTGGTGTAGAATAAGGCTATACCACCACTCGGGCCGCCGCACTTACTGCTGTAGAATAAGGCTATACCACCACTCGGGCCGCCGTACTTACTGCTGTAGAATAAGGCTATACCACCACTCGGGCCGCCGCACTTACTGCTGTAGAATAAGGCTATACCACCACTCGGGCCGCCGTACTTACTGCTGTAGAATAAGGCTATACCACCACTCGGGCCGTCGTACTTACTGCTGTAGAATAAGGCTATACCACCACTCGGGCCGTCGTACTTACTGCTGTAGAATAAGGCTATACCACCACTCGGGCCGTCGTACTTACTGCTGTAGAATAAGGCTATACCACCACTCGGACCGCAGTACTTACTGCTGTAGAATAAGGCTATACCACCACTCGGGCCGTCGTACTTACTGCTGTAGAATAAGGCTATACCACCACGCGGGCCGTCGTACTTACTGCTGTAGAATAAGGCTATACCACCACTCGGGCCGTCGTACTTACTGCTGTAGAATAAGGCTATACCACCACTCGGGCCGCCGTACTTACTGCTGTAGAATAAGGCTATACCACCACTCGGGCCGTCGTACTTACTGCTGTAGAATAAGGCTATACCACCGCTCGGGCCGTCGTACTTACTGCTGTAGAATAAGGCTATACCACCACTCGGGCCGCCGTACTTACTGCTGTAGAATAAGGCTATACCACCACTCGGACCGCCGTACTTACTGCTGTAGAATAAGGCTGTACCACCACTCGGGTCGCCGTACTTACTGCTGTAGAATAAGGCTATACCACCACTCGGGCCGCCGTACTTACTGCTGTAGAATAAGGCTATACCACCACTCGGGCCGCCGTACTTACTGCTGTAGAATAAGGCTATACCACCACTCGGGCCGCCGTACTTACTGCTGTAGAATAAAGCTATACCACCATTCGGGCCGCCGCACTTACTGCTGTAGAATAAGGCTATACCACCACTCGGACCGCCGTACTTACTGCCATAGAATAAGGCTATACCATCACTCGGGCCGCCGTACTTACTGCTGTAGAATAAGGCTATACCACCACTCGGGCCGCCGTACTTACTGTTGTAGAATAAGGCTATACCACCACTCGGGCCGCCGTACTTACTGCTGTAGAATAAAGCTATACCACCACTCGGGCCGCCGTACTTACTGCTGTAGAATAAGGCTGTACCACCAGTCGGGCCGCCGTACTTACTGCTGTAGAATAAGGCTATACCACCACTCGGGCCGCCGTACTTACTGCGGTAGAATAAGGCTATACCACCACTCGGGCCGCAGTACTTACTGCTGTAGAATAAGGCTATACCACCACTCGGGCCGCCGTACATACTGCTGTAGAATAAGGCTATACCACCACTCGGGCCGCAGTACTTACTGCTGTAGAATAAGGCTATACCACCACTCGGGCCGCCGTACTTACTGCTGTAGAATAAGGCTATACCACCACTCGGGCCGCCGTACTTACTGCTTTAGAATAAAGCTATACCACCACTCGGGCCGCCGTACATACTGCTGTAGAATAAGGCTATACCACCACTCGGGCCGCCGTACTTACTGCTGTAGAATAAGGCTATACCACCACTCGGGCCGCCGTACTTACTGCTGTAGAATAAGGCTATACCACCACTCGGGCCGCCGTACTTACTGCTGTAGAATAAGGCTATACCACCACTCGGGCCGCCGTACTTACTGCTGTAGAATAAAGCTATACCACCACTCGGGCCGCCGTACTTACTGCTGTAGAATAAGGCTGTACCACCAGTCGGGCCGCCGTACTTACTGCTGTAGAATAGGGCTATACCACCACTCGGGCCGCAGTACTTACTGCTGTAGAATAAGGCTATACCACCACTCGGGCCGCCGTACTTACTGCTGTAGAATAAGGCTATACCACCACTCGGGCCGCCGTACTTACTGCTGTAGAATAAGGCTATACCACCACTCGGGCCGCCGTACTTACTGCTGTAGAATAAAGCTATACCACCACTCGGGCCGCCGTACTTACTGCTGTAGAATAAGGCTGTACCACCAGTCGGGCCGCCGTACTTACTGCTGTAGAATAAGGCTATACCACCACTCGGGCCGCAGTACTTACTGCTGTAGAATGAGGCTATACCACCACTCGGGCAGCCGTACTTACTGCTGTAGGATAAGGCTATACCACCACTCGGGTCGTCGTACTTACTGCTGTAGAATAAGGCTATACCACCACTCGGGCCGTCGTACTTACTGCTGTAGAATAAGGCTATACCACCACTCGGACCGCCGTACTTACTGCTGTAGAATAAGGCTATACCACCACTCGGGCCGCCGTACTTAGTGCTATAGAATAAGGCTATACCACCACTCGGGCCGCCGTACTTACTGCTGTAGAATAAGGCTATACCACCACTCGGGCCGCCGTACATACTGCTGTAGAATAAGGCTATACCACCACTCGGGCCGCCGTACTTACTGCTGTAGAATAAGGCTATACCACCACACGGGCCGCCGTACTTACTGCTGTAGGATAAGGCTATACCACCACTCGGGCCGCCGTACTTACTGCCATAGAATAAGGCTATACCACCACTCGGGCCGCCGTACTTACTGCTGTAGAATAAAGCTATACCACCACTCGGGCCGCCGTACTTACTGCTGTAGAATAAGGCTATACCACCACTCGGGCCGCCGTACTTACTGCTTTAGAATAAGGCTATACCACCACTCGGGCCGCCGTACTTACTGCTGTAGAATAAAGCTATACCACCACTCGGGCCGCCGTACTTACTGCTGTAGAATAAGGCTATACCACCACTCGGACCGCCGTGCTTACTGCTGTAGAATAAGGCTGTACCACCACTCGGGCCGCCGTACTTACTGCTGTAGAATAAGGCTATACCACCACTCGGGCCGCCGTACTTACTGCTTTAGAATAAGGCTATACCACCACTCGGGCCGCCGTACTTACTGCTGTAGAATAAAGCTATACCACCACTCGGGCCGCCGTACTTACTGCTGTAGAATAAGGCTATACCACCACTCGGACCGCCGTGCTTACTGCTGTAGAATAAGGCTGTACCACCACTCGGGCCGCCGTACTTACTGCTGTAGAATAAGGCTATACCACCACTCGGGCCGCCGTACTTACTGCTGTAGAATAAGTCTATACCACCACTCGGGCCGCCGTACTTACTGTTGTAGAATAAGGCTATACCACCACTCGGGCCGCCGTACTTACTGCTGTAGAATAAGGCTATACCACTACTCGGACCGCCGTGCTTACTGCTGTAGAATAAAGCTATACCACCACTCGGGCCGCCGCACTTACTGCTGTAGAATAAGGCTATACCACCACTCGGGCTGCCGTACTTACTGCTGTAGGATAAGGCTATGCCACCAGTCGGGCCGCCGTACTTACTGCTGTAGAATAAGGCTATACCACCACTCAGGCCGCCGTACTTACTGCTGTAGAATAAGGCTATACCACCACTCGGGCCGCCGTACTTACTGCTGTAGAATAAGGCTATACCACCACTCGGGCCGCCGTACTTACTGCTGTAGAATAAGGCTATACCACCACTCGGACCGCCGTACTTACTGCCATAGAATAAGGCTATACCACCACGAGGGCCGCCGTACTTACTGCTGTAGAATAAAGCTATACCACCACTCGGGCCGCCGTACTTACTGCTGTAGAATAAGGCTATACCACCACTCGGGCCGCCGTACTTACTGTTGTAGAATAAAGCTATACCACCACTCGGGCCGCCGTACTTACTGCTGTAGAATAAGGCTATACCACCACTCGGGCCGCCGTACTTACTGCTGTAGAATAAGGCTATACCACCACTCGGGCCGCCGTACTTACTGCTGTAGAAAAAGGCTATACCACCACTCGGGCCGCCGTACTTACTGCTGTAGAATAAAGCTATACCACCACTCGGGCCGCCGTACTTACTGCTGTAGAATAAGGCTATACCACCACTCGGGCCGCCGTACTTACTGCTGTAGAATAAGGCTATACCACCACTCGGACCGCCGTACTTACTGCCATAGAATAAGGCTATACCACCACGAGGGCCGCCGTACTTACTGCTGTAGAATAAGACTATACCACCACCCGGGCCGCCGTACTTACTGCTGTAGAATAAGGCTATACCACCACTCGGGCCGCCGTACTTACTGCTGTAGAATAAGGCTATACCACCACTCGGGCCGCCGTACTTACTGCTGTAGAATAAGGCTGTACCACCAGTCGGGCCGCCGTACTTACTACTGTGGAATAAGGCTATACCACCACTCGGGCCGCCGTACTTACTGCTGTAGAATAAGGCTATACCACCACTCGGGCCGCCGTACTTACTGCTGTAGAATAAGGCTGTACCACCAGTCGGGCCGCCGTACTTACTGCTGTGGAATAAGGCTATACCACCAGTCGGGCCGCCGTACTTACTGCTGTGGAATAAGGCTATACCACCACTCGGGCCGCCGTACTTACTGCTGTAGAATAAGGCTGTACCACCAGTCGGGCCGCCGTACTTACTGCTGTAGAATAAGGCTATACCACCACTCGGGGCGCCGTACTTACTGCTGTAGAATAAGACTATACCACCACTCGGGCCGCCGTACTTACTGCTGTAGAATAAGGCTATACCACCACTCGGGCCGCCGTACTTACTGCTGTAGGATAAGGCTATACCACCACTCGGGCCGCCGTACTTAGTGCTGTAGAATAAGGCTATACCACCACTCGGGCCGGTGTACTTACTGCTATAGAATAAGGCTATACCACCACTCGGGCCGGTGTACTTACTGCTGTAGAATAAGGCTATACCACCACTCGGGCCGCCGTACTTGCTGCTGTAGAATAAGGCTATACCACCACTCAGGCCGCCGTACTTACTGCTGTAGAACAAGGCTATACCACCACTCGGGCCGCCGTACTTACTGCTGTAGAATAAGGCTATACCACCGCTCGGGTCGCCCTACTTACTGCGGTAGAATAAGGCTATCACACCACACGGGCCGCCGTACTTACTGCTGTAGAATAAGGCTATACCACCACTCGGGCCGCCGTACTTACTGCTGTAGAATAAGGCTATACCACCACTCGGGCCGCCGTACTTACTGCTGTAGAATAAGGCTATACCACCACTCGGGCCGTCGTACTTACTGCTGTAGAATAAGGCTATACCACCACTCGGGCCGCCGTACTTAGTGCTATAGAATAAGGCTATACCACCACTCGGGCCGCCGTACTTACTGCTGTAGAATAAGGCTATACCACCACTCGGGCCGGCGTACTTACTGCTATAGAATAAGGCTATACCACCACTCGGGCCGCCGTACTTACTGCTGTAGAGTAAGGCTATACCACCACTCGGGCCGCCGTACTTACTGCTGTAAAATAAGGCTATACCACCACTCGGGCCGCCGTACTTACTGCTGTAGAATAAGGCTATACCACCACTCGGGCCGTCGTACTTACTGCTGTATAATAAGGCTATACCACCACTCGGGTCGCCCTACTTACTGCTATAGAATAAGGCTACACCACCACTCGGGCCGCCGTACTTACTGCTGTAGAATAAGGCTATACCACCACTCGGGCCGTCGTACTTACTGCTGTAGAATAAGGCTATACCACCGCTCGGGTCGCCCTACTTACTGCTATAGAATAAGGCTACACCACCACTCGGGCCGCCGTACTTACTGCTGTAGAATAAGGCTATACCACCACTCGGGCCGCCGTACTTACTGCTGTAGAATAAGGCCATACCATCACTCGGGCCGCCGTACTTGCTGCTGTAGAATAAGGCTATACCACCATTCGGGCCGCCGTGGCTACTGCTGTAGAATAAGGCTATACCACCACTCGGGCCGCCACGCTTACTGCTGTAGAATAAGGCTATACCACCACTCGGGCCGCCGTACTTACTGCTATAGAATAAGGCTACACCACCACTCGGGCCGCCGTACTTTCATGCTGTAGAATAAGGCTATACCACCACTCGGGCCGCCGTACTTACTGCTATAGAATAAGGCTATGCCACCACTCGGGCCGCCGTACTTACTGCTGTAGAATAAGGCTATACCACCACTCGGGCCGCCGTACTTACTGTTGTAGAATAAGGCTATACCACCACTCAGGCCGCCGTACTTACTGCTGTAGAATAAGGCTATACCACCACTCGGGCCGCCGTACTTACTGCTGTAGAATAAGACGATGCCATCACTTGGGCCGCCGTACTTACTGCTGTAGAATAAGGCTATACCACCACTCGGGCCGCCGTACATACTGCTGTAGAATAAGGCTATACCACCACTCGGGCCGCCGTACTTACTGCTGTAGAATAAGGCTATACCACCACACGGGCCGCCGTACTTACTGCTGTAGGATAAGGCTATACCACCACTCGGGCCGCCGTACTTACTGCCATAGAATAAGGCTATACCACCACTCGGGCCGCCGTACTTACTGCTGTAGAATAAAGCTATACCACCACTCGGGCCGCCGTACTTACTGCTGTAGAATAAGGCTATACCACCACTCGGGCCGCCGTACTTACTGCTTTAGAATAAGGCTATACCACCACTCGGGCCGCCGTACTTACTGCTGTAGAATAAAGCTATACCACCAGTCGGGCCGCCGTACTTACTGCTGTAGAATAAGGCTATACCACCACTCGGACCGCCGTGCTTACTGCTGTAGAATAAGGCTGTACCACCACTCGGGCCGCCGTACTTACTGCTGTAGAATAAGGCTATACCACCACTCGGGCCGCCGTACTTACTGCTTTAGAATAAGGCTATACCACCACTCGGGCCGCCGTACTTACTGCTGTAGAATAAAGCTATACCACCACTCGGGCCGCCGTACTTACTGCTGTAGAATAAGGCTATACCACCACTCGGACCGCCGTGCTTACTGCTGTAGAATAAGGCTGTACCACCACTCGGGCCGCCGTACTTACTGCTGTAGAATAAGGCTATACCACCACTCGGGCCGCCGTACTTACTGCTGTAGAATAAGTCTATACCACCACTCGGGCCGCCGTACTTACTGTTGTAGAATAAGGCTATACCACCACTCGGGCCGCCGTACTTACTGCTGTAGAATAAGGCTATACCACTACTCGGACCGCCGTGCTTACTGCTGTAGAATAAAGCTATACCACCACTCGGGCCGCCGCACTTACTGCTGTAGAATAAGGCTATACCACCACTCGGGCTGCCGTACTTACTGCTGTAGGATAAGGCTATGCCACCACTCGGGCCGCCGTACTTACTGCTGTAGAATAAGGCTATACCACCACTCAGGCCGCCGTACTTACTGCTGTAGAATAAGGCTATACCACCACTCGGGCCGCCGTACTTACTGCTGTAGAATAAGGCTATACCACCACTCGGGCCGCCGTACTTACTGCTGTAGAATAAGGCTATACCACCACTCGGACCGCCGTACTTACTGCCATAGAATAAGGCTATACCACCACGAGGGCCGCCGTACTTACTGCTGTAGAATAAAGCTATACCACCACTCGGGCCGCCGTACTTACTGCTGTAGAATAAGGCTATACCACCACTCGGGCCGCCGTACTTACTGTTGTAGAATAAAGCTATACCACCACTCGGGCCGCCGTACTTACTGCTGTAGAATAAGGCTATACCACCACTCGGGCCGCCGTACTTACTGCTGTAGAATAAGGCTATACCACCACTCGGGCCGCCGTACTTACTGCTGTAGAAAAAGGCTATACCACCACTCGGGCCGCCGTACTTACTGCTGTAGAATAAAGCTATACCACCACTCGGGCCGCCGTACTTACTGCTGTAGAATAAGGCTATACCACCACTCGGGCCGCCGTACTTACTGCTGTAGAATAAGGCTATACCACCACTCGGACCGCCGTACTTACTGCCATAGAATAAGGCTATACCACCACGAGGGCCGCCGTACTTACTGCTGTAGAATAAGACTATACCACCACCCGGGCCGCCGTACTTACTGCTGTAGAATAAGGCTATACCACCACTCGGGCCGCCGTACTTACTGCTGTAGAATAAGGCTATACCACCACTCGGGCCGCCGTACTTACTGCTGTAGAATAAGGCTGTACCACCAGTCGGGCCGCCGTACTTACTACTGTGGAATAAGGCTATACCACCACTCGGGCCGCCGTACTTACTGCTGTAGAATAAGGCTATACCACCACTCGGGCCGCCGTACTTACTGCTGTAGAATAAGGCTGTACCACCAGTCGGGCCGCCGTACTTACTGCTGTGGAATAAGGCTATACCACCAGTCGGGCCGCCGTACTTACTGCTGTGGAATAAGGCTATACCACCACTCGGGCCGCCGTACTTACTGCTGTAGAATAAGGCTGTACCACCAGTCGGGCCGCCGTACTTACTGCTGTAGAATAAGGCTATACCACCACTCGGGGCGCCGTACTTACTGCTGTAGAATAAGACTATACCACCACTCGGGCCGCCGTACTTACTGCTGTAGAATAAGGCTATACCACCACTCGGGCCGCCGTACTTACTGCTGTAGGATAAGGCTATACCACCACTCGGGCCGCCGTACTTAGTGCTGTAGAATAAGGCTATACCACCACTCGGGCCGGTGTACTTACTGCTATAGAATAAGGCTATACCACCACTCGGGCCGGTGTACTTACTGCTGTAGAATAAGGCTATACCACCACTCGGGCCGCCGTACTTGCTGCTGTAGAATAAGGCTATACCACCACTCAGGCCGCCGTACTTACTGCTGTAGAACAAGGCTATACCACCACTCGGGCCGCCGTACTTACTGCTGTAGAATAAGGCTATACCACCGCTCGGGTCGCCCTACTTACTGCGGTAGAATAAGGCTATCACACCACACGGGCCGCCGTACTTACTGCTGTAGAATAAGGCTATACCACCACTCGGGCCGCCGTACTTACTGCTGTAGAATAAGGCTATACCACCACTCGGGCCGCCGTACTTACTGCTGTAGAATAAGGCTATACCACCACTCGGGCCGTCGTACTTACTGCTGTAGAATAAGGCTATACCACCACTCGGGCCGCCGTACTTAGTGCTATAGAATAAGGCTATACCACCACTCGGGCCGCCGTACTTACTGCTGTAGAATAAGGCTATACCACCACTCGGGCCGGCGTACTTACTGCTATAGAATAAGGCTATACCACCACTCGGGCCGCCGTACTTACTGCTGTAGAGTAAGGCTATACCACCACTCGGGCCGCCGTACTTACTGCTGTAAAATAAGGCTATACCACCACTCGGGCCGCCGTACTTACTGCTGTAGAATAAGGCTATACCACCACTCGGGCCGTCGTACTTACTGCTGTATAATAAGGCTATACCACCACTCGGGTCGCCCTACTTACTGCTATAGAATAAGGCTACACCACCACTCGGGCCGCCGTACTTACTGCTGTAGAATAAGGCTATACCACCACTCGGGCCGTCGTACTTACTGCTGTAGAATAAGGCTATACCACCGCTCGGGTCGCCCTACTTACTGCTATAGAATAAGGCTACACCACCACTCGGGCCGCCGTACTTACTGCTGTAGAATAAGGCTATACCACCACTCGGGCCGCCGTACTTACTGCTGTAGAATAAGGCCATACCATCACTCGGGCCGCCGTACTTGCTGCTGTAGAATAAGGCTATACCACCATTCGGGCCGCCGTGGCTACTGCTGTAGAATAAGGCTATACCACCACTCGGGCCGCCACGCTTACTGCTGTAGAATAAGGCTATACCACCACTCGGGCCGCCGTACTTACTGCTATAGAATAAGGCTACACCACCACTCGGGCCGCCGTACTTTCATGCTGTAGAATAAGGCTATACCACCACTCGGGCCGCCGTACTTACTGCTATAGAATAAGGCTATGCCACCACTCGGGCCGCCGTACTTACTGCTGTAGAATAAGGCTATACCACCACTCGGGCCGCCGTACTTACTGTTGTAGAATAAGGCTATACCACCACTCAGGCCGCCGTACTTACTGCTGTAGAATAAGGCTATACCACCACTCGGGCCGCCGTACTTACTGCTGTAGAATAAGACGATGCCATCACTTGGGCCGCCGTACTTACTGCTGTAGAATAAGGCTATACCACCACTCGGGCCGCTGTACTTACTGGTATAGAATAAGGCTATATCACCACGCGAGCCGCCGTACTTACTGCTGTAGAATAAGGCTATACCACCACTCGGGCCGCAGTACTTACTGCTATAGAATAAAGCTATACCACCACTCGGGTCGCAGTACTTACTGCTATAGAATAAAGCTATACCACCACTCGGGCCGCAGTACTTACTGCTATAGAATAAAGCTATACCACCACTCGGGCCGCAGTACTTACTGCTGTAGAATAAGGCTATACCACCACTCGGGCCGTCGTACTTACTGCTGTAGAATAAGGCTATACCACCACTCGGGCCGCCGTACTTACTGTTGTAGAATAAGGCTATACCACCACTCGGGCCGCCGTAATTACTGCTGTAGAATTGGGCTATACCACCACTCGGGTCGCCGTACTTACTGCTGTAGAATAAGGCTATACCACCACTCGGGCCGCCGTACTTACTGTTGTAGAATAAGGCTATACCACCACTCGGGCCGCCGTACTTACTGCTGTAGAATTGGGCTATACCACCACTCGGGCCGCCGTACTTACTGGTGTAGAATTAGGCTATACCACCACTCGGGCCGCCGTACTTACCGCTGTAGAATAAGACTATGCCACCACTCGGGCCGCCGTACTTACTGCTGTAGAAAAAGGCTATACCACCACTCGGGCCGCCGTAATTACTGCTGTAGAATAAGGCTATTCCACCACTTGGGACGCCGTACTTACTGCTGTAGAATAAGGCTATACCACCACTCGGGCCGCCGTACTAACTGCTGTAGAATAAGGCTATACCACCACTCGGGCCGCCGTACTTACTGCTGTATAATAAGGCTATACCACCACTCGGGTCGCCCTACTTACTGCTATAGAATAAGGCTACACCACCACTCGGGCCGCCGTACTTACTGCTGTATAATGAGGCTATACCACCACTCGGGCCGTCGTACTTACTGCTGTAGAATAAGGCTATACCACCGCTCGGGTCGCCCTACTTACTGCTATAGAATAAGGCTACACCACCACTCGGGCCGCCGTACTTACTGCTGTAGAATAAGGCTATACCACCACTCGGGCTGCCGTACTTACTGCTGTAGAATAAGGCTATACCACCACTCGGGCCGCCGTACTTGCTGCTGTAGAATAAGGCTATACCACCATTCGGGCCGCCGTGGTTACTGCTGTAGAATAAGGCTATACCACCACTCGGGCCGCCACGCTTACTGCTGTAGAATAAGGCTATACCACCACTCGGGCCGCCGTACTTACTGCTATAGAATAAGGCTACACCACCACTCGGGCCGCCGTACTTACTGCTGTAGAATAAGGCTATACCACCACTCGGGCCGCCGTACTTACTGCTATAGAATAAGGCTATGCCACCACTCGGGCCGCCGTACTTACTGCTGTAGAATAAGGCTATACCACCACTCGGGCCGCCGTACTTACTGCTGTAGAATAAGGCTATACCACCACTCGGGCCGCCGTACTTACTGCTGTAGAATAAGGCTATACCACCACTCGGGCCGCCGTACTTACTGCTATAGAATAAGGCTATGCCACCACTCGGGCCGCCGTACTTACTGCTGTAGAATAAGGCTATACCACCACTCGGGCCGTCGTACTTACTGCTATAGAATAAGGCTATGCCACCACTCGGGCCGCCGTACTTACTGCTGTAGAATAAGGCTATACCACCACTCGGGCCGCCACGCTTACTGCTGTAGTATAAGGCTATACCACCACTCGGGCCGCAGTACTTACTGCTGTAGAATAAGGCTACACCACCACTCGGGCCGCCGTACTTACTGCTGTAGAATAAGGCTATACCACCACTCGGGTCGCCGTACTTACTGCTATAGAATAAGGCTATGCCACCACTCGGGCCGCCGTACTTACTGCTGTAGAATAAGGCTATACCACCACTCGGGCCGCCACGCTTACTGCTGTAGAATAAGGCTATACCACCACTCGGGCCGCCGTACTTACTGCTGTAGAATAAGGCTATACCACCACTCGGGCCGCCGTACTTACTGCTGTAGAATAAGGCTATACCACCACTCGGGCCGCCGTACTTACTGCTATAGAATAAGGCTATGCCACCACTCGGGCCGCCGTACTTACTGCTGTAGAATAAGGCTATACCACCACTCGGGCCGCCGTACTTACTGTTGTAGAATAAGGCTATACCACCACTCGGGCCGCCGTACTTACTGTTGTAGAATAAGGCTATACCACCACTCAGGCCGCCGTACTTACTGTTGTTTGCATAAGGCTATACCACCACTCGGGCCGCCGTACTTACTGCTGTAGAATAAGGCTATACCACCACTTAGGCCGCCGTACTTACTGTTGTAGAATAAGGCTATACCACCACTCAGGCCGCCGTACTTACTGTTGTAGAATAAGGCTATACCACCATTCGGGCCGCCGTACTTACTGCTGTAGAATAAGACTATGCCATCACTCGGGCCGCCGTACTTACTGCTGTAGAATAAGGCTATACCACCATTCTTGCCGCCGTACTTACTGCTGGAGCATAAGGCTATACCACCACTCGGGCCGCCGTAACTACTGCTGTAAAATAAGGCTGTACCACCACTCGGGCCCTGTACTTACTACAGTGGAATAAGGCTATACCACCACTCGGGCCGCCGTACTTACTGCTGTAGAATAAGGCTATACCACCACTCGGGCCGCTGTACTTACTGGTATAGAATAAGGCTATATCACCACTCGAGCCGCCGTACTTACTGCTGTAGAATAAGGCTATACCACCACTCGCGCCGCCGTACTTACTGCTGTAGAATAAGGCTATACCACCACTCGGGCCGCCGTACTTACTGTTGTAGAATAAGGCTATACCACCACTCGGGCCGCCGTAATTAGTGCTGTAGAATTGGGCTATACCACCACTCGGGTCGCCGTACTTACTGCTGTAGATTAAGGCTATACCACCACTCGGGCCGCCGTACTTACTGTTGTAGAATAAGGCTATACCACCACTCGGGCCGCCGTACTTACTGCTGTAGAATTGGGCTATACCACCACTCGGGCCGGTGTACTTACTGCTATAGAATAAGGCTATACCACCACTCGGGCCGGTGTACTTACTGCTGTAGAATAAGGCTATACCACCACTCGGGCCGCCGTACTTGCTGCTGTAGAATAAGGCTATACCACCACTCAGGCCGCCGTACTTACTGCTGTAGAACAAGGCTATACCACCACTCGGGCCGCCGTACTTACTGCTGTAGAATAAGGCTATACCACCGCTCGGGTCGCCCTACTTACTGCGGTAGAATAAGGCTATCACACCACACGGGCCGCCGTACTTACTGCTGTAGAATAAGGCTATACCACCACTCGGGCCGCCGTACTTACTGCTGTAGAATAAGGCTATACCACCACTCGGGCCGCCGTACTTACTGCTGTAGAATAAGGCTATACCACCACTCGGGCCGTCGTACTTACTGCTGTAGAATAAGGCTATACCACCACTCGGGCCGCCGTACTTAGTGCTATAGAATAAGGCTATACCACCACTCGGGCCGCCGTACTTACTGCTGTAGAATAAGGCTATACCACCACTCGGGCCGGCGTACTTACTGCTATAGAATAAGGCTATACCACCACTCGGGCCGCCGTACTTACTGCTGTAGAGTAAGGCTATACCACCACTCGGGCCGCCGTACTTACTGCTGTAAAATAAGGCTATACCACCACTCGGGCCGCCGTACTTACTGCTGTAGAATAAGGCTATACCACCACTCGGGCCGTCGTACTTACTGCTGTATAATAAGGCTATACCACCACTCGGGTCGCCCTACTTACTGCTATAGAATAAGGCTACACCACCACTCGGGCCGCCGTACTTACTGCTGTAGAATAAGGCTATACCACCACTCGGGCCGTCGTACTTACTGCTGTAGAATAAGGCTATACCACCGCTCGGGTCGCCCTACTTACTGCTATAGAATAAGGCTACACCACCACTCGGGCCGCCGTACTTACTGCTGTAGAATAAGGCTATACCACCACTCGGGCCGCCGTACTTACTGCTGTAGAATAAGGCCATACCATCACTCGGGCCGCCGTACTTGCTGCTGTAGAATAAGGCTATACCACCATTCGGGCCGCCGTGGTTACTGCTGTAGAATAAGGCTATACCACCACTCGGGCCGCCACGCTTACTGCTGTAGAATAAGGCTATACCACCACTCGGGCCGCCGTACTTACTGCTATAGAATAAGGCTACACCACCACTCGGGCCGCCGTACTTTCATGCTGTAGAATAAGGCTATACCACCACTCGGGCCGCCGTACTTACTGCTATAGAATAAGGCTATGCCACCACTCGGGCCGCCGTACTTACTGCTGTAGAATAAGGCTATACCACCACTCGGGCCGCCGTACTTACTGTTGTAGAATAAGGCTATACCACCACTCAGGCCGCCGTACTTACTGCTGTAGAATAAGGCTATACCACCACTCGGGCCGCCGTACTTACTGCTGTAGAATAAGACGATGCCATCACTTGGGCCGCCGTACTTACTGCTGTAGAATAAGGCTATACCACCACTCGGGCCGCTGTACTTACTGGTATAGAATAAGGCTATATCACCACGCGAGCCGCCGTACTTACTGCTGTAGAATAAGGCTATACCACCACTCGGGCCGCAGTACTTACTGCTATAGAATAAAGCTATACCACCACTCGGGTCGCAGTACTTACTGCTATAGAATAAAGCTATACCACCACTCGGGCCGCAGTACTTACTGCTATAGAATAAAGCTATACCACCACTCGGGCCGCAGTACTTACTGCTGTAGAATAAGGCTATACCACCACTCGGGCCGTCGTACTTACTGCTGTAGAATAAGGCTATACCACCACTCGGGCCGCCGTACTTACTGTTGTAGAATAAGGCTATACCACCACTCGGGCCGCCGTAATTACTGCTGTAGAATTGGGCTATACCACCACTCGGGTCGCCGTACTTACTGCTGTAGAATAAGGCTATACCACCACTCGGGCCGCCGTACTTACTGTTGTAGAATAAGGCTATACCACCACTCGGGCCGCCGTACTTACTGCTGTAGAATTGGGCTATACCACCACTCGGGCCGCCGTACTTACTGGTGTAGAATTAGGCTATACCACCACTCGGGCCGCCGTACTTACCGCTGTAGAATAAGACTATGCCACCACTCGGGCCGCCGTACTTACTGCTGTAGAAAAAGGCTATACCACCACTCGGGCCGCCGTAATTACTGCTGTAGAATAAGGCTATTCCACCACTTGGGACGCCGTACTTACTGCTGTAGAATAAGGCTATACCACCACTCGGGCCGCCGTACTAACTGCTGTAGAATAAGGCTATACCACCACTCGGGCCGCCGTACTTACTGCTGTATAATAAGGCTATACCACCACTCGGGTCGCCCTACTTACTGCTATAGAATAAGGCTACACCACCACTCGGGCCGCCGTACTTACTGCTGTATAATGAGGCTATACCACCACTCGGGCCGTCGTACTTACTGCTGTAGAATAAGGCTATACCACCGCTCGGGTCGCCCTACTTACTGCTATAGAATAAGGCTACACCACCACTCGGGCCGCCGTACTTACTGCTGTAGAATAAGGCTATACCACCACTCGGGCTGCCGTACTTACTGCTGTAGAATAAGGCTATACCACCACTCGGGCCGCCGTACTTGCTGCTGTAGAATAAGGCTATACCACCATTCGGGCCGCCGTGGTTACTGCTGTAGAATAAGGCTATACCACCACTCGGGCCGCCACGCTTACTGCTGTAGAATAAGGCTATACCACCACTCGGGCCGCCGTACTTACTGCTATAGAATAAGGCTACACCACCACTCGGGCCGCCGTACTTACTGCTGTAGAATAAGGCTATACCACCACTCGGGCCGCCGTACTTACTGCTATAGAATAAGGCTATGCCACCACTCGGGCCGCCGTACTTACTGCTGTAGAATAAGGCTATACCACCACTCGGGCCGCCGTACTTACTGCTGTAGAATAAGGCTATACCACCACTCGGGCCGCCGTACTTACTGCTGTAGAATAAGGCTATACCACCACTCGGGCCGCCGTACTTACTGCTATAGAATAAGGCTATGCCACCACTCGGGCCGCCGTACTTACTGCTGTAGAATAAGGCTATACCACCACTCGGGCCGCCGTACTTACTGCTATAGAATAAGGCTATGCCACCACTCGGGCCGCCGTACTTACTGCTGTAGAATAAGGCTATACCACCACTCGGGCCGCCACGCTTACTGCTGTAGAATAAGGCTATACCACCACTCGGGCCGCAGTACTTACTGCTGTAGAATAAGGCTACACCACCACTCGGGCCGCCGTACTTACTGCTGTAGAATAAGGCTATACCACCACTCGGGTCGCCGTACTTACTGCTATAGAATAAGGCTATGCCACCACTCGGGCCGCCGTACTTACTGCTGTAGAATAAGGCTATACCACCACTCGGGCCGCCACGCTTACTGCTGTAGAATAAGGCTATACCACCACTCGGGCCGCCGTACTTACTGCTGTAGAATAAGGCTATACCACCACTCGGGCCGCCGTACTTACTGCTGTAGAATAAGGCTATACCACCACTCGGGCCGCCGTACTTACTGCTATAGAATAAGGCTATGCCACCACTCGGGCCGCCGTACTTACTGCTGTAGAATAAGGCTATACCACCACTCGGGCCGCCGTACTTACTGTTGTAGAATAAGGCTATACCACCACTCGGGCCGCCGTACTTACTGTTGTAGAATAAGGCTATACCACCACTCAGGCCGCCGTACTTACTGTTGTTTGCATAAGGCTATACCACCACTCGGGCCGCCGTACTTACTGCTGTAGAATAAGGCTATACCACCACTCAGGCCGCCGTACTTACTGTTGTAGAATAAGGCTATACCACCACTCAGGCCGCCGTACTTACTGTTGTAGAATAAGGCTATACCACCATTCGGGCCGCCGTACTTACTGCTGTAGAATAAGACTATGCCATCACTCGGGCCGCCGTACTTACTGCTGTAGAATAAGGCTATACCACCATTCTTGCCGCCGTACTTACTGCTGGAGCATAAGGCTATACCACCACTCGGGCCGCCGTAACTACTGCTGTAAAATAAGGCTGTACCACCACTCGGGCCCTGTACTTACTACAGTGGAATAAGGCTATACCACCACTCGGGCCGCCGTACTTACTGCTGTAGAATAAGGCTATACCACCACTCGGGCCGCTGTACTTACTGGTATAGAATAAGGCTATATCACCACTCGAGCCGCCGTACTTACTGCTGTAGAATAAGGCTATACCACCACTCGCGCCGCCGTACTTACTGCTGTAGAATAAGGCTATACCACCACTCGGGCCGCCGTACTTACTGTTGTAGAATAAGGCTATACCACCACTCGGGCCGCCGTAATTAGTGCTGTAGAATTGGGCTATACCACCACTCGGGTCGCCGTACTTACTGCTGTAGAATAAGGCTATACCACCACTCGGGCCGCCGTACTTACTGTTGTAGAATAAGGCTATACCACCACTCGGGCCGCCGTACTTACTGCTGTAGAATTGGGCTATACCACCACTCGGGCCGCCGTACTTACTGGTGTAGAATTAGGCTATACCACCACTCGGGCCGCCGTACTTACCGCTGTAGAATAAGACTATGCCACCACTCGGGCCGCCGTACTTACTGCTGTAGAAAAAGGCTATACCACCACTCGGGCCGCCGTAATTACTGCTGTAGAATAAGGCTATTCCACCACTTGGGACGCCGTACTTACTGCTGTAGAATAAGGCTATACCACCACTCAGGCCGCCGCACTTACTGTTGTAGAATAAGGCTATACCACCACTCGGGCCGCCGTACTTACTGCTGTAGAATAAGGCTATACCACCACTCAGGCCGCCGCACTTACTGCTGTAGAATAAGGCTATACCACCACTCGGGCCGCCGTACTTACTGCTGTAGAATAAGGCTATACCACCACTCGGGCCGCCGTACTTACTGCTGTAGAATAAGGCTATACCACCACTTGGGACGCCGTACTTACTGCTGTAGAATAAGGCTATACCACCACTCGGGTTGCCGTACTTACTGCTGTAGAATAAGGCTATACCACCACTCGGGCCGCCGTAGTTACTGTTGTAGAATAAGGGCATACCGCCACTCGGGCCGCCGTACTTACTGCTGTAGAATAAGGCTATACCACCATTCGGGCCGCCGTGGTTACTGCTGTAGAATAAGGCTATACCACCACTCGGGCCGCCACGCTTACTGCTGTAGAATAAGGCTATACCACCACTTGGGACGCCGTACTTACTGCTGTAGAATAAGGCTATACCACCACTCGGGTTGCCGTACTTACTGCTGTAGAATAAGGCTATACCACCACTCGGGCCGCCGTAGTTACTGTTGTAGAATAAGGGCATACCGCCACTCGGGCCGCCGTACTTACTGCTGTAGAATAAGGCTATACCACCATTCGGGCCGCCGTGGTTACTGCTGTAGAATAAGGCTATACCACCACTCGGGCCGCCACGCTTACTGCTGTAGAATAAGGCTATACCACCACTCGGGCCGCCGTACTTACTACTGTAGAATAAGGCTATACCACCACTCGGGCCGCCGTACTTACTGCTGTAGAATAAGGCTTTATGTAACAAAAAAATTTATGCAGAGATATCGAAATGGATTTAGACCATTTGTGGCTCGTTTTATAGCCGCTACTTGCGTGTTTCAAATCGCACAAGGCTCCACCCATAGGCGACGGCTAAGTTCGCAATATATCATTATGGCGTCTAATATACTGTGATTTAATTGCTAAATTATGACCGCGTTTCTATGGTTTGCGAGGGGAACCATTAACACAGCAAAACGATGAGATCCAAGCCAATAACAAAAATGTTGCGCATATTCTGGAAATCGTTAAATATTTGTTATTTGTCATGCTACTGACGCTAGTTATTAGCGGATTAGAAAATCAATGAAGGGGTGCTCGTAAACTGGTGTGTGTTTTCCAGTACGCACCGGCAGCCTGCCTGGTTCTGTGTTTAAAGCAAATGCTATGCTAGCTATAGCCCCATCTGCCAGTAAACATCAACCCACGTTGATCAGCGCGACAGAGTGAAATACAGCCACTGCCCACGTATGGCCCTCCTTCGACTAAAGTTTGTCGGTGTCTTGCTGATCGGTTCATTCGTCTCAGGATTATTTTTGTGGCATTCCCAACATAGTATGAGACACAAAAGTGCTAAGTTTGACATTGTGACAAACGAATCACAAACACATTCTTCTCAGGCCAGAGACGCGGTCACTTTGGAAATGGAACCAACTACACAGCAATCTAGTCCTGTAACCGGAAGCGTGACGACATCGGTTCCTACGGCGCTTCCTGCGTGTGATTCGGCAGACCGCTTGCCTCGCCTACGGTCTGAATGCCGAAAACAAGGTTGGCGGGATCTCACTGTCCTGAATGAGAGCGCGACCTATGAGCACATCCTTGTGGATGATATGCACAAGATCTTGTACTGCTTCATTCCGAAAGTCGCATGCACAACCTTCAAGCTGATGATGGTGTATTCAACATTGGGGAAAGACTTGAGCCGTTTGGCAGCGAATGCAACCGGGTCTTACTGGCATAATAACGCCAACCTTGCACCCATCGGAATAAAAACCCTTGACTCATTTTCCGAAAAAGAGCGAAATCATAGACTGAGGGACTACTTTAAGTTCATGGCTGTGAGGCATCCGTTCGATCGCCTGGCGTCTGCATATTCGAACAAATATGACTATCGTGCGCCATTTTATGACTCACGAGGACCATTGCTGCAGAAACCATTCCTGCAGAGTTACCTGAATTCAACCGATGTTAAACTCACGTTTCCGACGTTTCTGCACCTTGTCGCTACGGAATCGGAGCAACATTCGGGTGGATTTACAAACATCCACTGGAGCACTTACGTCAGCCGCTGTCACCCATGCGAGATCAATTACGATCGCCTTGTCCGTCTGGAGACCATAGACAACGACATACCACACGTGCTACCCCACTTTCCAGACTCCAACGGCAATGAATTTCACCTTAAAGGCTTCAACGTCGCCCAAAGTGTGTCAGCAGATGAGAAACTCAAGCGGCTGTCGGAGAAGTATGGTGAAATTGACACGGCAACAATCGACGGTCTCTTGAAATTATACGAAAAAGACATGAAGTTGTTTGGATATCATTGGCAAAAAGCTGATGCACGCGGTTCTTGTCACTTCCGGTCATCTCCAAATGAGACGACTTGTTGCTAGTTGTTATCGGCGGGCCGCCGTACCTACTGCTGTAGAATAAGGCTAAACCACCACTCGGGCCCTGTACTTACTACTGTAGAATAAGGCTATACCACCACTCGGGCCGCCGTACTTACTGCTGTAGAATAAGGCTATACCACCACTCGGGCCGCCGTACTTACTGCTGTAGAAAAAGGCTATACCACCACTCGGGCCGCCGTACTTACTGCTGTAGAATAAGGCTATACCACCACTCGGGCCGCCGTACTTACTGCTGTAGAATAAGGCTATACCACCACTCGGGCCGCCGTACTTACTGCTGTAGAATAAGGCTATACCACCACTCGGGCCGCCGTACTTACTGCTGCAGAATAAGGCTATGCCACCACTCGGGCCGCCGTACTTACTGCTGTAGAAAGGCTATACCACCACTCGGGCCGCCGTACTTACTGCTGTAGAATAAGGCTATACCACCACTCGGGCCGCCGTACTTACCGCTGTAGAATAAGGCTATACCACCACTCGGGCTCGTTTTATAGCCGCTACTTGTGTGTTTCAAATCGCACAAGCCTCCACCCATAGGCGACGGCTAAGTTCGCAATATATCATTATGGCGTCTAATATACTGTGATTTAATTGCTAAATTATGACCGCGTTTCTATGGTTTGCGAGGGGAAGCATTAACACAGCAAAAAGATGAGATCCAAGCCAATAACAAAAATGTTGCGCATATTATGGAAATCGTTAAATATTTGTTATTTGTCATGCCGCTGACGCTAATTATTAGCGGATCAGAAAATCAATGAACTGGTGTGTGTTTTCCAGTACGGACCGGCAGCCTGCCTGGTTCTGTGTTTAAAGCAAATGCTACGCTAGCTATAGCCCCATCTGCCAGTAAACATCAACCCACGTTGATCAGCGCGACAGAGTGAAATACAGCCACTGCCCACGTATGGCCCTCCTTCGACTAAAGTTTGTCGGCGTCTTGCTGATCGGTTCATTCGTCTTAGGATTATTTTTGTGGCATTCCCAACATAGTATGAGACACAAAAGTGCTAAGTTTGACATTGTGACAAACGAATCACAAACACATTCTTCTCAGGCCAGAGACGCGGTCATTTTGGAAATGGAACCAACTACACAGCAATCTAGTTATGTAACCGGAAGCGTGACGACATCGGTTCCTACGGCGCCTCCTGCGTGTGATTCGGCAGACCGCTTGCCTCGCCTGCGGTCTGAATGCCGAAAACAAGGTTGGCGGGATCTCACTGTCCTGAATGAGAGCGCGACCTATGAGCACATTCTTGTGGATGATATGCACAAGGTCTTGTACTGTTTCATTCCGAAAGTCGCATGCACAACCTTCAAGCTGATGATGGTGTATTCAACATTGGGGAAAGACTTGAGCCGTTTGGCAGCGAATGCAACCGGGTCTTACTGGCATAATAACGCCAACCTTGCACCCATCGGAATAAAAACCCTTGACTCATTTTCCGAAAAAGAGCGAAATTATAGACTGAGGGACTACTTTAAGTTCATGGCTGTGAGGCATCCGTTCGATCGCCTGGCGTCTGCATATTCGAACAAATATGACTATCGTGCGCCATTTTATGACTCACGAGGACCATTGCTGCAGAAATCATTCCTGCAGAGTTACCTGAATTCAACCGATGTTAAACTCACGTTTCCGACGTTTCTGCACCTTGTCGCTACGGAATCGGAGCAACATTCGGGTGGATTTACAAACATCCACTGGAGCTCGTACGTCAGCCGCTGTCACCCATGCGAGATCAATTACGATCGCCTTGTCCGTCTGGAGACCATAGACAACGACATACCACACGTGCTACCCCACTTTCCAGACTCCAACGGCAACGAATTTCACCTGAAAGGCTTCAACGTCGCCCAAAGTGTGTCAGCAGATGAGAAACTCAAGCGGCTGTCGGAGCAGTATGGTGAAATTGACACGGCAACAATCGACGGTCTTTTGAAATTATACGAAAAAGACATGAAGTTGTTTGGATATCATTGGCAAAAAGCTGATGCAAGCGGTTCTTGTCACTTCCGGTCATCTCCAAATGAGACGACTTGTTGCTAGTTGTTAATCGCTGAGTAACTATCGAAGAAATTTGCCAGCGCTCTTGGGCGTATTCATTGTAGCATGTGGAAAAATTGACCATGCGCAATATGATTCTGTTTAGTCTCCTCGGTTGTACCGTAATGGTTGTCTGCACCAGATGATAGTTTGTCGTCTCACCAGCTGGTCGATCGGCACACGCAACTACGGAGAGGCCCACTAGATGGAGGCACCGCCTACTCAGTCTGCACAGTAGTAACTGTTGCTTTTACCTTGCTAACATACGACTTCGCTTTCGTTCGCAGTGATGGAAATAAACAACGATTTGGAATGGCGTTATTCTGATACCGCACCCGTAGCATATGTTCACAGCACTCGTATGGAAGGCGATCCATAAATAATTTTTAATACCTATTTTTCAATATTGAAAAGTGAATTTGCAATATTGAAAAATGAATTTGCAATATTAAAAAATGAATTTGCAATATTGAAAAATGAAGTTGTAATATTGAAAAATCGAATTTGCAATATTGATCAATCTATTTTTCAATATTATTTTTCAATATTGAAAAATAGGTATTAAAAACATGGATGGCGTTCCATACATTCGGCCATTCATCTGGAACCAGGACACCATATAATTAATGGCAAAAACTTTCGTCTAATATTTTGGTGGTTCTTCCATGCAATTAGTGATATCGCCATGTCACATTCAGAATTGTTATCACGGATCAATAGGGAAGGATACTTATTAAATGTCTCTTACTTGCTTTATTGTAATACCTATACATATGCTGCTTGTCGCCGCCATGCAAGGCCATGCCAACATATCCTGAAACGGCAGTGTGAGTTCGACATCTGTTGACCTTGGGGAACGCACTGGTCACGGAATCCTCTGACGAAGGAATACAACGAGGTTTACCTGGTTGCTTGGATTCCCTATCGTCACAGGAAAGACAAAATGCGCAGAAAAGAAAAATTAATAGGGTTGGCAAGTAAGTGTATCTAAAGGATCCACGGATGTTGATGACAAGATATCGAAAAAAAATTGGCTCCTACAAGATAACATTACGGCAGATTTAGCAGATACGTTTTATATAAAATTAAAACAGTTTACCCTATATTTTTCAATCGGAAAGAGAGAGACAACTTTGAGCTGGACTAACAATTGACGCCACTGCGTTTAAGAAGTTATCGCCACCCTGATTTGATTTGAGCTTTATTTCCCATCCGTTTGGAGGGTGCGTTTACCATGCATACCTATGGAGTTAGTTCAGGTGCCCGGCTTGAAGTTTCTTCTGCCAGGGATGGATTGGTTCCATGGCATTGTTATTCACAGAACAAACATACAATATGTCTCTATAAGCTTTTCTGTAAGCATTATATAATATAATGGAATCACAGCTTATATTTCATTAGATTAAAAACAGTTTAACAGTCCTATATGTTAGACTCCTCGTTCTAGATGCCTGGTTGCTACGCAACAAGCTCGTGTCACTCGAGTGCATGCACTGAGATACGCATTGAAAAGGACAGTGTATCTGTGTATACCGGTCCATATCATCGCTTCAAAAAAGTTATAATCAGTACACATCGGGTAACAAGTTATGAATTCTGTACAATATATATCCTAAATTATATTTTTAATATATCTAGACAAAATAGACGCCACAACGATCATTATTCGGGCACTGAAGAACATCAGCCAACCGTGAATATTCGCAGGTTGGCATATATCAGCTGTTTTCTCGGCTTATATGCCTCGGTCTGATTCTTAAAATGGTATCATTTGATAGTTAAGATATTTATCTGCACAACATGGGTGTTTGATTTTAGAAAACACTCTGTTAACCTATGGCAAACTGTTGAAAATGATGCGGCTATAAGTAAGTACCCGCATTTGGCATGCTATCCAGCGCAGAGCGAGCTAGGGTTGACCCGAAACACGCGCCTGGCAGAATTCCCCTGGAACGGTCTATTGCAATGAAGCGAGCATCATGTAATTTTTTCCTGGTCGGTAATAAACAGCAGCTTGTCTGCCAAAGAATAGTTGCATGGCATTTATCAGCTCGCAAACCATAATGTCAACATGATGTGCCGGCATCAGTATGGTAATATTGGTAATTAACGGCGCCACCTCGCGGGCGATCAATGCATGCCGGGGTTGTAATTATAGCCGGGTTGTAATTATAGTCACATCAATTAAAAAAAGCAATCAGGCCAAAACAATAGACGAATGAGGAGTATTGATTTATCCCCAGCGGTGAAGTCACACTATTGGTTTGTTGATCCCATTGATCCGCGGCCATTATGGCTGTTTTCTTCACTACTGGACGTTGCTATGACAACGGGTCTGGAAGGGGTCAATGGGGACACACGACAGAGGCATATTTGAAAAATCGACATTCGACATTGACCCCGAAATTTCGACACTGAGGATCTGAGAAAGCGACATCGGCTTAGATTTTGGAGAAAAAAAATCGCTAAAAAGCGACAAAAAACGTGAAAAATCGACATTCGACACTGAGAATTTTGAAAAATCGACACTGGACAGTGGACCCCCCCTTCAAGACCCACATGACAGCCCAAAATGGTGGATTCGCTCAGCCAATCCACTTGGGTGTCATCCTCGTGGATTGTTCTCCAATGAATTCACAACGCCATATGAAAGGTTGTTTATTAGGGAAAAGTTGAAAATAAAGGTGCAGACCAACCATCCACTTTAGACATCCCCACTTTCATCAGTCGTTCAAGCCTGAATATCCTGTCACTCCTGGAGACGCGTTTCTGTGCTCCAACAGTAATTAGTGTACTCAAACGAGATGTGTCTTGGTTTTTTTATCAAACGCTAATTAGTTGCAATGCAACGCGCAAGTTTAGTCACCGCACACAATGCGTGGAATTTTTCACTCTCGATAAGCCACATAATTTAATCATAATCATTCAGAAATTTATTTTGAGAAACAATACGGCGATTGGCGAGGGTCACTAGTTAAATAGCTCCACAGCTATTCGCCGCCCGGGAACGAAATAATGGACACATAAGACTCCAATGCAAAACGCCCGAAACGTCTTCCAAACCTACGTGGAAGAGAGTGACCTAGCTCGTTGATATATGGGGAAAGCAGCGCGAAGGCGTCGAAGAATTTAGTTATTATGCAAAAGAACCTCAACTCGTATTCATCTTGTTTTTATTTCACAAAATCTAGTCATTGTAACTCAGCCTTCTCGTATACTGCCCAAATTCCAGTCTGATCATTCAGGTGGACGCATTGGTATTATAACAACGAATAATGAAGAAGACCTTGAATAGCAAGATATATACAAAATACACAAAATACCGTAAGACAAACTATAGTGACAAATATATTTTAAATCGTTAATACAATAGAGTTGGCAGAACAGAAATACTTAGTAATGGTTCTCCTCTCAGTGGATTTCGAAAAGGCGTTCGATCGATACCGTAGAGTGGTCATTTGAACTGTTTTATAAAAATATTAATATATTAAGTTTACATCTTAACATTAATTTATCGAGTGTTAAAAAAAAATACCGGGGGGCTGCAATGTGATATAAAAATAAAACTCTGTTGGCATAAAATCTATTTGCCACTAATCGTTCTGTTTAAAAATAAAGCATTATCGAGAAAATCGCACATCAACAGTATAAAATACACATTTTCGTCCATCAGGTGGGTCTCGACATGTTTTGAACACGTGACCAGAGTTAGCCAATCACACGCAAGGCGTTGACGTCACTGACGACTACCTTCCGCTGTACCAACACTTTGTTTACATGCGAGCAGTGCGTATTTGGAACAAACTGTCGGCCTAACACTTCTCATGATTAGTGACCAGCGAATTTGACTCATAAACTTGAAACATCGATGCATTTAGAACAAAATGGTGTACTGTTCAGTTGTTGAACTGTTTCAAGTGCAAAAAAGCTAGGACAGTAAAAACAGGATATATTTCTACCGCTGTCCACTAGCCGACCCGCAGCTTTTGCGGCAATGGCTACGCAAGATAGCTCGTGTGAGTTTTAAAACCACCAAACATTCAAGAGTGTGTTCCGACCACTGTGAGAACAATTGCTTTGAGTCGACCCGGCTGCTACATTCACGCACCACTCCTCCCCCCATCCTTCCTCACCACTCCTATAGACCGCCACCCCACCCACCCTAACCCATACGGCCGTTCTGTAGTACGGTAGTTCTCTCCATACACTCTTCAGTGACTGAGTTTCCCAAATGACCCCTTTTTTCGCCTTTTTTCTCTCAAAGCAATAATCTGCAATTTCTCTCGATATGCATGCCCATCTGAAACTGAAGTTTTTTTACAACTTGCCGTTCTTGACTATATAGTCTAATTGATATCGAAAGTGTTCAAATGAGTATCCTCCAGACACTTTGTCATGAATGTCAGTATCTATTTTATATGGCTTTTTAACCACAATATTGGTTGTCAGCAACTGTCATCAATGGAAAGTAATAAGTGACAGCACCGGAAGTAAAGAATAAGGACCGCTAGCACAGCAGCGAATGGCTATTTCTCGAGTTCGCCATTAGAGTATCGCCTCCTGATTGGTCAATCGCGGACACACCTCCAAAAAGGGCTGCCGCCTGGTTAAGCGGCGAAATCGTGGCTGGCGGTCACTTCTAAATTTTATCGTGAGCTGCAGACAAGACAGAAAATTCTGTAATTTGGAGGATAGACACGTGGGGTATTATATGAATCGGTAAGGCAGCGTTAGAGGCAAGGCTGGCGGTTTCGTTTACAGCTTGTGCAATCAACAACGGTTCGACATCCGAGCATTTCGCGCTATCCAGGGGTCTTCGACTGTCCGCTCATTTATTTCTACGGATGGCTGAAACCCTTGATATAAAAATAAGACAAGACCCGGCCAAAGTTGGTATTAGATTCGCTGATGTGGAGATCAAAAGTGTTCAATGCGCTGATGACACGGTATTGTCGTTATTATATTCGAAAGAAAACTTCCTGCGTCTTAAACATACATTTGATGATTTCCATCCTGTATCGGGTCTCAAAGTAAATTACGACAAATCTTCAACCTTCAAACCTATGCAGTTCAGTTGGGAGAGAAAAAAGGTCGCAATCGATGTGCGCGTAGAAAACAATGGTAGACCTATTTCAGACCACGCTAGCTTTCATCCCTCTTGATTTGTCAGGCCATTCATGCTAAAAATGATTGATCAACGACCACAATGTTGAAGTAAATGTATCTGACCTTTTGCAGCCAAAAAAAATCACCGTTGGCTTGTGTCCTAATGGGACTGCGAAACGGGGCTGAAGCGGTTGAGCGGTAGAGGATGAACTTTAATCATACATGGCTAAACAATTCATGATATGATAAATGGCCAAGTACAGTTAGTGACTGAACAATAACCACAACCGGCAATCAAAGTAAATATCGATCCTGTGGTGATCCACCGTAAGTCGTAACTCCAGAAACCCGGAGCCAAACTCACGCTACAGTTCAAACCGCGCGGTTTGTCTGGATCGCTAGGGATTGAAGATAACGGGCTATATAAGCCGGCCAACCACCACACCGGCGGACCACTGCGCGAGTGTATCACTACGCGGCAGATACCTGTTCGGAGCTGTCCGGAATCTACCGACTCCGAACCTACCCGGTTACAGATAGATCACTACAAAATCGACAGCCATAGGCTGAAAGTATACTGACGGAAGTGACTGAATATGGGGTAACCCTCTGTGCAGCGCCCTGGTGGCCAGACTAAGCCTATATACCGTGTCAATTCTGAGCACAGGTATTTTACCAGACATAATTCACCCCTACTACGTACCGCAACGATCGCGCAGCTGTAGCTTGCTTTTGAGTTTTGACGAATTGTCAAATTTGGCCAGAATCTCTATGCCTTATCATTTGCCACGAAAACGTCAACGTGTCGTCACAAAACGTCGCTGAAGCTTACCTAAACGTAACAAATTGGCTAATATTTGTTCATTTTGCTTATGAACTTGCAGAGATGGGAACTAATATGGATAGGTGCTACCTAAAAAATGCGAGCGTATATTTATTAATTCAGATATTCCGAAGGGATACATCTAGATTAATATTCAAAATTAATCTCACTTCGGCTTGCCATAAAGATTATCTTTGGCGGGATGACGTATACCATGCACGTGCTTATGACATATCATTCGGTTGCTTAGGAAATCATTGTGACGCCATGTTTATAACATTTAGACGTCACAACTACTCACTATGACAGCAGCCGATGGGCGGTCACCAAGAGCGCTCTGCTTGGCAACAGACATTTAGCCCGTCGCTTATAAATTAACTTTAATTGCACGTGTACATCCATTGTTAACATTGAATAATTTATTCGTTAATTTTGTGGCGCAGCTGATTTAATTATTAAAGACATGACATAATAGGTTTCGACCTCTCTTTGCTTGAAAATATTTATGTACAGCTGATATTTACTCCGAATCCGTTTGAGGAATAAAGACACTTCAGAATTACGCGACAAAATGTGACCGATGATGATGAAGGCTTGACGTTTTTAACATGGAAAGTCCCAGAGAGAATTTTTTTTCGCCCGCTATGGAACTTATTTGGCGTCAACAGAGACAAACGCGTTCTGTAGGTGTTTTTTTTTTATCATTGACCTTGACCTTCGACCTACATATACCATCAACCAACCTGCCTCTTCATGACACATATCTATCACATCGTTCAGTATGACATCCATACATGTCATATGGCGGACGTGGCGGTACGTACCCCGTCGTGGACCATTCTCCCTAGCACAAGATGTGGCCATTCCCTCTTTTGGATATGCTAGATCCTCTCAAGAATTCGAATCGATACCGAACGAAGTTCATTTCACATTGGCAAACACAAACAAATTGATTCAAAGGCTGACACAAATAGGTTAAAAGGCACAAGATCGCGGTCGTCAGGTAATTTACAGTTTTAACAATGAAAATCTAAATCTGACTTCTTAAACGCGCTGTTCCGAACTACATGTACTTCCACCATATGGCTATACCGGAGCGAAAGGTGTGGTTGATCACATTATGTTTTCATTGTCGTTTGATGAAATGTTGAAGGTGGGACTAATTAAAATATCATGTTTCATTGTCAGCCATTTTGAATTTAATTTAATTTAAAATAACATATATATAATTAGGCCACGTGGACGGTTAACTCGTGTAAATCATAAACCTTGAGAGAAAATAGTTTTTACCAGGATCCACAAGCGGCACCAAATTACTCCAGATAAAAATAAAAGACACTATAGATAGCTGTGGGTCTTCAATTACACGTGCGTCATTTACTTTGGACTGAATGAACCGTTTCGATGTAAACAATATTTAGATAAGCCCTGTAAATAAATTCATTTTGACATCGTTATCATTTGGTAGTTGCTAAATTTCTACAAACCGATCGTCCCGAACCTGGGTTAAAAGTAAAAAATATCAGTAACAAACGTATTTCACTTTTGAATATGAACATTTTATGTATCAGATGTGCCTACTTTCCGAGCAACCTAAGGCGTCACATATATAGGTCTCTCATCATAGTCAAATAACATATCCAAAAGAGATATATTTAGCATCATATCACCCTGTACCATGAAGAAAACTGAAATTGCACCGTTTTATTGAGAATGAGTGTATTATACTTCTCAACTCACCTGCTCGCTGCATCAGGTCCCTGACGATATGACCTCGTTGGGCGCATTATGATGTGAAACTGTACCGGGTACTCTGCATTTAGTAACTGTCTGTGTACCGGAAGTGTTCTTGTTGCTAAGAACGACGACAACAACAGTCAGACAGTCTTAGCGGTTTATTTTAGCTGTTTTGGTATCGACATCTTTCGTCGCTTGTTTCTGCAGCCATGTCGGGACTACCAAGAGAAGTCTTAAAGTGGTTGCAGAGCTTGGATCTCACTTGGCAACTGAAGGCTCCAAAATGGCAAGTAGATATTTAGACATGTCATAAGTCATATGCATAGAAAATATAAAAACAGGACTAAGACTAAGGCTAAGGGCGTAAGGCTCTAAGCTTAGCCTACAATCTAAATCAGGAAAATGTAGAAAAGAAAATTGCGGGCAGGAGCAGGTGGCATATCTCTGACTGTTAGATCCTACTTCATGTTAGTCTGTAGACCAGGGGCCAGTAACGTTTCTCGAAGCCTAGTACCACATGTATGTTACATACTGTATCAGTGTATGTATCTATCTGTATTAGATTTAGAAGGAGGGGGGGTGGGGCTGGGGGGTGATGCTCGGGCATGAGCAGACGCACGAAAGCTTGAAACATTCGTAATCTCCTGGTTAAAACAATGCCCAAGGCAGTTTCCCTGGCAATTACTTGGTTAGCTTCATCCATAATTTAGGGTGAGGGAGGGAAGATATGCATATCGCATTACGTCGAGTGCGAGATGGGGGGTATCTCAGCACAAGTCTCCAAAATCCTGCCTGAGCCTTTAAGCGAAGGCAGGATTTCAGAGATGCTTGCTGAGATAAACCCATCTCGCATGAGAAGCAATGCCATATGTATTTTCTCGCTCGAATAGAATTTCAAATGTTGCCATTAAGTCAACACGGAGATCTAACGATGAAAATGATACTCACAACTGCTGTCTGCACCTAAATATTTGGTCGAAATCATGACAGTGGCGCTCAATAGCACCTGTAACTAAGTGTTGCATGCGACGTGTTTCCTTGGAGATATGACATCGTCAAAGTGATTACGCCTCTGCGGCGGAGATAGGTTTAACAAACATATTGTTTTAGGCAAAATGGTATCTATTTGTTAAATGAACCTTTTGTTTTCGTAAATTGTGGCTGTATTTCTATAGTTGGAGTTCATATGATTCAGGCCTATAGCTATTAAGTTCGGTTGGTTTGTTGGAACTATTTATGTAAATATCAGTTACGCGCATTGACACCGCGGTAACTACTGAGTGACAAGATCTGTAACGTGAATGGCGGCAGCAAAACAACGCACGTTTGGAAAACTAAAATGGATCTTATACAGTAAGTTTCAGCTTTTAAGCCGCCAAAACTTTGCCACATAAACTAATTTGTCAAACTGTAACATAATGTGATAAAATCTCAATTTCTGACACGTATACCGGGATAGGTTTTTCCCGGAACTGGTGTCAACATTGGCCACTGACAACAGAGTGCGAGAAGGGGGAAGCATGGAACTTCGGAAGCACGAGGATGGCACCAGTAACAATGTATGATTGGATATAATGATCTAGTTTCTTTTGGTGTCAACCTTACTCGATTGCCCCATGCAGGGGCCGGAGGGGGGGGGGGGGGGGGTGAACATCAGAAATTGGTGTTATACAGTTTCTTCGCATATCTACATGATGAAAACCAGAAGTTGGAGCTTCTTCGCACATCACATGAAGATTAAATCTTGGTAATTGTTAGCTGTTAATACTTAAGATCTGAGGGGGGTATAAATACTGCCTCACTCCAGACATCGCAAGCCCCCCCCCCCCCCCCCCAACTATCTCCTTTCCTATTGGCCGATTTTCAAATGGTGACCACATCAGATGGTGACCACATCAGTGGCAAGGTTGGTTGGTTGGTTATTCAGGACCCTTTAACCACTTTTGGTCATATCGCGTCAATGGGAGAAGGAAGGGAGAGTGGAGCCATGTCCATGGGGGTAACCCCCTACTCTTTACAAAGAAAAACATCGGATCTTTATCCCGCGACCACACAGACGTACATGGCCACAGCAGGGCTCAAACCACCGACCCATGTGTCGTTAGGCTCTCAGGTGACCAGAGCACTCAATGCGAGCGCTCTAGCCCACTGAGCTTTCGCGCCAGCCCCCATCGGTGGCTAGGATGACACCCGATGTGGTCGCCGCCTGATGTGGTCGCCTTTTGAAAATCGCCCAATAGGAAAGGAGGTGGGTGGTGTACATGCATTTCACAAAGCCTCCTTCATATATTTTGTATGGCTAAAGGGTATAGTCAATTTTACCACATTTTTTAAATGTCCGAAGTGAAAGAAATATCAATGCTCTGATAAATGGAAGAGGATTTATATTAAAGTTGCATGTCGAGTTCTTTCCCACCAAAACTAAACCCAGGGGAAATTTATATCAAAATTTGCAGAAAACCTGATAAACATCTCCATTTCGGCTGTGGTGGGGCAAACGTGTCTACCCTGCCACACCACAGATCTCGGCCCTCACAAAGACATTTAAAAAGACAAAGACACATTAAGAGATATTAAAACTGAACTTATCTGGATAATTACATTTGGGTATCTTCTTATACGGACATGGATACAAAACTAAAGTCAGATGCATGGGGACGTTGTGATCAAGGTAAAACCGGGTGTGTGCGCTCAAGATCGATGTCACGATGTATTCTAAATCACTAAAATCACTATTAATATCGGTCAGGAGGCACTATATACCTAGGCACTATAAGCAATTATCGGAAGGGAGTGTGACGACTTCACCCGTAACCGTGGCGAGTTCGCTTGCCGAGTGTGGCGAGTTATCCCGAAAGTGTGGCGAGTTCTCCCGGCTTGTGGCGAATTCGTCTTGTGGCGAGTTATCTGCACACTGATGGATGTCCTGGGCCAGTTTATATACCCTATACAACAAGAGGGTAAGCAAACTCTGAGGCTCAAACCAAAACACACAAATATTAAAGGCTTATTTTAGCCTTAAATCATGCTGTCACAACAAAACCTGGATGTCTTCAGATGCTACACAGTCAGGTATATATAAATAAATACGTTTCATTCATATCCATATGCCATTAATCAGGAATGAAGGATCCACTTTGCTGCATTTCTGAGCCGCAAAGGCATGAAACGAAACGGCAATTCAGGGGGTACTAAATGAGGTATCTTCGTCCGGACCTCGTTCAGAACCTCAGCGACCTGTTCCTCCTGGCAGGGCTCAAAAGGTCGGGTCGCGCCGGCACTCCACGGACCCTTGCACTCTGCCAGGCGGACGCATCATGTACTTCCCCTTCACCATCCTAATCTGTCCTGCCGTCGTCTTTCCCCGTGGCATTGTCTTCATGCAGGCTCCTCCTGCTCTGCCTCATCACACTCCAGACCTCCTGTTTGAGTCGCCACCCCTGTGTCCTCCTCATTCAACCAGGACCGCGGCAGATCTTCCGGCTCGGCACGGTACTTCTTCCAGTACTACTACCAGGAAATGGCCAGCCCAACGGTTCCCCAGCGTTCGCCCCTTCGGAGGGTAGTAGTAGAGGACCCAGTCACCTTCCCGGAAGCAGCTGGCTGCCCGGACACCGTTGTCATAGTTACGCGTTTGTTGTTCGGCAGCCTGGCCCAGGCAGCGTCATGCACGGGAATACGACTCCCGAAGGACGTCCTGAATCCGGGTCCCATATTTCGTTCGGCACATCACATCACTTTCGGATCGAGGGGGCTCCACCATAAGGTCAATGGGAAGGTTCTCTTCCCGGCTGGGGCGGGTCGCTAGCTCAATGGGCTAGAGCGATCGCGTTGAGTACTCTGGTCACCTGAGAGCCTAACGGCACGTGGATCGATGGTTCGAGCCCCGCTGTGGCCATGTCTGTGTGGTCGCAGGGTAAAGATCCCATGTCGTTTTTCGCAAAGAGTAGAGGGTTACCCCCGGGGACATGGCTCCACCCTCCCTTCCTTCTCCCATTGACGCGATATGACCAAAATTGGTTAAACTGTCCTGAATATATAACCAACCCTTCCCTGCCAATTAAACATAACGAGATTCGGGCTGCATCCTGTGCTCGCTTGCATGGTTGCGCGGTATGCCATCATGACGTAAGAGGGGTGGTCGTCCAAGCTATCTCTGTGGTCGTTGACCAGGGTGGACAGCATGGCTTGCAGGGTGCGGTTGATGAGTTCAACGAGCCCGTCCGACTGCAGCCGGTAAGGCATCGTGCGGGATTTCCTTATGTGGAGTCGCTCGCAGACTTCCTGCACGATGTGGGCTTCGAAGTGGCTGGCCTGGTCGCTGCGGAGCTGCCTTGGGGGGCCGACACGGCTGGTGAACTGGGTGACGATTTACTCAGCGACCGTCTCACCGCGTTGGCCCCTCGAGGAACCTGTCCATCATCACTTCTTGAAGGTCGTCCAGCGACTGATGTAACTGACGTGAGGTTTGTCTTAGCGGCAAGGCACCTTAGTGCGCCTCCCCACCGTGCGTTGATGCCACGGAAAGCAGCCTTGTGGGTGATGACGCGTTTTGGTAGATCAGACGAAGCGGCTGTGGGTGAGGTGTGAATTTTTGCGCTCGCTTGGGATTAGCTAGAGCAATATACCGATCCAGGCTGTCAATCATTCACTGGCGTCACAGTTGCTTTTAACCTATCATGTGGTGAAAAACGGTCTTCCACGTGCGTTATGTCGGACAAACAAAGTCGGACAAACAAAGCAGCATGGTACTTTCTTGTCAATTTTAGAGACGAGTACTTCTCACTTATACCTACCATCAGCTATGAGTGTCAATTTCATATTCACGATAATTAAGGGAAAGGGACTCAAGCGTGGGCGGGGCTAATTAGTGTCTGAGTGTGAATTGGTCTATTGACCGTCTTTTACCGGTTTCCATTCGGACGTAGCCTATTAACTGGGGAGTTGCGAAAACGACCACCCAGAGGCCCCCTGCCCCTAAGATGATCACAGAGATCCCCGCGATGATGAACTATATAGGGTTGTGGGAAAATGTCTCTACGTCACCGTTTGTACTCGTTATTTGTCTGTGGTGTTATTGCAAGTGGTGCGCATGCATTGTAGCTATAACGGATACATGTGATATGTGTCTGCATATATATCTGCTCGCTTACTTATCGTTGGTAATAAAACTTATAATTATATCAAGTTTTTCTTTTTAATTGCAGGGATTTGACCAATGGCTACCTGATAGCAGAAATATTTTCTTGGTATTTTCCACAAGAAATACAGATGCATATGTATAACAATGGGACTTCACTTGAATCCAAAGTCAAAAACTGGTCACTATTACGAAATGTAGGTATAATTATATTTCTGCATGTGCTGGTAATATATTCTTTGTGTTAGCGTACGTGAAATACGGTATATATCATAGGACTAGCTACATAGGAGGTTTCTTATATACCTCCCAAATGATCTGGAGCTATTCCTTGCATGCATTTAATAATCCACAAAGAGCAAGTTAACATACACAAATATTAATAATCATGAAGTTGCATACATTTATTTTTGAGTGGTTTACGCAATATTTACATAATTAAATAAAATAATCATCACGCAGATGTGCTTAATAAATTACAATCGATCCGTTTCCATGTGTCAATCGTTTGTGACCGGTGAAATAATCAACTATAACTAAGGCTCTGTATATTAATTGCTAAACTTTTCTTTTGTGCTGATATTTCTGCAAAGGCAAGTAATACGTCCTGTTAAATATACAATGTTATGTGTTGTAATTTGTATGTTATTTTAGTTCATCAGAAGACACAAGCTTGACATTCCTGACGAGTACGTAGAAGGAACTATTCACTGCAAGGAGAAGGCCGCCCCTCTGCTAGTTACACGAATATATGAAATACTGACCAACAGGCGGTAAGCGTGCAGGACTCGCCAGAAATGGGATAATTATCCCGCACAAATATTTTCCCCTTTCAGTGAAGCTTTTCTAGTTCAGTTGGTAATTAAGCTGACCTGCAGATCAATCAACATATGTCATGGGTTCGTGCCCTGGCACGTCCCTCTGGGCCATGCGTCATCCAACATTGTCCCAGGAAGTGTTTTGCCCCCAATGAGATTAGCCCTCATGTCCACAAAAGTGCGCTGAAACACCGATATTTGGGCTATTTCAGACTTGATTCCCAGGCCGATAATGGTGCAGTGGACTTCACCGACAGAGAGTACCAAGTCACGTTGCCAGTTCACGCGAGATCAACCGCATCCCAAGCCGTGAAGAACAATGTACGGTCGACGGAACTCATGGCAGACAAAAATATCATTCTTGGACAGGAAAAAGTAAGATGGATTTATGGCTGGTTATACCATTGCATACATTGCATTATAATTGTGTTTATTGATTGATCGATTTATTTATTTATATTATAGTGCAGTGGACGGCATTTTTGAATTATAATTTTTATTGATTTATATTTTGGCATGATGTCATATCTTGCAACATCGACAATTTTATATACCTTCATGCAAGAACAAATGCATGCCCTAGATTACTATGCCTTTTTGTGTCACTGGGTGGTGTGTTCACGTACTTTCTGTGGCTTGGGCTTAAACTAGGCTCAGACGATTATCGACCGCCATTTGGACCATCGGGGTCGGGAGCGGCTCGAGGACCCTCAGAGGTTTGACCGGAAGTCGACGCTGGGAGAGCTGGCTCCGCGCAGAGCACCTGACCAGCCGATGACGTCACAAGAGGAGGAAGAAGAAGAGGAGATCGGGAGCGATAAGCAAAACACATATACGAAAGGCGAGTGAAGATCTTTCGATTAAAATTGAAGAAATTTCAAGTTAAAGACCTTTCAAATTAATTATGATGTCGAGCGATTCTAGATCCCCCGCGAACTGCCGCTTTATTGGGGTTTTGTAAGTAATTCGCACTTTAGACACATTATTGTCACGGTCATGATCACATTTCATCACTCAATGAACTGGTACAACACGTTTGGCATGTGACACTCGCCGAGTGGTTAAGGCACTTTATGTTGTTGGGCTGCTCATTCCATTAATGCAAGTCATTTGACACGTTAGCTTTTACATCATTCTTTTGAAAGTGTTTGATGACACAACACTTTGCTTTAGTACGTGTTGTCAACCCAATGACATACGTTTTTTATGAACATTCGGTATATATCGTGATGAGGTAATTAACAGTCGTAAACTGGTGCTGTCCGTAATATAACTGATATGCGTGTAATATTTATAAAGAATGTCGCACTTATCAGGTTTTCATGTAAAGAATCAGAATCATTTTATTTTTTGTCAAGCATACACAGCAGAACAGAACAACTTGTCCAAAGTTTATGCTGATGGTGCTGTATAGAAGTTCATGCCGAGGGATCCTCCCTATATATAGCTTAGTTGGCAAACTGACTGAGCTGCAGATCAACAATTCGTGGGTTGGAATGCTGGTACATGCATCTGGACCCAAAGTTACACCCATTTCATTCTCCCGGCAGGTTTCTTGGCCGAATTTAGCCTTTATGTGCACAAAAGTGGCCTAAAACACCAATATTTCATTTAGTGCATGCTGTTGTTTTCTAGTTAAAAAAAAGTGGACTACTTTTAATGATATATATATTTAACCTTTTTTCTATATATTCCAGACGCAGTCTCGCGGGAACCAACACAAGAGAGTATTTCATACAAAGAAGTCCAAGTAAATCAGCTGGGCAAGACCAGCTCCTTCAGCGAGTCCGTCGCCAGCTACTAGAGGGCGTATTGTTGAGAATGAAAAGGACGCGTGCATGTTAAAGGCGAACGAATGCAATTTGACGCTCTCGTGGATTTTGTTCTGTGATATTCTAAGACACACCTATACAAGATGCTTCTCCTATATGTATACCCATAATAACCGATTACCAACCCAGATTATCCAAAGTTAAAACCATTACCGACTTTCATGGTATAATGGAATAATCTTGTTTAACATTATATTGATCAGTGTACTTACGACTAATTTGTTTCACTTTGTTTTTTGAAAAATAAATGTATCTGCTAGTTTTACATGCTGTCATGTGTTTCCACTATTATTAGGTGACTGATTAGTCCTGCGTTAATTGGTTCAAACGCTTGAGCACTGTTGCTATTTGCAGCTGATAAATCTTATCTTATCTTATGGTCTTTACGCTGTTATTTGTGGGTGGGTTGTAAATAAAGAAATATCAAAACAAGTTTCTGTGTTTTCAAACACTCCACCCAGCTGCAAAAACCTTAAAACACACGCAAGATTGTATACAACCTTTCAAGAGAACGCTTTATTTTCTTAGATATACATGTCTTCGCTTATACTTAAAACAAGGACGGATCTGAGACTAGTGGCACATATATCGGGTTAACGAAGCTTTGACCCCTAATTAATCAGTGCTAAACAAAATTCCACAGTTGAGGACATGGTGAGTATGAAGGAGCTCTAGAGGTTAAATAACTTCCTTTGTCATGCTGTCAAATTAAGTAGGATGAAAGTTCTGCATATTCTGTAAATAATACATTTATGTACAAATAATATCTAAGATCTACTTTGTTTCTAACTTTCATCAGTATTTTGAGCTCTCTTAAATTAGTTTGGAAAGCACCTAAATATTATACATGTCTTTTTTTAGGCTGATGTTTGCTATGGTAATACGGCATAGTTCAGATATCACATATATTGCCTTAATTTTATCGCTAAGACTTACCCTGGCGTATTTCAAATATGGTACTATTTGGCTTTTATCCCACACGTTGGAACAACTTCCCTATTGTAGTATGCATATATCAGATATGATACATCAACAGTTCAGATATCCTACATATCTCTCTATGATCCAGCAACATATCAGATATCATACATATCTCGCTATGATCTAGCAACATATATCTTTTTCGCATTGTCGTTCACCGCCATCCATCGTATTGTCAGAGTTCAGTGTTTGTAGACCGGCTAAAACGTATATGGTGTAGGCTTATTTCAGCAGAGTGAGATATATATCCCGCATATCCATCTATCACTGCGGAATAGATATGATATAGCTTGCTTACAAGCCACAATAGGCGACTTCGCAAATCATAGTTCAGATTATTCTTCTGTGAGGCGCCACTGCAGGTGCAATGCATTCTGGGTATTATTTTGGTCTTTGCAAGATGTCAAGATGGCGTCATCTCGCATGACAACGTATTTAGTAGATACTAAAACATGCAATATTTTAATCTATGTAACGAAAAAGTTACGCAATCTGGATGTAAGTTAGACATGCTTATAAATTTTCTACATGCCTTGCCAATAACCAAGAAAAAATCTAGATAACACCAAAATATTTCCCAGAACTCTTTGCGCTAGTCACGCTTTTTCCAAGATGGCGTATAATTGCGAAGTCGTGTAAACTCTCGTCTCTGCCCTTTCAATGATAAATCAAACCGACATGTCAACACATGAATCACCTCCACAACCATAACCTCGAAAAAGTCCTACACCAAAGAATTTAAATTAAGGTCTTCGTCATGGGTGTCCGATCGTAGCATATGATATCACCGCGAAAGTGAAAAATTAAATAAAATGTCCAGCTTTGAGTCTCGTAAATTCTCCAATTGCTAGAGCAGCATCGATCCTCAGCAAAATAAGGTTACTAACAAAAGACGTATCACAGCCGATTTATCAGCTTGTCCTTAAATTCCCACGTATGTGATTGTCAATTCTGACCTGCCTTGTCAATTCTGACTCGCTCCCGTCCCCGTATACACATAAGAATATTTCCGGTCATGCTGTAGCTATTTTTTCCCATTGGCATGTCCACCAGCGTAATCAATTATCTTTAACTCCTACTCCAATGTAGTTTATGAAATATATTAACGTAACAAGATGGGGGTACAGACACGGTACAACTTGTATGAGAAACCGAAGACCCGGATGTCCGAATGCGTTAGGGCTTTGTGCCAACTTCTTTGCATATATACGGCCACTGACACAGCGAAAAGTTCAGTCCACTTGTCATTAGAAACAGACCACCGCCTAGTTCAGACCAATACGTGGTGGTTCTTCCGCACCTACCAGACAAATTATACCAGAGTAGCTCACTCTTATGTAGTACATACATGTGTACATCGTGGCCGTCATGTTGGCGGCTCTGTGGGCCAAATACTGGCCGCGAGCCACTGTAAAGTGGAAGGAATTAACACGCAATGATGGGCGCGTGAAAAAGACTCGTGGCGGACATGTTGTTTTCTTAGTGCACACAGCATTATTGGTGTCATGTTTCTGCTAAGCAATGACATTAGGTGGCTTGAGATACTCAGGATAACACACCAGCGTAATTACCTTGAAAACCAACAAAAACGGGTTTTTGTTTAATTTGTATACATGTCAAGAGATATGTCTGCAGTCATGGACGGCCAATTATACCTGTAAAAGCTTCATACCAAATTAAGATAGAGGGTGTAACCTTGTACATTACATGGTACAAGCTATAAATCCATGGGCTACAACATCCACACAGCGAAGCATTTATAATTCCCGTGTCGGTTGCCTTTCTCACGTCACGAATCACTCCCCATACACAATGGGAAACCTTCAAAAAGCAGTAACCTGACTAAACCGACCAATTGTTCTGTTCCAAACATCGTTATATATCGGTTCTATATATATGTTTTATGTACATATGGCAACGTCGGAAGGCCGTCAGCTTGGCAATGGACAGCCAAGCGTCATACTATATCCCTGGTCACCACGTGTCAGTTACCCGGGAGACGGTGTTAAGTGTAAATAACGTTAATAAACAATTACAACGCGTCGAGGCATCGAGACGGATACAAATCAAATTTCTGCATTGCATAGCTCGGCGTAAACTTCCAATAATAATACTTATGTATAAATACATACTCTGTTTAACACGGCCACTTCTTTAAGTATTTTACAACATTACATGTATATTAAGTAGCTACTGACAAAATGATGCACTATGACTCGTATGCATCACTTATCCTCTAGTACCAGTGTTAATGTCGGGCGAAAGAAGTTAAAACTTTAAAACTTACCTACTGCAGTACATCTTTAAAGCTTAACTACTGCAGTGCATCTAAGACATTATTATCATATTAGACCAACGTTTACACAACACACATGTTTTCAGCAAATAGACTGGTATTGGAATGGAGTAACATCGGACGTAAGAGGATATCTCATGTCGAGCGGATACACAACGGAATGGATGATTTTCATGGACTGGCGACACATTCTAATAATACTAAGGTTTGAAATCAACTGATTCGTACATCATAAGACAGCGCACAACAGAATGTATACATGCAGCCATGGTAATAATGCACCTTTCTGAGAGATAAACATGCCATCCCGCAAGCACGTGGTTTTAGCGCGGACTCGAGACTGACTCCTCTTCAAGTGATGAGTTTGAGTTGAAGCTGAGGGATGCAGGAGGGTCTCTCAAAATGGATTGATCCGTACGCCGGAACCCAGCGGGGAGAACGGGTTGACCTTGGCCCACATAATGGCGTCGCCAACGGAAATAGCCGAGCGGCCATCTTCCAGGAAGAACGAGGGACCCTGGAAACCATATATTAAATGGAAAATATAGATTAGAATACTGTCATGCAAGCCACGTGACTATTTGCACTTTTGGTGGCACAGCTGCTGGCTACTACTCATGTTAATAAAGGTCTACGACCGCCATTTTTAAATACCAGTTACGGAATAGGTCCATTTCGGATTTGTCGGCATTGCATGTAGCCGCTGAAATCAGTTTTTAGTCGGAATTATGAAATCATATATTATAATAATAAGATTAGTTAATCATCAAATTTGGAGAACGAATGTATCAAATGACTACGCTCGGCGGCTAGGGCGTGGGTTACAGGTTCCACCACCCATGCGGAGGTCGGTGGTTGGTAACCCTGGCAGACGGGGGCTCCGACAGATTGACCAAAGGAAATGGATGGGCTAAACCGGGCCAAGGAACCTCCCGGGGACAACGCTAGATGAACGGATAAAATATGCCCCAGATTAGGTGCCCGGGCCCGAATTCGAACCCAGGACCTCTTTGATCTGCGGTCTAGTGCGCTAACCATTACACCAGGGAGGCCCCCCCCCCCAGAACCTATTGATCTGCGGTCTAGTGCGCTAACCGCCACACCAGGGAGGCCCCCAGGACCTCTTTGATCTGCCGTCTAGTGCGCTAACCACACCAGGGAGGCCCCCAGGACCTCTTTGATCTGCCGTCTAGTGCGCTAACCACACCAGGGAGGCCCCACACCCCCAGAAGATGGAGGATTGCTCCGACCTGTATTCTCTGGCCGGTGAACACGGACTGCTGGACATCAGAGTGACTCGGGAGGTTACAGCCGCGCACTTGGTCGGGACCGCTCTCCACCATGGCCACCTCCCGGGCGGCCTTCCGGAAGAGTCCCGCCACCGTGTCCGGCTGTGACTCCGGATCGCCCCCCTCTCGCGAGATCTCGCTGTCAGGACCACGGCTTTATGGAAAAAAAGAGAGAAAAAGAATTCAGCAGCATGGAAGCAAAAAAATAATTATGCATCACATATCAGAAGCACTTGCTACTTTTAAGAGAAGACCCGATACCATATATATATTGAAGGGTTGTTGTCTCCGTATAGCTCACATATTACTCACTCTCAGTATTTACTAAACTGATCGCTTGCGTATACCCTCCAATAGAGGAATGACCGCTGGAGGTCACTTACCCTGTGGCTGACCTGGTTGATAGCCACGTCTTCCAGGCCGAGATCTGTGACGTCACAAGACTCTCGCTGATGGGCAGTTCACACGAATGCTGCTTTGTCACGGCGCTGCGGGGGCGTAAATCACGGTGCAATTACTGTTTACACAGTCAGGTGGAATGTAATTTAATATAACATATAAGATGATATTATATATACATATGGACTTCGTTGTATATACAAATTAATAAAGTACGAACAATTATACGGTGTAAAAATTGCATTGTGGAAATGTTTAACGGTTTGTAAGGTTAAATGATGCTGTTAACTATGGTGTACTACAACAGAATAGCATATAATATTAAAAAAATATTAACTCAAAGAACATAAAGGTCACGGTAGACATATCTCCATAAATCAGTTCTTCAGATATCAACATGCCCGAAATAATATGATATAGTTAACAGAATAAATGGACGGACACACATCTGTAGCAAGTCATTGAAGTCACCACAGAGGTGGGAGTCACTACACTATATAGCTGCCGATAAGTCCTTTCGAAATGTCCCAAGTAAAACGTAAAATACAGGAGGACACATCAACTCCACCCCGCCCCCCCTCCCCAAACGTCAAATCCTACCACAAGTCATGTCTGATAAGACATTCCATCGAAATTGATCGGTTGAGTCTGGTCTTGGTGGCCTTAATGCCGGATTAGCGAGGTCGTCGCATTAGCGGGGTTGATGCCAATGTTAAAGTATAGGCAAAAATTCGGGACTGGGAAAAAGTGGTCTAAATGGCGGGGTGGTCAAATTACCGAGGCCGTTTTTAAGCGGGGTTCCACTGTATATATAAACCATGTACTAAATGCATCAATGGCAATCGCGGGAATTATTTTTTACTTCCAAATTTCTTTTTCCATTCTATCTCATATAACGGGGTGACTGACCCCAGACCTATTTAGGAGCCCCGGTACGCGACAATCCCTGCGTTGCCCGTCACTTATCCCGCTTTACTTACAGTGTGTGGGACAGGAGGGGTGTCACCACGGAGTCATAGCCACGTCGTATGGCCACCAGTCCCCCCACGTAGGCACTTAGGGCCAGCAGCTCACCCCGGTATCTATAGCAAAAGAACAAAGGATGGTTGATAAGGCGCCACAGCATTCACATAATTTTCACCTTGATAATAGTTAATATTATTGACATTTGAGTATTTGAAACACGGGTTTGTAGCATATGAACAATGCTAATAGCGTGTGTTGCATGCAAAGAAGATTGTTTTCCTTTAATTGCATTAAGTAAATATAACTAGTAAAAGAAATAACTTTAAATGTCCGATCGAACTCGGTCTAAACAAAAATTATAAACCTACGCTACACATATATATAAAAGAGCAGACATTAAGTTATAGCATTGGAATGCATATTACGGATACCTTGGATATTTCATTAAACAAAAAGTCAAGACCCTATGTTTATAAACAAGACATGGATGGCAAATCAAGCTTACTTGGCACATTTGTGTAGTAGTAATTTCTCAGTCTGAATGCTGCCTAGCAACTGTAACAAGTCGAATACGTCATCAGCCGTCCAATCAGGAGAGGACAGCCTCGCTGTAATGGGGGAGAAGCAGCATATTATTTAAACCGCCAGACCTCGACTACCGTAGAACCGCCGCTGCGTGTTCATGCGGTGTGCAGTTGCGGGCCCCGAAAGGCCGGCCACCGGAGTACCCTAGAACCGCCGTTGCGTGTTCATGCGGTGTGGAGTTGCGGGCCCCGAGAGGCCGGCCACCTGAGTACCGTAGAACCGCCGTTGCGTGTTCATGCGGTGTGCAGTTGCAGGCCCCGAGAGGCCGGCCACCCGAGTACCGTAGAACCGCCGCTGCGTGTGCATGCGGTGTGCAGTTGCAGGCCCCGAGAGGCCGGCCACCTGAGTACCGTAGAACCGTCGCTGCGTGTGCATGTGCAGGACCCAGAATGCCGGCGTTGGCTATTTATAGAAACGCTGTAGCACGCACTGGCGGTTCTACGGTATTCAGGCGCCCCCCCACCACCCCTCACCCCCCCGCCGAGACCTACAAACCCCTACGCATTACCACGCAACGGCGGTTTAAAGGATATGGCAGCCGTCGTCTCTTCGAAGGCCTACACTTCTAGTGAAAATTTCGATCCAAGCAACTGTAGCAGTTCCACTTACGAGATAAGAATAGAACTGGTGAAATCGCGTTTAGCGTGTTGGGATTCTTGAAACGTGGCGGCGAGGGGAAGATAAACCGTCCCATTGCCGCGGCTAAAGCGTTCTCCTCATACATTTAAACTCATTTAAACAGTCGCACTGACATCTTTATGTTGTCACTGATCCATATTCACACTTCAATCGGCAGCTGCTAAGCTGATCTTGCATTGACCTATGGAACTGACCTTTGACCTCCTTCATCCCCAGCGCCAGTCCTCGTTCCGGTTCACTAGACAGCAGGAAGAACTTTATGGCTTCCATCTTGTCTCCATTCCGCTGCTTCTCCGCCCTCTGCAAACAGCTCTCCATGTCGGGAAGATCGGCCTGTCGGGTTAGAGGGTGGGTGGGTGGCGGGGTGGGGGGCACAAACAGGCACAGGTCAGTGTGCATGTACCATTAGAACTGTGAATATTTATCCCATACAGCGCCCAGACTGACCGAATCGCGCCTCTGTCAGGGCAACTGAGGAAACGGCCCTGGAGTATTACACGAGCATACAAAAAATGTCTTGGATACAGATATACTTGCATTTACCTGTTTGTGCAGGATGTTGATCTCATCCATGCTGGCCGCACACCGGGCACACACCTTGGCCATTTCCAGTTCATTTCTGCTGGTTTTCTTTAGGAGGTCCAGGGCCAGATCCCTAATAAAGCGAAGCAAGCGATGTTATGTCTATAGTCGGGGCAGACCCAATATTACTGAGAAACGCTTCGTCGCTATCCTTTGAATAAATTATTTGCAGAGTTAAATAGGTCCGTTCACGGCAAATGGTACAAAAATGTATAAAATTGATGAATTTGTCTAATGTAAATCCCGCAAATAAACATGCTTCTCTGTGTCGATGATGTCATATATATCATATTTAATGGGGGATGTTGTTTGCTCCGTTATCATTGCCGAATACCGCATAGTACGAGGCCCCCAATTGGCTGAGACATATAAAACAAATATCAAGGATAATAAATCATTTATTGGCCTTATCGTTCTGACCGTCCACTAGATACACGTGTTTTTGCCACACACTCACCATCGCCCCAGGCGCTCGCACCTCCGAGACAGGTACTCCATGGCCAGGTCAGTGTAGTGACCCACACTGCCCAGCACGGTCCCCACACTGGCAGCCAGCTCCAGCTCCCCACCCCGTAACAGCTTCGACATCGCTTTCTACCCAGGGCAAAGACCAACGACAGTGATCAACAGTCGTTTGAGGAAGATGACACGTGTTCATAAGCCACATTGTTAACATGTTCACATATGACGTAATTTGAAATTGCCTTGCAAACTTTGAAACGGATTTCGCATTGGGCGTAATTGCAAATTGCCTTGTAGAAACGGCATGAAATGGCATTGGTAATGTTCATGCACATAGGACGCGATTTTAAATGGCCGTGTAAAAACTAAAATTTCATGGTAAACATGTTCGCAAATGAAGTAATTTCAAATTGCTTTGTTAACACTCAAAAAATTCAAAATTGTAAAAAACATGTTAACCAATGACGTCATTTCCTATCAAACATCGAGGAGACACAGTTTACGTATATAGTTACAATGCAGCTTACTGGCACCACTGTGTCGGGATAATATCTTAGGACTCTTATTCGCTCACACTACGACCGCAGAATACAGAGTAGTAAGCACCGTCACCAGGTATCATTATCACCGGGCCATCTCAATCCGTCTTAAATTTATCCTTTTTCCGCACAAAAACAATTTTCGATTGTCTATAGCGTTGACTGTATTCAAAATGGTGGCGTGCAGTCCTTAGCAATGAGACTAAGTCTTCATGGGCCTGTCCTAAAAGTCTATTAACACGGTAAATTACCATGTGATACTAAGAACATTTGCCCCATGACATTAGGATCGCTTTGGATGTATTGTAACGTGGGTGACATACATCGCAGTCGTCCACCGCCAGGTGGCAGCACGCCGCGGCCACCGGGGCCCCATTCCGGAAGTGCCAATCGGCAAGTTGTTCGCTCGTCTTGCGCAGCAATCTGTGGTAGAAAAAGTTTCCTTCAGAGAGTATGTATATTTATATATCATACAAGGTGAACAGTGTCCAATATGCACACTACAACATATCATGGTCTCCACTATGACTTCCCAGTATAGCATATATAACGGTTTTTAATATAACTTACCCAACTTGATAAGTACGCAATATGACATATTAGTGTAGCCCCTTTGTCTTACCCCAGGTTGGTGTCTGGCTCCGTGTCGACGCCGTTAATGACACCCTTGTCAGTACTTCTGTTAGATCCCCTAGCGGGGCGCCCGGCTTGGGGCGACGCCATACTTCCCTCACACGCCGCAGCCGCCACTACCAGGGCGTCACCCAGGCGCCCCCTGGAGGTCAAGAACTGAACCAGTGGCTTGGCCATGCCGAGTGCGGAGCAGAAGCGAATGGCATCTTCCCGGTCCTCCTGCAGCAACAGTGCAGCCCGCCTGTGTCGCAACGCAGACAGATAGTGAAGGTCATAAGTCACACGGCATACCGATGGCAAGGTCACATGGACGGCTGGTAGCAAGGTCACATGGACGGCTGGTAGCAAGGTCACATGGAAGGCCGATAGCAAGATCACAAGGCAGACCGATAGCAAGGTCACGTGGAAGACTAGTAGCAAGGTCATAAGGCAGACTGATAGCAAGGTCACATGGAAGACAGGTAGCAAGGTCACATGAAAGACTGATAGCAAGGTCATAAGGCAGACTGATAGCAAGGTCATAAGGCAGACTGATAGCAAGGTCATAAGGCAGACTGATAGCAAGGTCATAAGGCAGACTGATAGCAAGGTCACATGAAAGACTAATAGTAAGGTCACAAGGAAGACCGATAGCAAGGTCATACGGTACTCATAGCAAAGTCATACGGCAGGCTGATAGTCCGGTCAAAATTCAGATAGACATGCATAGGCTAGAAAGTACATCATTATATACTTAGTTACAAGGTATAACCAGATTATGTGACGGATTGGTGTTTTACAAAGGTGCGGTTGAACTGGCAACCGGTCGGTTCGCTTCATAAATATGCAACATTTGCTCTATTCACGTCTGCCCAAGGGTCCACAGACGGTTAGAACCATTAATACTAGACATACATAGCTAAGCTACCTTTGGGCCAACGACTTCCAGTAAGACATGGAGACACCGGGTGCGACAGCAAGAGCCTGGTCCCACTGCAGATAAAACACATACTTAAAACTATTATGAAACGATCTCCTAATTAATTAGTATCAAATATCTGTATAGCCAAATTCGTATTCCATATCTACATTACTCAATCATATTCATTATCTGTATTAACTAATTCGTATTCCCTGCATTACTCAATCATATTTATTATATGTATTAAAGTTGCATATCGAGCTCTTTCCCTCCAAAACTAAAGAAGTCAAAATACAAATAAGAATCAGTCCTTGAATCAGTCCTTGAATCCCAGATTTCTCATGTCTATATTCCACGCATACCAGACTGCGAAATGGAGTCTCTCAGCCTTGCCCGAGATATCAATTTACCACCGGTTTTCAACTTAGTGGTAAACGTCATCAATTTGTGTGCTTCGCAATGCTCTGATGTAAGTAGCAGTGCCGCGACCGAGTTCTGTGGTGTCCCGGGATAGACACGTTTGCCAGATCACAGCCGAAACGGCGATGTTTGTCAGATTTCTGATTTTATAGAATGAAACAATCGAGTTTTCGCATATTGTGATATATATGTCGCCTGGGCATAATTTTGGCGGGGAAGAGCTCGACATGCAACTTTAACTAATTCGTCTTTCATCTGTATTAAATATCTGTCTAATTACTAATTCGTACTTCATACCTGCACAAATTACTGCCAGATTTACAGTAATTAATTCGCATTCGAAATCTGATTAACATTCGTACTCATTATCTGTATTACCTAGTCTGTAATATAGTTTCGCGCAAGGGGTCTCTAAAGTATGCCGAGCAGATGGTATCCTGCATAACCTTAACCAATTACACACTTCTATAATTTACACAAAAAATGTCAGACGATTAGCGTGATATTGAAAGTAGGCGATTGGAAGGAGAAGTGATAGGCAAACAGCAAAAAGTAAGTTAAAAAAAACGACGGTAGACAAATGAACCCAGTTGGCGTATGACATGAGAGGTGCTCCACTTTACCTCGCCCAGTTCGACGAGCAGCTCGCAGTAGCGCTGCACGTTGCCAAGGCGGATGTTAATAGCGGCAGCCTCTCGTAGGCGGTCCTCCCGGCTGGGCGCCCCCAGCCCAGCCCCGAACCTGGACACCTTTACCATCTCCAGCTCCTGGGCCTCCGCCTACAACACGGGTCAACCGGCGGCCGTCAATTCTCTACCTCGGTATGTATGTCCCATGGAATTTGTGTGTCCCTTGGAATATGTGTGTCCCTTGAAATATGTGAGTCTTTGTATGGGAATTTTTGTATGTCAGTCTTTGTGCGTGAGTCTTGGTATGTGAGTCTTTGTATCCGAGTCTTTGTATGTGAGTTTTTGTGAGTCTTGGTATGTGAGTCTTGGTATGCAAGTCTCTATATGTGAGTCTTTGTATGTGAGTCTTTGTATGTGAGTCTTTGTATGTGAGTCTTTGTATGTGAGTCTTTGTATGTGAGTCTTGGTATGTGAGTCTTTGTATGTGAGTCTTGTCATGTGAGTCTTGGTTTGTGAGTCTGTGTAGGTGAGTCGTTGTATGTGAGTCTTTGTATGTGAGTCTTTGTATTCGAGTCTTTGCATGCAAGTCTTTGTGAGTCTTTGTATGTGAGTCTTTGTATGTGAGTCTTTGTATGTGAGTCTTGGTATGTGAGTCTTTGTATGTGAGTCTTTGTATGTGAGTCTTTGTATGTGAGTCTATGTGAGTCTTTGCATGTGAGTCCTGGTATGTGAGTCTTGGTATGTGGGTCTTGGTATGTGAGTCATAGTATGTGAGTCTTTGTATGTGAGTCTTTGTATGTGAGTCTTGGTATGTGAGTCTTGGTTTGTGAGTCTTGGTTTGTGAGCCTTTGTATGTGAGTCTTTGCATGTGAGTCTTTGTATGTGAGTCTTTGCATGTGAGTCTTTGTATGTGAGTCTTTGTATGTGAGTCTTTGTATGTGAGTCTTTGTCTTTGTATGTGAGTCTTTGTATGTGAGTCTTTGTATGTGAGTCTTTGTATGTGAGTCTTTGTATGTGAGTCTTGGTATGTGAGTCTTGGTTTGTGAGTCTTTGGATGTGAGTCTTTGCATGTGAGTTTGTATGTGAGTCTTTGTATTTGAGTCTTTGTATGTGAGTCTTGGTATGTGAGTCTTGGTATGTGAGTCTTGGTATGTGAGTCTTGGCTTGTGAGTCTTTGTATGTGAGTCTTTGTATGTGAGTCTTTGTATGTGAGTCTTGGTTTGTGAGTCGTTGTATGTGAGTCTTTGTATGTGAGTCTTGGTATGTGAGTCTTTTTATGTGAGTCTTTGTATGTGAGTCTTGGTATGTGAGTCTTTGTATGTGAGTCTTGGTTTGTGAGTCTTTGTATGTGAGTCGTTGTATGTGAGTCTTTGTATGTGAGTTTTTGTATTCGAGTCTTTGTATGGGAATCTTTGTGAGTCTTTGTATGTGAGTCTTTGTATGTGAGTCTTTGTATGTGAGTCTTTGTATGTGAGTCTTTGTTTGTGAGTCTTGGTATGTGAGTCTTGGCATGTGAGTCTTGGTATGTGAGTCTTGGTTTGTGAGTCTTGGTATGTGAGTCTTGGCATGTGAGTCTTGGCATGTGAGTCTTGGTATGTGAGTCTTGGTATGTGAGTCTTGGTTTGTGAGTCTTGGTATGTGAGTCTTGGTATGTGAGTCTTGGTTTGTGAGTCTTGGTATGTGAGTCTTGGTTTGTGAGTCTTGGTATGTGAGTCTTGGCATGTGAGTCTTCGCATGTGAGTCTTGGTATGTGAGTCTTGGTATGTGAGTCTTGGTATGTGAGTCTTGGTATGTGAGTCTTGGTATGTGAGTCTTGGCATGTGAGTCTTGGTATGTGAGTCTTAGCATGTGAGTCTTGGTATGTGAGTCTTGGTATTTGAGTCTTTGTATGGGAGTCTTTGTATGTGACTCTTGGTATGTGAGTCTTGGTATGTGAGTCTTTGGATGCGAGTCTTTGTATGTGAGTCTTTGTATGTGAGTCTTGGTATGTGAGTCTTTGTGAGTCTTTGTATGCGAGTCTTTGTATGTGAGTCTTTGGATGTGAGTCTTTGTATGCGAGTCTTTGTGAGTCTTTGTATGTGAGTCTTTGTATGTGAGTCTTGGTATGTGAGTCTTTGTGAGTCTTTGTATGCGAGTCTTTGTATGTGAGTCTTTGTATGAGAGTCTTTGTATGTGAGTCTTTGTATGTGAGTCTTGGTATGTGAGTCTTTGTGAGTCTTTGTATGCGAGTCTTTGTATGTGAGTCTTTGTATGAGAGTCTTTGTATGTGAGTCTTTGTATGTGAGTATTTGTATGAGAGTCTTTGTATGTGAGTCTTTGTATGCGAGTCTTTGTACGAGAGTCTTTGTATGTGAGTCTTTGTATGTGAGTCTTTGTATGCGAGTCTTTGTATGTGAGTCTTTGTATGTGAGTCTTGGTATGTGAGTCTTTGTGAGTCTTTGTATGCGAGTCTTTGTATGTGAGTCTTTGTATGAGAGTCTTTGTATGTGAGTCTTTGTATGTGAGTCTTTGTATGTGAGTCTTTGTATGCGAGTCTTTGTATGTGAGTCTTTGTATGCGTCTTTGTATGAGTCTTTGTATGAGAGTCTTTGTATGTGAGTCTTTGTATGTGAGTCTTTGTATGAGAGTCTTTGTATGTGAGTCTTTGTATGTGAGTCTTTGTATGAGTCTTTGTATGTGAGTCTTTGTATGCGAGTCTTTGTATGAGAGTCTTTGTATGTGAGTCTTTGTATGTGAGTCTTTGTATGTGAGTCTTTGTATGTGAGTCTTTGTATGAGAGTCTTTGTATGTGAGTCTTTGTATGAGTCTTTGTATGTGAGTCTTTGTATGTGAGTCTTTGTATGTGAGTCTTTGTATGTGAGTCTTTGTATGTGAGTCTTTGTATGTGAGTCTTTGTATGTGAGTCTTTGTATGTGAGTCTTGGTATTTGAGTCTTTGTATGTGAGTCTTGGTATGTGAGTCTTGATATTTGAGTCTTTGTATGTGAGTCTTTGTATGTGAGTCTTTGTTTGTGAGTCTTGGTATTTGAGTCTTTGTAGGTGAGTCTTGGTGTGTGAGTCTTTGTATGTGAGTCTTGGGATGCAAGTCTTTGTATGTGAGTCTTTGTGAATTTTTTTAACATAGTTTTTGACTGGGAAGATATAAAATGCGAGTCTTTGGAATTGACATGCGACATTACTTTTTTGTTTACCGGTATTTCATTGTCAACCAAAGCCAAAACATTCTGTTATCTAAGACCTTTAAGATTTGATCACTGAACATTCACCTCAACTAGAAACAATAGTAAGCTCAGATTCCGCACAATAGACCGAGAAAATGTAACAACATGGACGCACTATTATCCAAGAAAAATACGAATGACTGACGTCAGTATGACGTCACCATAGACGTCATCACGGCGTCATCATGGCGTCATCGTGACAACAACATGGCTTCATCATAGCGTCATCGTGACATCACCATGACGTCCTTACGGCTTCATCATTGCGTCGTCACGAAATCGCCATGACGTCATCATAGCGTCATCATTACGTCATCGTGACGTCATCATGGCTTCATCCTGGCCTCTGCATGGCCCCTACGTTTCTGAACTTGGTGAGGTGTTTGCTGTGCATGGTTCCCTTGGAGTAGTTGTTAGACAGCAGACTGTCGTCCATCCCTTTGATGACGTCCACCAGCTCCCACAGGTTGGCCACGTCCGCTGGAGGCTGTTCCGGGGCAGGGCGTCACACCCAGCACACGTGAGCAAATCACAGAGGGAGGGGACACACCGTAAGTATATACATGGCAACGTATAGGAATTACGGTTGGTTGGTTATTCAGGACGCTTTAAGCACGTTGGGTCATATCGCGTCAATGGGAGAAGGAAGGAAGAGTGGAGCCATGTCCCTGGGGGTAACCCCCTACTCTTTACGAAAAAAGACATGGAATCTTTATCCTGCGACCACATAGACATGGCCACAGCGGGGCTCGAACCACCAACCCACGTGCCCTTAGGCTCTCAGGTGACCAGAGCACCCAATGCGAGCGCTCTGGCCCACTGAGCTGTCGCGCCGGCCCCTATGAATTACGGTGCCTTAGGCGGATTGTGTGGGCTATACTGGGTCAAGGGACCTTGCAGGACCATGAAGGATGAATGGATGCAATATGCCCCAGATTCATAAAGAGAACAATTGTCGAGCGCTTATCGGGTTCAAAATACATAATTAGTCACCCAAAATTTTCATTTTCTGAATGAAGAAACTCTTAACATTATATTGAAGAGGATTTCTTAATCATGAGCACCACCACAAGGAGCTGGCGAGGCTAACATGAAAATGCACTTTTCGTGCGTAACTTACGAGGGGATTATGAATACGGCCCCTGAGCCCGGATTGGAGTCCGGTCTAGTGTACTAACCACTATATCAAAGAGGCATCATCAACATACAGAATATATATAGCACCTAGCCTAGTATATCCAGTATCAACAAGTACGCATTGTTATAAATATAACCTCAAATTGCGCATAGGTCGATTACATTAGGTCAGACATATATCACTATAGATATAATCCTGATTACAATTACACTGGGCACACGGCTATACATATGGTTATGGACAACATACATATGGGTGGGGACAACATATATATGGGTGGGGACAACATATATATTCATACAGTACGCTATAATTTTAATTAAAAACTAATTAAAAATTATTAAAATTACATTTTGGATTCTCGGCTCAGTGGATACAATGAAAATAACATACAAATGTGTTACCATGAAGAACTTGGAAAACCATCTGAGACTCTTCATCCTGCTGTCGCTTTGGGTTTTGTCTATCTTCAGTTTGATCTCGCGCGACGACTTGCCGCAGAGCAGTGGAGGCGTCCCCCCAGCGTACGCGTGCTCTGTACGTCAAACACACACACATACGCTGATAATCATCACAATTTACTCCATTTGAGAGTATAGCCAATGCAAAGGCGGAGTCGACTTCAGGTATTCCCGCGTATGCTAAACGGGCGGGGCCACCGTGAGGTGATAACTAGGCCAATCATATAGGGTGTTTGTCGATCTACATGAAACCCAAACCGGTTTGCCGAACTGACTGTTCGACAGGAGAAGAAGCGATCGAAACCGTGAAACTATCGAGAGAGCTGGTTTCACGGTTTCGGTTCCGCGGACCTGTGAGTTCGATCAACACACACACCATAGTTAATGATAAATGTAATAAAGAGAGATTTCTGGACACAGGTATGAAACTCATCTATTAATGGTCCGTCCAATCGCGGGTAGAAAATGAAACAGACGACATATGTATGTTGCGACAACTTCATAAGCACATGGCCGTTGCCTAAATACATGCTGAAACTGTAAACAAATGAAACGATGCGTTCGCCTTTAGGTGGGCAAACCGTTGAAAACGGTTTCAAAAACGGTTTCGGTTTTCCGTCGGTCTCAGGTAAATCGAACACGCCCTTAGTGAAACCTTTCGAACCATGGTAACACCAGCAAACAATCGGGTTTTATTAGATGCGTGCCATTTTGCATTTGGGGAAGTTCTTTTTGTTCGCGTAAACCACGAGCGACCATGTGCATTAGAAATTCCGCAACTCGACTATGTAGTATATAGTCAACGCCCGAATTCCTGTGATGACTGCTTAACGCTGTAAGAATGTAAAGGCACGCGCGTTATTTGGCCCCGTGTACTTGCGCGCAGACCCCACAAACACAACCATAAAATAGCCAAGATAAGATATATTTCGCCAGATAGGATTAATATATTTACATTTGGGAAAGTTTTATATTAAAGTTCGTGCATGAAACATATTCCAAGTAACAGCTGATCTCAAAATTGATATGATATGGGAGTAGTTTCCCAAAGAACACGTTACCAAGGAGAAACAATCGTTCATTAAATACATGTAGCTGGAGCTGGAGACTAATCAATGGAAGTGTCACACACCATGCGGCAATATTAATATTTATGTCACTGGTAATGCCAGATGCGCCTTCCATAGTCCTTGGCCATCGTTGCAAAAGACAACGCCACATTCTGCAGCTTAAAAATGCTAATTAACATATGCTACTAAATGTTTCAGTGAAAATAACCTTCGCTGTGTGCCTACACTAACATAAAATTCTATATAAGTAGCAACATAAAACGAAACTCACACACAGAAATATACAACGAACACATGTGTTGCGAAATAAAAATTATATAAAGACAATAACTACATACAGTTTATTATATGAGCAACTCGTATGTACAAATATCTAGACTGCGCTGATACGGCTAACTAATCTATCAGTAAGGTGTTAGAAGGCGAGAAGTCAATTGTACAAGTCTTTCAGTTTTACGTCAGTGATGACATCACAACATGAGTACTAATGCACCTAAAGGCACGGCCGAGTCACGTAACGGAAAGACACAAGCAGATATTTTCATCCATTTATGGCTTTCGACGCCATCGCAAAGTATATTAAAGTTAAAAAACAGAAGGAATACGTTTTCACTGTGAATAAAAAATAGCATTAGTTGGATTGGAGGATATTAGAAGGCCGGGCAATATATATTTCACAGACGTTTGGAACAAAGTTGACAAGCGCAACAGTACCGCGCGAAGGACTACCTCGGTGTGAGTCAGCGAGAGTGAAATACAATACGAGGAAATCCAGACAGAAATCACACTAGCATTACTCTTACCTTTGGTCACTGTTCGATTATAAGCGAATCGATACAAACCGGAAAATCAATCATAAACATGGTATTTAACATAGATGCCTCATGTTAATTGATTGAACTCCGAATGATATGCGCGCCAGGCACAAACAGTTTTTCAATCAAAATTTCAACATTATTTAATTTAAGAGCAGGACCACGGATACAGAAAATTAATCTGTCAAAGTGAAACGGAAGTGCCGGAAGTTGTTAAGCGAAAGCCGTGATGTGAACACACCTTGATGCGCATCATCGATGCTCTAGCTTTGTACCGAATGTCATGTCACGTGGTGACAGTCAGAAGGGAGATTCTCGATGAATTATATACAGAGTGGTATCAATAAGAGCTTGTTAAACAGATTAGTTTTACTCCAAAAGCTACCAGCACACCACTCCTTTATACAGAATGCTTATCCTAAGTCTTACATACCCTTGAAGAGTTTGGCAGAATATAGGATATCTGACGTAGAGTAACATTAATACATGATTACATTACAATTTATAATGAACAGCTGGCTGTTTGGATTGCAGGCAACACTTCGACGCCGTTGATTGGTTTATCATAGAGCGCTCTTTTGACATATATTACTTTATTGAAGTCATACATTCCTAAGTATGTGTACAAGTACATCATCATCTTGTGTGTGTTTACACCCATAAAAAAACATATCTAAACCTTCGGACATGGTGAAGCATCGCGCAGCGCTGTCAACATCTGGCACATGTTTTCCCAATGAGCTTTGCCTCCTGTTTTGTTTCAAAATGAAACCTAACCTTCAATTCGTTTGTGGCTTATATGAGTTATGGTGACGCCATCCCCACAGTTGCAGCTAGAAACTAACGTGACGGTGACGTCATCAGAACGTGTGTACCTTATCACCTTTAGTGGCGAACACGCAACTACCATATTCATACTTCCTTGTCTTTGGTGGTGATGGCGTCAGCACAAAATATGCACTTCCATATCTTAGGTATAAATGACGTCACCACAACATGTGCACTTCCTTGTCTTTAGTATAAATGACGTCACCACAACGTGTGTATTTCCTCACCTGGGGTGGCAATGACGTCATCCCAAGGTCGCCCCGCCAGTATGTTCATCTCTAGAGGCTGAACCAGTGACGTCAGCGACCACAGGCGCACAGTGGAATCCCGTGAGCAAGACGCCATAACAAATGGCCGACTGGGGTGGCAAGTGAGGCCTGCAAGGTCAAACAGGTCATAGAGAATGGAGGTAGGTGACTCATCTTACAATAAACGTAAGTAGTATTGCAACAGGGTTGAAAATATGATACTTGGCATTTTGGGTTGCATTACTTCGTTTTGGGTTGCGGTTCTGATAATATATCTGGCATCCGTATCTGAGTATACACGCCGCACGTGCTCCAGTCAGCGTCGGGAAAATTGTTGGCTTGAAAATGACACGTCCCCGGGCAATCATACTCTGGAGTTGTATCCATGCACGCCCCATCACCGCTCTCCTTTCGGTACCTACCGTAGACATCAGCACCGTGATCCAGAAGGGTATCCAGACACGCCCCATCACCGCTCTCCTCTCGGTACCTACCGTAGACATCAGCACCGTGATCCAGAAGGGTATCCAGACACGCCCCATCACACCTCTCCTCTCGTTACCTACCGTAGACATCAGCACCGTGATCCAGAAGGGTATCCAGACACGCCCCATCACACCTCTCCTCTCGGTACCTACCGTAGACATCAGCACCGTGATCCAGAAGGGTATCCAGACACGTCCCATCACCGCTCTCCTCTCGGTACCTACCGTAGACATCAGCACCGTGATCCAGAAGGGTATCCAGACACGCCCCATCACCGCTCTCCTCTCGGTACCTACCGTAGACATCAGCACCGTGATCCAGAAGGGTATCCAGACACGTCCCATCACCGCTCTCCTCTCGTTACCTACCGTAGACATCAGCACCGTGATCCAGAAGGGTATCCAGACACGCCCCATCACCGCTCTCCTCTCGTTACCAACCGTAGACATCAGCACCGTGATCCAGAAGGGTATCCAGACACGCCCCATCACCGCTCCTCTCTCGTTACCTACCGTAGACATCAGCACCGTGATCCAGAAGGGTATCCAGACACGCCCCATCACCGCTCTCCTCTCGTTACCAACCGTAGACATCAGCACCGTGATCCAGAAGGGTATCCAGACACGCCCCATCACCGCTCCCCTCTCGGTACCTACCGTAGACATCAGCACCGTGATCCAGAAGGGTATCCAGACATGCCCCATCACCGCTCTCCTCTCGGTACCTACCGTAGACATCAGCAACGTGATTCAGAAGGGTATCCAGGCACGTCCCATCACCGCTCTCCTCTCGGTACCTACCGTAGACATCAGCACCGTGATCCAGAAGGATATCCAGGCACGCCCCATCCCGCTCTCCTCTCGGTACCTACCGTAGACATCAGCACCGTGATCCAGAAGGGTATCCAGACACGCCCCATCACCGCTCTCCTCTCGGTACCTACCGTAGACATCAGCACCGTGATCCAGAAGGGCATCCAGACATGCCCCATCACCGCTCTCCTCTCGGTACCTACCGTAGACATCAGCACCGTGATCCAGAAGGGTATCCAGACACGCCCCATCACCGCTCCCCTCTCGGTACCTACCGTAGACATCAGCACCGTGATCCAGAAGGGTATCCAGACATGCCCCATCACCGCTCTCCTCTCGGTACCTACCGTAGACATCAGCACCGTGATCCAGAAGGGTATCCAGACACGCCCCATCACCGCTCTCCTCTCGGTACCTACCGTAGACATCAGCACCGTGATCCAGAAGGGTATCCAGACATGCCCCATCACCGCTCTCCTCTCGGTACCTACCGTAGACATCAGCACCGTGATCCAGAAGGGTATCCAGACACGCCCCATCACCGCTCTCCTCTCGTTACCAACCGTAGACATCAGCACCGTGATCCAGAAGGGTATCCAGACACGACCCATCACCGCTCTCCTCTCGGTACCTACCGTAGACATCAGCACCGTAATCCAGAAGGGTATCCAGACACGCCCCATCACCGCTCTCCTCTCGTTACCAACCGTAGACATCAGCACCGTGATCCAGAAGGGTATCCAGACACGCCCCATCACCGCTCTCCTCTCGGTACCTACCGTAGACATCAGCACCGTGATCCAGAAGGGTATCCAGACATGCCCCATCACCGCTCTCCTCTCGGTACCTACCGTAGACATCAGCAACGTGATTCAGAAGGGTATCCAGACACGCCCTATCACCGCTCTCTTCTCGGTACCTACCGTAGACATCAGCACCGTGATCCAGAAGGGTATCCAGGCACGTCCCATCACCGCTCTCCTCTCGGTACCTACCGTAGACATCAGCACCGTGATCCAGAAGGGTATCCACACACGCCCCATCACCACTCTCCTCTCGGTACCTACCGTAGACATCAGCACCGTGATCCAGAAGGGTATCCAGACACGCCCCATCCCGCTCTCCTCTCGGTACCTACCGTAGACATCAGCACCGTGATCCAGAAGGGTATCCAGGCACGCCCCATCCCGCGTGTCCCATATCCGGATGGAGTAGTCCCAGCTCCCGGAGATCAGGATGTAAGGGATCTCGGAGTTCCAGAGCAAGCCTCGCACGGGACCGTTGTGGCCCTGCAGGACCACCGTACAACACTCCTGCGTGTAATCCCATACGCGCACCGTGCTGCCAAATGATAATGACAAAAGTTAATCGTGTCAATTATGGGACTCCATAGTGGGCGGGTCACCGGAGAGTTGTAATGGCGGAAACCATGAGGTATGTCGTCATCAGAAGCCGGTCATAATTTGCGACCACAAGAGCATCCGAGAACTCAATTTATATGATCGTATGGCTTCCGAAATTTCAATTTATGGTTCTGTGGCTTCCGAGAATTCAATTTATGTTCTATTGGCTTCCGATAACTAAGTTTATAGCATTATAGCTACCGACAACTCAATTTGTGGTACTGCGGCTCCACTTTGCCCCATTCATGGCTTGTGTGGCTCCACTTTTCACCCCTTTAAGGCTTTTGTGGTTTCACTTTTCCCCATTTATGGCTTTTCTGGCTCAAGATACCTGCGGTTATCACCTTGTAGCAGCCTAGACCTCTGCTTACGAGGCTTCCCTAACAATTAAACGCTAGTCCACACAGATTGAAACTGAATGTCGCAAAATGGCCACTTTTATAATAATAAAAAATTGTTCAATTTACCAAGACATTGAGAAATTATTCCAGCAAAACCTTGCTAAAGAGGAGAAGACATGTGCTAAAGCTACTACTTCAACAAAATAACAAAAATCGTTCAGGTAGTCTTTGGAGGGCTTTTCGTCAATCACCAGGTTGCCACCAGCAGTAAATGCAAAGGCAGAAAATGTCATTACAACAGAAATTGAATGCACAACCCTACGATCCAAATTCCGATATCCTACCGTCTTAGGCAGCCCGGCTATAATGCTATCACTGTTGAAATAGTAAGTGTATGGAGTCGGGAACCTACCAGTCGTCTGAGCCGCTTGCGATGATCCCTTCTCTCAGCGGCGACCAGCGCATGTTAAACACTTTGGCGGAGTGACCTGCACCAGGAACGCCACAGAAAAACGATTTTTCATTCAGAATTTCATTTCATTTTTTTGGTGGGGATCAGCTTTAAGGTTAATTGAGAATTGACAGAATACCATTCTGATTTCCTACCTCCCCACATAGCGAGTCTGCACCACCAAATACCGTAAAAGAAATCAAAAGGCTTCAGAAAAGTCAATAAGATATATAAGTATCCAAATCATTTATTCAAACTATAAATTGGCACCATGCGCATGACGCCCATGTCATAATAAATTAACATCACTTATTAGTATTATTTTACATTTAACAGTACATATTCGATTACGGAACCAAACGCTTGTTTGCGACAGCATTGCAACAACTCAGAGGTCAAGCGTACCTGAAAATATCTTGAGCGGCTGGTCCGAATTTGTCGCCAGGTAGAATATTCTGACCTTCTTATCTTCACAACCAGTGACGAGCATGTCTCTGAGGATAACAAGTCAAACTCAAACCACACATACATACACATCCTTGATACAAGAAATCAGAAAGAAAAGGCATTCAACCACACTGAAAATACAGCTTTTCATTAGATTTTCATTTCAACTCCAATCCACATTCACATGATGGATGCTATAGCCCAGGGCGGAAGACAACGTTGAAATGCCGGTGTTTGGGGCCACGTGCGGTTTATCGTGTGGGTGTGGGTCAGCGTGGGGGTTAGCGTATGGATTAGGGTGCGCGTATGGGTGTGGGTGGTGGTGTTGGTGTGAGTTAGCGGGTAGGTTAGAGTGTGGGTTAAGGTGAGGGTGTGGGTTAGGGAGTGGGAGTGGGAGTGGGAGTGGGAGTGGGAGTGGGTGTGGGTGCGGGTTAGGGTGTGGGTTAAGGTGAGGGTGTGGGTTAGGGAGTGGGAGTGGGAGTGGGAGTGGGAGTGGGTGTGGGTGTGGGTGCGGGTTAGGGTGTGGGTTAGGGTGTGGGTTAGGGTGTGGGTTAGCGTGTGGGTCAGGGTGTGGTTGTGGGTCAGGGTGTGGTTGTGGGTCAGGGTGTGGTTGTGGGTCAGGGTGTGGGTGTGGGTCAGGGTGTGGTTGTGGGTTAGGGTGTGGGTGTGGGTTAGGGTGTGGTTGTGGGTCAGGGTGTGGTTGTGGGTCAGGGTGTGGTTGTGGGTCAGGGTGTGGTTGTGGGTCAGGGTGAGGGTGTGGGTCAGGGTGTGGGTGTGGGTGTGGGTGTGGGTGTGGGTTGGGTTGGGGGGACACACGGGGTACAATGTACACAGCCACCCACTTGTTATGTGGGCTCCAGTCGCAGCCGAAGACCGTTGAGGGGTGTTTATACTTTGCCACGTGCTTGCCATCAATCTGGCGGACAAAACTGAAACCAACCACGTGGTACATAACTGCTTCATAATAATTACAATAGTTCTAAAATATAGCTTAGGCAGAAACAAATTCGCTTATGGCCGCCCAAAACAGGCCTATATATCGGCTGAACGGCAGATCATATGCAGTGAGGGAAGTAAAACAACTGTAACTCAGCATAAGCCTCATAGTTAATTTAACATTTCATCAGACAAGTGTTGGCTTCCACCTATACGTCCGGGCAGGCGGTGGTTTTGCATATGATCGGTAAGCACATGATGAGTGACTCACTTCAAGCCTGATGATAATATGTTACCAGAAGTAATTCTGACACCAAATTACTACAAAGGCTTCATCAATCAATTTTACAACGTGATCTACATTTAAACAGAGCCATGTACATCGCCGCCTCTTCCACAGGGAGGCCGATTTTCGGAGACAAGTGAGTAATCAAACGATACGAAGTCCCATAAGTTAAATCCACGCCACGATCGGGCGGTGGGTTCTCACCAGAAGCCATCCCCGCCACCCGAGGCCAATCGGCGAGAGTCCTTCTGGTTCCAGGCCACAGAATATACCGATGTCTTCCCGTGCTGAACAAAACAGGAACAAAATAACACTTATCAGATACCGTACTGCAATTATTTAGCAGATTCGGGGTTCCAGGCCAAAGAATACACCAACGTCTTCCCGTGCTGAACAAAAAACAGGAACAAAATAACACTTATCAGACACCGTATTGTAATTATTCAGCAGATTCGGGGTTCCAGGCCACAGAGTACACAGACGTCTTCCCGTGCTGAACAAAACAAAAACAAAATAACACTTATCAGACACCGCACTGTGCGCATACTTACCATGGAAAATGATTGTCACCGATTTACGGTTTGGAGTGAGAGAGATCAATGTCAGTCTCATGTCTTTCGTCGTACGGGTTAATCAATCAAACTTCGCTAGTCTATGGCCAAATGAAGTTGTGTAAGATTTTTTGGGAATTTCTATTTGGGTGACCGCACGTGTATGAGTTAACCTCAGTGTTCTTATAGTAGAAATGGGAGTGGCAATAGCAGCCCGGGGGATGAGCAGCCCGGGGGTTGAGCAGCCCGGGGGGGTGAGCAGCCCGGGGGAGTGAGCAGCCCGGGGGGTAAAATGGTGGACCTTCACGTAAGTGCCTTAATGTACATATATGTTTATATTTCATAGGCTTAACCGCAGATTGCCAATGATGAATATGTATAATTTGACCAATAATTATCGCTTGTTCAGATTGTTTAATTATAGCTGTAAATGCCGAGAGCAGACCTGTGTGCGTGATTCGAGAAACCGCTTGATGTATTCATGAAGAGAAAAGAGCGAGGAAGAAAGAAATAAAATCATTATTCATTTTGTTGTATTGTTATATTTATAATTATATTACCCCTATACGAACGTGACAATGTATTCACCAATAAAAACTATCATCATCTCTGACGTACTCACCTCGGGAAACCGCCTCAGAATCTTGCCCTTGCTGATGTCCCAGATGAAGACCCCGTTGCGCGACGTCGCGGCTGCCACGCAGTTGAGGTCGGCCGGGGCCCACGAGACGGAGTAGATGACCCCCTCGTTGCCAGGGGAACTGTTGACGGCCTTCAGCGTGTTGACGTCCCACACCTTGAGGGTGCCGTCGAAGCTGCCTGTGGCCATCAGGTCGGGGTCTTCCGGGTGGAACTTGCAGTCGAAGATGGTTTCTATGTGGCCCTGTGTGAAGCATGGTTGAGATCCAAGTGCACGAGACGATGGTTGGCTGTATATTCGTAGTATCGCGTCAATGGGAGAAGGACGGGAGAGTGGAGCCATATCCCCGGGGTTGGTTGTATATTCAGGACGCTTTAACCAATTATGGTCATATCGCGTCAATGGCAGAAGGAACGGAAGAGCAGAGCCATGTCCCCAGGGGTAACCCCGTATTCATTGCCAAGAAGGACATTATATCTTTATCCTGCGACAACACAGACATGACCTCAGCGGGGATCGAACCACCGATCCACGTGCCGTTAGGCTTTCAGTTGGCGAGAGCGAGCGCTCTAACCCACTGAGCTATAGGGGCGGCCCCTGAGGTGATGGTGGTTGGTGGCTTGTCCAGCCCACGCTGCCGGTGCGTGGTTCGAACCCCACCTGTGTATATGTGTATGTTTACCCCGGATCCAGATCCCAGGTCTCCATGGCATGGCGCATCTCATCCTTGGCCGTTCCCATTGTTGGCATATGATCTACAGTGTCATCCTACTTACATCAACTAACCACCAAACTAATGAATATTCATGAGATCCCACAGTGGTGCCGTATACTCATGCGAAGGCTAATTTAATTTTAGCACTTCCTTTATTCTCACAATCTTTCAGTGAGTTGTAGTATTCTGCCCTTAGCTGGGAAAAGCGATTCCAATTTTTTTTTAAGTTGCATGTCGAGCTCTTTCCCGCCAAAACTAAAGAGGTAAAAAGACTAATAAGAATCAGTCCTAGAATCATTCAAGACTTCTTTTGTCTATACTCCACCCATGCCAGACTGCCAAATAGTGTCTCTTAGCCTTGCCCGTAATATCAACTTACCACAAGTTTTCATTTTAGTGGTAAACGTCATCAGTTTGTGTGCTTCGCGATGCTTTGGTATAAGTAGCAGTGCCGCGACCGAGTTCTGTGGTGTCCCGGGATAGACACGTTTGCCACACCATAGCCGAAACGGCGAGGTTTATCAGGTTTTTGAATTCATAGAATGAAACAATCGAGTTTTTTGCAAATTTTGATATAAATTTCGCCTAGGCTTAGTTTTGGCGGGAAAGAACTCGATATGCAACTTTAAGTACTAGTGGGTTCGTGAATACCAGTCCAGGACTGCATGGCGACATGATCACAACACTAGCGATTGCTGGCAGAAATCGGTACCCTCCCGCTAAGCGAGTCTCTCGCCTCAAGTTAGTCTCAAGCAAGGCGAGAACGTCAAGTTTTAACACATTTTTTTACCAGGTCACGCAGGAAGTCCCACTTGCGCCGTCCTAGGTCGTATAGCCCCACTCCGCCGTCCCTGAAGGTGCAGACGGCGTGGGCGGGGGGGAGGGCGAAGCTGGAGGCAGCCCCGCCGGACAGCGACCCGCTCGGGGTCTGCGCCAGGCTGGTGGCCGAGGCTGGGGTGGGTCCAGAGTCCCCCGGCACCAGGAGGGGGCTGTCCTCTCGCTCACCCCCCGGGCTGCTGGTGAAGACCGTCAGGGCGTGGAATCCGGTCTTCTTCAGACGGAGGTTCTCGACGGGGGTCGACTTGGCGACCGTCCACAGGCGCATAACTCCAGTGTGGCTGTCTGCAACGGTGGGAAATAATGCACTGGCGTGTTAGTCAAGCCGCCTTAATTTGTGCACACAAGGGTTCAACGGGGCCAAGGAACCTCCCGGCACGGTACGAGGAATGGACGCAACATGCCCCAGATTTGGGGTTGGAACCCATGAGCTATCAGCTGGCGTAGGGCGCTAACCACTACACCAAGGCTTGATTTTACTTTAAAATAAAACCTTTGTCACATGGTGTTATCACAAAAGTAAAACCTTCATCATAACACTGTTGGAAACATATATATCCCATAGCCATGCAGCGACGATACCTTGGTCTGAAAGAGGTGTCACTGTGATCAAATCATACTGACAAAAATGAATGAATACAGTAGAATTCCATTAAACTGAACTTCGGTCAATCGAAAACCTCCATAAAACGAATTCATTGCTGTCCCGATTTCCAAGAAACGAGGGCAAAATTAAGTCAAGGAACATCCGGGGACCATGAATAGTGGACGAAACATGCTTCAGAAGAGATGGTCCAGACCGGGCACCCATTAATCTGCCGCCCAGACCGGGCACCCATTAATCTGCCGTCCAGACCGGGTACCCATTAATCTGCCGTTCAGACCGGGGACCCATTAATCTGCCGCCCAGACCGGGCACCCATTAATCTGCCGTCCAGACCGGGCACCCATTAATCTGTCGTCCAGACCGGGCACCCATTAATCTGCCGCCCAGACCGGGCACCCATTAATCTGCCGCCCAGACCGGGCACCCATTAATCTGCCGCCCAGACCGGGCATCCATTAATCTGCCGCCCAGACCGGGCACCCATTAATCTGCCGCCCAGACCGGGCACCCATTAATCTGCCGCCCAGACCGGGCACCTATTAATCTGCCGCCCAGACCGGGCACCCATTAATCTGCCGCCCAGACCGGGCACCCATTAATCTGCCGCCCAGACCGGGCACCCATTAATCTGCCGCCCAGACCGGGCACCTATTAATCTGCCGCCCAGACCGAGCACCCATTAATCTGCCGCCCAGACCGGGCACCCATTAATCTGCCGCCCAGACCGGGCACCCATTAATCTGCCGCCCAGACCGGGCACCCATTAATCTGCCGCCCAGACCGAGCACCTATTAATCTGCCGCCCAGACCGGGCACCCATTAATCTGCCGCCCAGACCGGGCACCCATTAATCTGCCGCCCAGACCGGGCACCCATTAATCTGCTGGCCAGACCGGGCACCCATTAATCTGTCGTCCAGACCGGGCACCCATTAATCTGCCGTCCAGACCGGGCACCCATTAATCTGCCGCCCAGACCGGGCACCCATTAATCTGCCGCCCAGGCCGGGCACCCATTAATCTGCCGCCCAGACCGGGCACCCATTAATCTGCCGCCCAGACCGGGCACCCATTAATCTGCCGCCCAGACCGGGCACCCATTAATCTGCCGCCCAGACCGGGCACCCATTAATCTGCCGCCCAGACCGGGCACCCATTAATCTGCCGCCCAGACCGGGCACCCATTAATCTGCCGCCCAGAGCGGGCACCCATTAATCTGCCGCCCAGACCGGGCACCCATTAATCTGCCGCCTAGACCGGGCACCCATTAATCTGCCGCCCAGACCGGGCACCCATTAATCTGCCGCCCAGACCGGGCACCCATTAATCTGCCGCCCAGACCGGGCACCCATTAATCTGCTGGCCAGACCGGGCACCCATTAATCTGCCGCCCAGACCGGGCACCCATTAATCTGCCGCCCAGACCGGGCACCCATTAATCTGCCGCCGAGACCGGGCACCCATTAATCTGCCGCCCAGACCGGGCACCCATTAATCTGCCGCCCAGACCGGGCACCCATTAATCTGCCGCCCAGACCGGGCACCCATTAATCTGCCGCCCAGACCGGGCACCCATTAATCTGCTGGCCAGACCGGGCACCCATTAATCTGCCCCCCAGACCGGGCACCCATTAATCTGCCGTCCAGACCGGGCACCCATTAATCTGCCGCCCAGACCGGGCACCCATTAATCTGCTGGCCAGACCGGGCACCCATTAATCTGCCCCCCAGACCGGGCACCCATTAATCTGCCCCCCAGACCGGGCACCCATTAATCTGCCGCCCAGACCGGGCACCCATTAATCTGCTGGCCAGACCGGGCACCCATTAATCTGCCCCCCAGACCGGGCACCCATTAATCTGCCGCCCAGACCGGGCACCCATTAATCTGCCGCCCAGACCGGGCACCCATTAATCTGCTGGCCAGACCGGGCACCCATTAATCTGCCCCCCAGACCGGGCACCCATTAATCTGCCGTCCAGACCGGGCACCCATTAATCTGCCGTCCAGACCGGGCATCCATTAATCTGCCGCCCAGACCGGGCACCCATTAATCTGCCCCCCAGACCGGGCACCCATTAATCTGCCGCCCAGACCGGGCACCCATTAATCTGCCGCCCAGACAGGGCACCCATTAATCTGCCGCCCAGACCGGGCACCCATTAATCTGCCGCCCAGACCGGGCACCCATTAATCTGCCGCCCAGACCGGGCACTCATTAATCTGCCGCCCAGACCGGGCACCCATTAATCTGCCGCCCAGACCGGGCACCCATTAATCTGCAGTCGAGTGTCGCCAGCATTTAGAAGTCGGAGTCGGATAGCAAAATCTGAGGTATGTAATGGGCAAAGAAGGTGGGTGGATTGTAAGAACTCACAGGAGTTTATCGCGGCTGTCAACACAGAACATATAGAAAGCTCACATACAGCTAAAAAAACAACGACCTGTCGGGTGCAGGACGTTTTCCGCACAATCGAACTACCATTAGTAGAAACCCATCCCACAGACAACCCACCCACAAGAAGAGGAGGCACACACCCACAGACACAACCACCCACCCCCCACAAGCAGAGGACGCACACCCACAGACACACCCACAGACACAACCCACCCACCCACAGAGGAGGCACACCCATAGACACAACCCACCCACAGGCAGAGAAGGCACACACCCACAGACACAACCCACCCACAAGCAGAGAAGGCACACACCCACAGACACACCCCACCCACCCACAGAGGAGGCACACCCACAGACACAACCCACCCACAAGCCGAGGAGGCACACACCCACAGATGTCACACACTTACAGGAGATGACAAGCAATATGAATAACATTCGCTTGGTTGGTTGTATATTCAGGACGCTTCAACCACTTTTGGTCATATCGCTTCAATGGGAGAAGGAAAGGAGAGTGGAGCTATGTCCCTGGGGGTAACCCCCTACTCTTTGCGAAAAAGGACATGGGGTCTTTATCCTGCGACCACACAGACATGACCACAGCGGGGCGCGAACCATCGATCCACGTGCCGTTAGGCCCTGAGGTAGCCAGAGCACTCAAGGCGAGCGCTCTAACCCAACGAGCTACCGAGCCGGCGTACGTGAGTCTCAGAACCGTCGGAAATGAACGCTTAATCAGGCTTCACATTGAGTCGATAATAACTCGATATTGTGATATCCTAAAGCCCCCTCGGGTGGCCGGAGAACGTGTTATTTGTTTGTTCATATCGACAGCCCCATGCCGAACACGGGTCAGTGGGAACAGTCTAGACGACTGGGGTCTCCTTTCAGACACATATCCTTCACTTTATATTGATAGTCCCGTGCAGGTCGAACGCATGTCAGAACCAGGCACCAGTATGACTGGGGCATCGTTTAACTACTAATCGCGCCGCTCCGATCCGCCATATAAGGTGGCTGTTGGTGGGACAGCGGGTGCATACTACGCATACTATGCACTGCATAGGTAGGACAGACAGACAGACAGACAGCTTAATTGTATTAGCATTGATTGACAGACTCTCCGGGTTGGGGTAATTACACGAGATCTAACCGGTCAATCCACCCGGCCTGCCTAGCTCAGTCGGCAAGCAGCTACAGATTAACAGGTCGTGGGTTCGAACACTAGCTGTCTGGTACCTGCATCTGGGGCCATGTTCATCCAATCCCATTTCATGTCACCGTCCCGGGAGGTTCCTTGGCCCAAGTTAACCTCCAGGAGCACAGAGCGCGAAAACACTTTATTTTATTGCTATGCATGCGTCCACCCATCTATACAGTCGCATCGGCTATACGTCTGGTGTTGTTGTATAATACATGAGACAGACATGCCATGCATGAAAGGACCTCACTGTTACACCCACCGACCCCCCCCCCCCGCCCCCCACCCGCCCCACCCCCAGGCAGTCTGTGGGGGGCCTAATGCGGCTGCCCAGTCGCAATTGTAGCCCGCGCGGCAGAACCAACGGACGGACGGATGGTGTGGAAGAGACTAGGTAGCTATAGGGAGTCCGTAATGACCCGTTCACTAGGATATCAATAAAGTATAACTGCCCATTGTCTACCATCTCCCAGCCTGACATTACCAGGATTTCATGGCGGGAAGTGCCAGTTTTGTCCCCCATGAAGCTTTAATAATATGTGCAGTAAACGCAATGGGGTTGGTGGAAACACGTAGGAGACGCAGGGAGCGGGTGTTGTGGGGAGGGGCGTGGTCGCGATGCGAGTCCAAGCGACGTAGGCATCAGCTCATTAGCGATTGTAATTATGTACCTTTAGTGGCACGTACATTTTTATGTACATACGAATCTATTTTCGGTGAGTACAAACACCGGCTAGAGTGTCAACGTAATATCGCCCACGTACTGGCAAACCAACACTATATCTCAATCAAACAGGTAACACCTCTGACGTAACCCTTTATTTAACCGTCCGCCCCCCCCCCCCATCTCAAGACATCACACCAACACCTCCTCCCGACCCCCCCGTCCCCCCTCCAACCTCCCGCCGCCCCCCTCCCACCCGCTCCTTCCAATTAACGGCCGGGTCACCCCACCCTATCCCCACCCAACCCCTCTTCCCAAAGAAAACGCACCCCTGGTTACAAGAGAATCCTCCGGCTTAGATACCCTTTGGCACATCCACCACAGCCTGAATCAATGGTACCCCGGCCGGGATCCACCAGCCGGCCGCATCAGTCCCCAACCAACCCTCCTGTATAAAACAGACAGAACTCCTAATCAATGCGTCCCCCAAAATACCGCGGCCGCGACAGTGCACATAGGCCGGCCGTGTATCTCCGGGGCCGGCGTCAATATCGTTCAAGCCGTGAGCTGAAGCCCCATAGACATTTCTCGTGGGTGACACGGAGAAATATATCATTTACCTAAGCCCGTCAGTTAGTCAGCTGGTGCGCTCCCACAACGGCGGCGCAACAAAAACACCTGGGTCATTAGTGTTACGTGTTACGTAAGTTAATTTCCGTTATGACGAAGGGAGCTAGTGGGTCAAGGGAAGTGAGTTTTGTACCTGCTCTTTATGAGCACGCTTGCCGCTGGGGCACTAGGTAGTGTTAGCTTGCCTATTACGTACCGACAGTTTAGTAGAAAAAACCTAATACCGTTGGCAATGGCTTGACTGGGACCCCGGAGGAAAACCACTCGTACTTCCCACTTCCCAACCTCTTGAACAATAACTTGTGCCTGCGCGTAACCACCCTTCTCTTTTCCGCCCAATATACCCATAGTTAGCTGGGTGATCCTACGGAATACCCCACCTCCCACCTAATACACCCACAATCAACAGGGTTATTATCTAGAAAGTAACCCCCCACCCCTCACAACTTACACCCACACAACAAGGTTATCACAGGAAAGAACCCTACCCCCATACAACCAGGCATCTTGGGGAGCACCTGCCCACTTCTAACATACCTAACATAAACCCACAATCAACAGGGTTATTATCTAGAAAGCAACCCCCACGCCCCCCACCCCCCAACTTACACCCACACAACAAGGTTATCACAGGAAAGAACCCTACCCCCATACAACCAGGCATCTTAGGGAGCACCTGCCCACTTCTAACATACCTAACATAAACCCACAATCAACAGGGTTATCTAGGAAGCAACTCCCACTCCGCCCCCACTATACACCCACAATCAACAGGGTTATCTAGGAAGTAACTCCCACTCCGCCCCCACCATACACCCACAATCAACAGGGTTATCTAGGAAGCAACGCCCACTCCGCCCCCACCATACACCCACAATCAACAGGGTTATCTAGGAAGCAACTCCCACTCCGCCCCCACCATACACCCACAATCAACAGGGTTATCTAGGAAGCAACTCCCACTCCGCCCCCACCATACAACCACAATCAACAGGGTTATCTAGGAAGCAACTCCCACTCCGCCCCACCATACACCTACAATCAACAGGGGTATCTAGGAAGCAACTCCCACTCAGCCCCCACCACACAACCACAATCAACAGGGTTATTTAGGAAGCAACTCCCACTCCGCCCCCACTATACACCCACACCCACACTCAACAGGGTTATCCAGGAAAAAACTCCCACTCCGCCCCCACCATACACCCATAATCAACAGGGTTATCTAGGAAGCAACTCACACTCCGCCCCCACCATACACCTACAATCAACAGGGGTATCTAGGAAGCAACTCCCACTCAGCCCCCACCACACAACCACAATCAACAGGGTTATTTAGGAAGCAACTCCCACTCCGCCCCCACTATACACCCACACCCACACTCAACAGGGTTGTCCAGGAAAAAACTCCCACTCCGCCCTCACCATACACCCATAATCAACAGGGTTATCTAGGAAGCAACTCCCACTCCGCCCCACCATACACCTACAATCAACAGGGGTATCTAGGAAGCAACTCCCACTCAGCCCCCACCACACAACCACAATCAACAGGGTTATTTAAGAAGCAACTCCCACTTCGCCCCCACTATACACCCACACCCACACTCAACAGGGTTATCCAGGAAAAAACTCCCACTCCGCCCCCACCATACAACCACAATCAACAGGGTTATCTAGGAAGCAACTCCCACTCCGCCCCCACCATACAACCACAATCAACAGGGTTATCTGGGAAGCAACTCCCACTCCGCCCCCACCATACACCCACAATCAACATGGTTATCTAGGAAGCAACTCCCACTCCGCCCCCACCATACACCCAAAATCAACAGACAATCAACAGGGTTATCTAGGAAGCAACTCCCACTCCGCGACCACCATACACCCACAATCAACAGACAATCAACAGGGTTATCTAGGAAGCACCTCACACTCCGCGACCACCATACACCCACAATCAACAGACAATCAACAGGGTTATCTAGGAAGCAACTCACACTCCGGCCCCACCATACACCCACAATCAACAGGGTTATCTAGGAAGCAACTCCCACTCCGCCCCCACCATACACCCACAATCAACAGACAATCAACAGGGTTATCTAGGAAGCAACTCACACTCCGCGACCACCATACACCCACAATCAACAGACAATCAACAGGGTTATCTAGGAAGCAACTCACACTCCGCGACCACCATACACCCACAATCAACAGACAATCAACAGGGTTATCTAGGAAGCAACTCACACTCCGCCCCCACCATACACCCACAATCAACAGGGTTATCTAGGAAGCAACTCCCACTCCGCCCCCACCATACACCCACAATCAACAGACAATCAACAGGGTTATCTAGGAAGCAACTCACACTTCGCCCCCACCATACACCCACAATCAACAGGGTTATCTAGGAAGCAACTTCCACTCCGCCCCCACCATACACCCACAATCAACAGGGTTATCTAGGAAGCAACTCCCACTCCGCCCCCACCATACACCCACAATCAACAGACAATCAACAGGGTTATCTAGGAAGCAACTCACACTTCGCCCCCACCATACACCCACAATCAACAGGGTTATCTAGGAAGCAACTTCCACTCTGCCCCCACCATACACCCACAATCAACAGGGTTATCCGGGAAGCAACTCCCACTCCGCCCCCACCATACACCCGGGGGCCTCCCTGGTGTAGTGGTTAGCGCACTAGACCGCAGATCAATAGGTCCTGGGTTCGAATCCGGGCTCGGGCACCTAATCTGGGGCGTGTTTCATTCCTTCATCCTTCATCGTCTCGGGAGGTTCCTTGGCCCAATTTAGCCTGTATGTGCACAAAAGTGGCCTAAAACACCAACATTCCATTCCCACCATACACCCACAATCAACAGGGTTATCTAGGAAGCAACTTCCACTCCGCCCCCACCATACACCCACAATCAACAGGGTTATATTATCTAGGAAGCAACTCCCCCCCCCCCCAACTTACACCCACACAACAAGGTAATCATAGAAAGAAACCCCACCCCCATACAACCAGGCTTCCTAGGGAGCACCTCCCCAATTCCTACCCCCACCGACTTACACCGATAGTCAGTTTGGTTGTCCTAGCACACAAACACCCCTCCCCCCCCCCCCACACCAAAAGAAAAAAAAATACACCTACAATCAGCTGAGCGATCCTGAGAATCTACCATAACTCCGCCCCTGCCCCCCCCACCCCCACGTCCCAGCCACTCACCCCCCCACCCCCCCACCCACACCCACAGTAACATGGGTGATCCTAAGAAATACCCCCACACTTATGATCTTCCACAACACACCCACAATCAGCTGGCTATATCCTAGAGGAATACACCCCCAGTACTCGAGTCCCGCCCCCCCCCCCCCCCACACACAGACACACCTACAAGCAGCAGCGTGATCCCACCCAGGGAACCCCCCCCCCCTCCCCCCCCCCCTACCCCGCGACACCCACAATAAGCAAGCAGCTGTTGACCTCCCTCCCTCCCTTCCTCTGTCCATGTGTATCTAGAGTGGCAGGCTTTCCTTGGGTATCAATAATGCAGCCTAATGGGGCAATCACATGATCCACGTGCATATGGAGATAACCCGGCATATGCACCCTCTTTGGCTGGATTTATATTGACTGGGTTGGTAATATATTCAGGATGCTTTAACCACTTTTGGGTCATATCGCGTCAATGGGAGAAATAAAGAAGAGTGGAGCCATGTCCCCGGGGGTAACCCCCTACTCTTTGCGAAAAAAGACATGCGATCTTTTTCCTGCGACCACACAGACATGGCCACAGCGGGGCGCGAACCATCGACCCACGTGCTCCGGCCCTCAGGTGACCAGAGCGCTTAATGTGAGCGCTCTAATCCACTGAGCTATCGCGGCGGCCCTCTACTGACTGGGGGTCAGTCAAATAGCATTAGCCGGGATGAGGTCAAAACATGACGAGTTGTTGTCTTCAGGATGACGACTTATTATCTTCGGAATTACGACTTATTGCCTTCGGAATTACGACTTATTGCCTTCGGAATTGCGACTTATTGCCTTCGGAATGAGCGATTGTTTTCAAAATTGCGGCGATTATCACAATCTACGAAGCCCCGCTAGGGATATTCAAAATTAATTGTTATCTCGTGCGAACGAGATACTATGTCGTGCGCATCACATACAATGTGCACGACATAGTATCTCGTGTGCATGGTGCAGTGGTTAGCATACGGGACCGTAGATACTGCCGACCGGGGAAGGCGGTAGGGGGGGGGGGGGCTGAAAACGGGAACGTTGCAGCCATTTAAAACTGGGTGGGTGGGGGTGGGTGGGCGCCCAGTAATGCGGCCTGAGAGAGCGGACGTTTCTTTTGAAGAGATACCCCTATAGAGCGGATATTTATTATAGCAAAGGTGCCCCTTCAGGCCCAAAATATTCATAAATTTGTCCCACGAAACTAATATTTCACATGCATACAAACTCTAAATTTGTGGAGGACCAGGGGCCAAACCAGGAATTTGAAAAGGGATGGGGGGGTCCCCTGAACCTTGCGACCGAGGGATTAGGTGGCTATCAGGTAGCGTTCTTCCTCAAAAAGGGGGGGGGGGGTCCAGTGAAGACTAGCGAACGGGGCGGGGGGGGGACTCCGAACGAATGTTCGACTGGAGTGGGGGGGGGGAGCTTTGAACAAACTTGCGAGACTAGGGGGTTGACCAAGGTCTATACGACGGGCGGAGGGGATCCATGGCTCAGATAGCGTTCTTCCTCAAAAGGGGGAAGGGGGGGGGGTCACACCTCAGATTCCCTAAATGTTGCATTGAAAAACGGCATTCTTCCTCAAGAGGGGGGGGGGGGAGATCCCCTCCCCTGGATCGGCCCATGATGGGCGACTGGTAAGTTCTGGTGTCATCATGGGGGCACACCACACCAGTGTCCGTTTGTGGGTTTTACCGGGGACAAACGAACAAACCAAGCGGGCCTGCGAAATGCGCAGAACGCGTCAGTTGTTTAACCGTCCTACGGGAATACCCGTTCTAGTATCATCAAATATGACATGCGCCAACCCTAGAACGCCAACTCCATACATAAACTGAGACAAAAAAAACATCCCGACCAATATGAAACACCGGAACAGGTCATAAGTGCAGTTGCTAGATACTACTACACAGAAACCATACAGAGATGAAATGAACTGTTGGGGTGTTTCAGGTTGCTTTTGTTCTCAAAACAGAAAGACAGAACCACATTTTGACAACAACAAACAGAAGCAGTGGCTAATTACCTCCAGTCACGAACATTCCCGGAGCGCTGCCGATCCAGGCCAGTGTGTGCGCATGCGCGGCGGCGCTGGGCAGCTGAAAGGTCATGATGACGGATACAGCCTCAGAGTCGAGTAGTCGGAGGCCGTGGTGGGTGTTGGAGACGAGCAGGTACTCCACAGAGAGGGGGTCCCACTCCAAGGCCGTCACGGGGTCTTCCTCATCCGTGCCCTCCAGACTTTCAGGTCGCAGCACATGCTTCTGAGCTTTTTGGCCTGATCCCGATAGATTAAATTATGATTCAGATTGAGCCGTCCATATCCGTCCATATGGTTTAAGTGATCAACAATTTTAATTCAATACAGTCAAATTGCTATTTTTTGGCTCATATACCGATGTTGCAATTAAGCGATGCACTGTATAATTAAAGAGATACATATGTATATAATATATATGTGTGTGTGTTTTACATATGAAACATTTATAGCTGCGGTTTAAATTTAAGAAAATAATGAATTAATAATTAAAAAGTGCATACATGTCCTACCGGATGATATTGCTATCATATAATTAACTAGGCATATTATCTATCGGGTTGGTTTCAATTCTAATTATTATATATAAATAATAATAATAATAATAATAATGTTTTATTGTCCGAAGATCAAGGGTATACATCGCAGGTAAACAAACATATAGTACATTGACAATAGCAGAAGCCGAAGCTTATATGCTAACATAAAGTACAACTAGATCTATACAGACAGAAAAAAAAAAATAATAAAAAATAAAAAAAATAAAATAAAATAACGTGAAAGGGCCACAGTAGTAGGCTGTTTACCTCAAGGAATTAGTGTGAAAACAGGTATCGCATATTGGATATAAATGCAAAGTTTCGACTAGTTTAGTACTAAAGACGACATAATTGTTCTCTTGAATGAGTGAAGGGAGGAGTTAAATTCTATTTTACTATACCATTTATTAAGTAATAGCCGAATATCTTATAGATTTGCGAAAATGATCAGTTCTAGCCTTTGGAATATGTAGTAGCTTGGCTCCTCTAGTATCACATATTATTATATAATTCATCAAAAAATTATCATATTTAACTGTTTGGACTACCAATTACTTAATTACCTGGGTAAAACAGCGACACGCTGCCATCCATATGTCCGAACGCCATCTTGCCGACCTTGCGCTGGTGCCAGCGGAACTGGCAGACATCCGACATGAAGTTCTGCGCCTCCCTATGCGCCGTCAGCCCGTTGGCCGTGGCGAAGTTCCAGACGTGGAGCGGACCCCTCCCGGAGACCAGGGCCACGCAGTCCTTCTCGTGGAGACACCAGCCCAGGGAGCAGGGCGCGGCGCGGAGGTTGTCGAGCCGGGCCAGCACGTGTTGCCGTCCCACGTGCCACACCAACACTTGCTGGTCGGCGCTGGCGCTGGCGAACAAGTCGCAGTTGCGGGGGTGCCACGAAATCGCCGTGATGGTCTTCTTGTGCTCGGACATGATGGATAGAAGCTTGAATTCATTGTACTTGCGATCAAGCTGGAAACCCCGGAAACATACGTATGTAAACATTTATGTAGCTTTACATGTATATATACATATATACTTTTACTGTGGACCCCAACTGTGTTGTAAGCTAGGCTCTTGATATATTGAGCGCGACGTCGACCACCACACCACACGACCAGCGACATCTCACATACAGTGTGCTCGCGGTGAGCCATGCAAAGATGCAAATTTCACCACCCCCCCCCCCCAACCAAATCAACAGGGTGAGTCTATAGGACGCTCCCCTGCAATTACAGTACTATGATACATTTTACCTGGTAACAAAATTTCAGGCGATTTTTTAAGGAGATTAGTACCTATGGCTCATAAAATGCAAATGGCCCCCGACACATATCTGCATGGCTCAGCTATTAAACCAGCTAGGCAAGAACGACAGTTGTCTGATCTGACTATATAATGCAAATATATGATCTGGATCATACAAGCCTGTGGGCCCACAGGCTTGTAAGGTAATGTATGACATCTATCCCATATCGACAAAGTCTGCTTAATTGTATGATTTGATTTGTATGATTTACATCTGATTGCCTGACCTGGTATATGTATATGGCCAGTGTGGCACAATATGCAAAGCGATCACCACTGGCAGCCACAACATCTGCATTCCATGGCTGGCAGCCGGCCGCCAACAATGCCACTTGCTTGGCCTGTGCCATTGTGGCAAGCTTCTCTTGTGAACTGGATCAGCTTAACCACAACATTCGGCTTTGCTTCTGCAAACAAATAGATTTCAGTAAAATTCAGCAAACAATTATATTTACCATATGCTAGCTGCCTGATCGATGTAATAAATTGCATTATTTTTTGCCAGGCTAGCTTATGTAACTAATGTATGTAATTTCTATGCATAAAAAAAAAAATAAGGAAAACTTTTAACTTAAGCCAATATATAAGTAAATTCTCATTTTTAACTTGCATTATCTATTAGTAACTTTTATTGGTTAACAATCTACATGCTTGCAAACTTGGAATTTCTTTCAATTTAACTTATCCACAGAGGAAATCTGGCCATATCACAACTACTGCTAAATGACTGAAAGCATAAAGATTTTGGTTACATAGATATATCACACCAGTGATCGTACATTGTGCACATCATGATCCAAAACATTTCGAAAAAGAATCTAGGTTCGAGTGCTCGCATTGAGTGCTCTGGTCACGTGAGAGCCTAACAGCATATGGGTCTGTGGTTCGAGCCCTGCTGTGGCCATGTCTGTGTGGTCACAGGATAAAGATCCCATATCTTTCTTCGTAAAGAGTAGGGGGTAAGAGGGGTGAGGTACCAGCAATTAATATCTCTCATAGGGGTGAGAATACGACTTAATAAATTCATTAGACAGGACAAGTTGACCTTTGGATGGGGATTTAGATCATTTTTGATTGGTTGGTTATTCAGGACGCTTTAACCATTTTTGGTGGTCATATCGCGTCAATGGGAGAAGGAAGGGAGAGTGGAGCCATATCCCCAGGGGTAATTACTAATCGAAAATGATTTAAATCCCCATCCAAAGGTCAACTTGTCCTGTCTAATGAATTAATTAAGTCGTATTTTCACCCCTATGACAGACATTAATTGCTGGTACCTCACCCCTCTTCTACCTTTACCCTTTTTAAGAAAAAAGGAATTAACTATACCCGGTTGATACTATAGTTCCATCATGTCTATCCAATGCCAAGAATTTAGGGCTATATGTTTGCACTGGCCTGAAAATTCAAATACAGTATAACAATCCATTATCTCACTATCATATACTGTAACATCTGAATTTTCTGGTTATATTTGCACTGGCAAACATAGGGCAACAAAAGAACAATGCAGAGCGCCAATTTCACTTGCCAGTAGGGTAGAATGGATTGCATTGCATTACAGAGCATGCATTGCATTACTGCATTACAGTGCATGTAGAATGTTTCAACCTCTAATTAAGTCATCAGATACTCAAAAGCTGGTGGGTGAAAACAGGTCTAAATGGCGGTTTCCCAGAATCTCTGGATCGTAGGACACATTGATCATCTTATACTTGCCACGAGCACCCATTCAGATACTTATAAGTAGAAAAGGTATATTTTGATGCATCCGTTGCAATGATTACCTTGAAATATAAGTTTAAAAATTATAGGTGAAAAAATTCTTAATTATCTTAAAATAGTTACCTTCTTGCAATCAGTCAATTTACAAACTTTGTTCTTACTCCAGATGCTTTTTCTGCAGTCTAATATCAATAAACACTTTTTGCCAGGTGGCGTTTTGCTTATTGCATGTCAAAAGCTGAGTTTGCTGGGCTGGAGCATGATGGATATATACCAAGCGAATGGTATTGTTTTCATGAATGGGCTCATACACAATGTTTCTACAGGGTATAGGCAACAGATACAATGTATCTGCTCGTTTAATATACAATATAGGATATTGTCTGAATCACAGAGACTTTAACCAAAGTAACAAATTTAAGTGAGTTATAAGCTTATATAAATTACATATACATTCAGAAACTAATTCCTACACTAGAAAAACTCTTTTCGCTATGCATATTTGCGTAGTACAGTTTAAAATTTGATGGATAGGACATGTGGTCTTGTTGCGTGAAACTAACCAGGTCATACAAAATTATAAGTCATGATAGGGCTAATACAAACAGTAACATATGATCAACATAATCAGATAACAAATAAGCCATAGCATAGCCATAGGTATCATGTTTCATTTTTTTGGGACTTCAGTTTACATACACCATGCTTGTTTGTATTGTTGCACAGGCGCGGTAAATCAGCGGGGGGGGGGTACCCTTATAAACAAGAGTGTTTATAAGGGTAGCCCCCCCCCACCCTGCTGATTTACCGCGGCTGTGTGTTGTTGTGACTTGTGTTGTGCTATTCAAAACCTTTAACTTTAAGCCACTGTGACAGTGACACTGCCACCCACTACCTCTGCTGCTCAATGACTGTGTCACAGACACAGCGTCAATATCAGAATAGCCCTGTCCATGAGGCATGAGATTGAGAGGCATGAGCAAATAAGCCTGAGCAGAGGTCTGAGACGTTGAATCTAATTTGCCAAGAACAAGATCATGAGTATGATGAGATGCATGGATATAGATTAGAGTCCTAAGCTTATGTCGTCCAAATTGTAATAAATCAACATAAGGCAAATGTTTGACGAACTATTTATGTCGGCTATGCTATCGACTTACCAAAATCCAATGCATCTTTTCTATCATTATCTGTTTATCCGGTTTCCAGCATCGTCAACTCGTCAGCTGTCAAATGTCCACCATCAGCCATGATCAGGACAGGAATGTCTGCAGCAACGGCACCACGTGATCAAACATAACTGCGACATCCTTGGGCATCGACATTCAACAAAATCAAGGCCGTTTTAATGAAACCGAACGTTTTTATTTTTCTCGAGGGATGTTTTTTGTTGTTGATGTGTTTTTGTTTTTTTATTTGTCATTGACGTGTTATCTATCATTGATGCATAGATATATACTACTTTACACACTTTTAATGCAACATTGGAAAATAATCCAGTTGCGCTGTAAAATCATGGTGCACCCGTGCAGTTGGCGGGACCAAATTCACGTGGGGCAGCTGACAAAAAATTATGGCGTCCGCGTTGACAAGAGTCTATATTTGTGGGCGCGGGTTCATGTTGAGAACTATTTCGTGTCGCGGGTCTATGTCGAGAAATATTTTGTGTTAATTCAGAATCGATAAGAAAGTGAAGACTTTGTAAATGCAGTGTTCATTCAGATTCCGTAAGAAAGAGAAGCTCACTGATTGCAGTGTTTATTCAGATTTGACCGGGTAAGAAAGACAGTGCATGATTACAATGTGTATAATTTTACATGTCATTTGGAAAGACATCCGCAGACGCAAGACCGTGAATGCAGTGTATATTGAGATTAGGAAAGAAAGAATAAATAGAATTTGTGAATGCATTATTTATTCAGATTCGAACGGTAAGACAGATTCCGTATTCAGAATGCAGTACGTATTTATTCAGATTCGAACGGTAAGACAGATTTCGTATATTCAGATTCGGTAATTAAGACAGATTCCGTATATTCGGATTCGGTAAGACAGATTCCGTATATTCAGATTCGGTAAGACAGATTCCGTATATTCAGATTCGGTAAGACAGGTTCCGTAACTTTGTCAATACAGTGTTAATTAAGCTTATTCATATTCGATAAGAGAGACTAGTAATGCGGTATTTATTCAGATTCGGTAAGAAAGACAAGACTTTGTGCAAGCAGTGTTTATTCAAATTTGGTAACTTGAGTAAGACTAATTAACACTTTGTGAATGCAGTGTTTTTATCAGATTCGGTATAAGAAAGAAGACTTTGTCAGTGCAATTTTTATTCGGGTTCGGTAAGTTTGTCAACGCAGTGTTTATTCAGATTCGCTATATAAGAAAGACAAAACTTTGTGCATGCAGTGTTTATTCAGATTCCGTAAGCAAAAAGGCTGTGTAAATGCAGTGTTTCATAAATTGAATATTATATACACCATTGCGCCGCGGTTATGATAATTATAGGTATACCGATAGAATCGACGGCCAAAGCTTAGGTTTAAGGATGTTTGTAAGCGGGACATGAAGGCTTGGGAGGATTTGGCATCCCAAAAGAGTGGATGGGCACGTGTCGTGCGTGACGGAATGGCTCACCACGACTCGCTATGGTTTGTGAAACTGGGCTTGAAACGCCAATCTAGGCGTCCATCAGCGAGCACAAACCAAGATCTATCGACAGGTCACCGTTGCGATGACTGCGGAAAGCTCTGTCGATCACAGATAAACTTACTCAGTCATCAGCGTAAATGCCACGTTACGAATCGTATAACTTAAACTAAACAAAGCTGCAAATCCATCGTCTTTCGCAGACGGACGGATGCCAACCATGACCACCGATAGAATCGAGTGATGACCAATAACAATCGAGCCAAAGCCACACTATTTACAGGACAATCATTTTCTCACTTTTTATAAATAGGATTTGTTATAATAATGAATGTCATATTAAACAGCATCACGACATCAATGTATTATATTGACGATTTGCATCAACACACAGTATCATTGTGCAATAAATAAATAAGCACAGCGGTGACGTCATATATATAGCTAGTCGAGCGTCATGCCCTTCAGCGGTTATTGCCATAATTGTTTAGCTATAACGCCATTGTGATCCTGTGTGATTGTGATCTTGTATGTCACGATATGAACCTTTAATTAAACTACTTCATTCCAGCGAAATGATTTGCAGGTAAATTTTGGTCATATTTTCATTTGCTCTGATCTAAAAATTCTAATGTTCTTTTCTTCATGCCAAAGTTTGTTACTACCGTCTCTTTCAAAGTTGCATGATTACCAATGTTGTGCCTCTTTCCGTCAGATGCATGATGCCAATCGTATCCTGAGCATATCTTGTGAGTCTTTTGTGCAGAGGCAGCTAATGGATACCATGTTACATTGCATACACAGTTATTTTGCAGCATCCATGTATATATCCGTTAACTTAAATGGCTTACAATCCTACAATTCACAATACTTTGAATATATAAGCATGAATTACTACACAAGCCGTATTAAGTTAACAAAAGGTTTAAATAAATGTTGTTAGATAGTATTATCATAAACATGCAAACACAAGATCAAAACAGACGCGTTATGAAGGAGCTAAACTTCGTAACTTTATCAAGCCTGCCATGATAGACATCCCCAGATAGCCGTCCTCAGATAGGCCTCCCCAGATAGGCGTCCCCAGGCAGGTGTTTTCAGATCGCGTTTCCAGATATGCGACCCCATGCAGATAGAAGTCCTCAGATAGGCATCCCCAGATAGGCGTCCCCGGATATGCGATAACAGATAGGCGTTCTCAAATAGGCGTCCTCAGATAGACCTCTTCAGATAGACAACCTAAGATAGACGTCCTCGGTGTCCCTTAGACAGGCGTCCAGCGCCTTGGTGGGTACGCCTTACATACAATTGGTCAACACTATCAGAAACACGGTTAGATAAAGATCATTTTAGGCGCATGCGGATCCACCCAGTTCCATCCCTATATACCATATACATTTACATAACATACATTTACATATCAGTTACAATTGAAATGTTCCATGAAGTTTCCTTCATTCCACCGCGACTTAAATATAATCATGACTTTTCTTACTACATTAAACCGTTTGAGGTCAATAACAGGCTAAATAAATATTGCTATAATGAAACATCATTAACACGTAAGCACTGGGTGAAAGCATCTTTGCGTCATATGGCAGCTAAAGTCGTAGATCTTCAGTGATACATTCGCCACATAGATGTTCCCAGAAGGCGTCCCAGATTGGCATCCCCAGAAAGGTGTCCTAGATAGGAAACTCGAGACAGGCGTCCAAATATACGCGTCGTCAGACATGCGCTGTCAGAAGGGGGTACGCCGACGACCCCATAAAGGTGTTCTTAGATAGAAGCCCGCGGACATGCATCCTCAGATGATTCTCCCCAGTTAGGCGATCTCAGATAAGTGACCCAATTAGGCGTCCCAAAATAAGTGTTTTTAGATAAGTGTCCCTCGAGAGTCCTTCACAGATAAGCGTCCCTCAGATAGGCCTCCAGCCCCTTAGTGGGTGCGTCTTGCAAACAATCCGTCACCAACCATCACCGGCATCAGGCACACGGTTTGACAGAGATAATATCAGGCCCATGCGGATCCACCCATTTCCGGTTGCGCATGCGTCGTGCCAGTGCCAGCGCCAGGTAGTCGAGAAGCTCACAGATGGTGAGGATGCTGGCTCCGAGCAGGAGTCCCAGAAAACCGCCCACCTCGCTCAACAGGCTCAGCAGCTCGAAGGCCGGCCGCTGGCGAACGCGCTCGTAGCTCAGTTCCTTATAGAACACGTCCACCTGGATGAAGTTATCTCTGCAACATCAACATGCAGTTGCCAAATATTAATAACGGAATATCATCGGATATTGATCAAACTAAATGTATCAGGGCGAAGAGCGATTCTAAATCGATGAATTACATAGTTCGCGTGTTCTTTTTTTATGTAATGTGGTATATCTGATATAAAGACTATGCTCGACATGAACACTTCAATGTCACCATCTAAGACAAGAGCAAGATGCCGCGAAGAAGAAAGTGCGCTGCGCGTGAAAAGACGTGAAAAATAAAACTGTCTATGGTGACTGAATACCTTTCCGTAGTACTCACACAAAGAATTTGTTGTCCATCACAGCCTCCGTGCGCAAGTTGTGCAACTCCACTTGAATCAGCCTAAACTGCTTCACAAATAGATCGTGAACGTGTGACGTCATCAATCTCTTCTCCATCGGGTACCTGATGTAGGGGTCAAAAAGGAGGTCGAAGAGGGTGTCGTAGTCGACAGGACTGGACCTGTGCGACATGGCGCTCTGTGCGAAAGAGCTCAGGCTCTCGTTATCGCTGGCCAGGACGATCTTCTTCCAGAAGTCACCGGCAAAGACCGTGGTGAAGTTCTGGATCGGGAGTCGGAGGCTCCCGATGATCGCGTGGCTCTCCTTGAAGCGGTCTCGCGCCCGGATTGCGTTCTGGATGAAGTCATCCTGTAGGTCGATGTACTCGGTGACCATATAGCTGAAGTCGGCCACTAGGTTCTGCGTGGTCACCGCGAGGAGCACCTCGGACAGCTCCAGCTTGGTCATCCGGTGTTGGCGGTAGGCTCGCAGAGACTCCATCAGGGGCAGAAGCCGACTGTGCATCATGAAGTGGATGTCGCCCATCTTGTCCGACATCCTCGTAAAGTGGTTGAGCGCCTCACCCTGGGACAGCAACGCGGCATCCATATGAGACATCCCGGCTACCACCTTTCCCAACTCCCCCGGGTCGCCATAATACTCAGCGGAACTGAAACTGCGCGCCCAGTTACATATCGATTCTGGTCCGTAGCCGAACGGCTTTATTACCTTGCTGAGGGCGGTACCGTTGTATTTAATGGAGAGGTTGGCCACTTGTTCGATGAGCTCTCCCATGTCTGTCTCCTTCAAGATAGAAGCAACCGCCTCGGCTAGATCTTGGAAATACGGCACGTTGTCGTTGAACGTCGTGACGGCCGCGATACACTCTTCGTGCTCCTTAATGTCAGACAGATTCGTGCTCGTATCGTTGAAGAGCAGTTCGGCGCTATCCAAATACCGCGCTACGTCCCTTTTGAAGTAGGTCCGCATCTGTTGCTGGAATTGCTCAAAGTCCATGGCAATCCACTTGCCCTCGTAAAACCTCCCACCCAACTTATGGAGACAGTCAGGCGCCCCAGAATCCTTCGAAGCCGTGGTATCGTTGCCATCGCCAGAGAAATTGCCCGATAACTCCCGAAACCCTTCACCGCTCTGTGACAACTCCCCGGATCCTTCACCGCTCCCGGATATCTCCCCGGACCCCTCACCGCTCTCAGACATATCGACAGACACGCTCCCGGCGGTTGTCACTTCATCCGATCCTTGGTCGTTTTGGGGCGGCGTTGGCGTTGGTGGTGATGGTTCACCGGACCCTGTATTGTAATGGTAGCGCTGCAGCGCTGTGATGTTGGCCACCTGCACATCCAGAGCCTGACACTCTTCTAGTAGTTTCACCAGAGTCTCAACCTCCTGTCCACCCAAGAACCTGAGGATTTGACGGGTAATCGACTCTATTCGTCGGACTGGTGAGCTGTAGAATGCGGCTCTGTGTGCGAGCAGCTGGTGTCTGTCGAACAGTCCGGTCCTCCAATCGACTGGGATGCTTCCCGCGACGTCGTTGCCCATCCCCAAGATGGGCTGGAGCTGGTACCGGGACGCCAGAGACTCTGGTGACTTCATCACGTGGCGAGTCTCGTTGAGGATGCGCCAGAGGTGTTCGGACAGCTCCAGTAGGCTGTCCATGTACTCTCCATCCTTGATCACGATGTCGGGCACGACCCGATGCTTCGTCTCCAGGGCAACCTGCAGCTTGTCGCCTAGCGACGTTAATTTGCGGCTGGCGTAAGGCACCCCGCGGTAGAGGACGTTTCCGGTGTTGAACTTGGAGAGCAGGGCGTAGGAGAGGGAGGGTTCGTACTGCGTCCTCTGGCAAGGGATGGGGCACATGCTGACGTCGGCCGCCGTGCGCGAGATGTTATCTACAACAGTAGTATCACTAACTTAATCCGGCTTCTATTGCGGTCGACGAGCAGAATTAACTGAATACAAATACATATAGTACTATACAATTGTTATTTTTATATCAGTGAGATGAACTAGCCTTATGAGAAACATATTCGACTTCGATAGTGACATTCTAGGAAGATTTCTTTAAAGGACTATATACAGTATCAAAATCTGGAGGATTTTTACACGCGAAATTTTACAAAAAGGGTAGCCTGTATACAAATATTGTTCTCGACGATACATGCAATGGGGTGCGATTTGTCAGAGTGAGAAATGTGTTCAGTGAGAAAATACAGCAATAGCGAATAGATGAAAGGGGGTATGTAGGAGTATTCTGGTCCATCTTGAATTGGCCAAGGGAGAGAATGCTCATTTTTACACTGCTAGTACACACACGCCAGGGATCAGAACACTTGCATTTTGACTCTTGTATGCAGTTGATCTCATCCAGGAAATCACATGGCTTTGACGGAACTGAAAACAGTTAGAGAATAAGTTTATATTAACTTTATAGTGATTTCAAATACTCGTATTTTGGCTCTGATCAAGCACACAGATGCGCTTATGTGCAGATGTACAAAATGTTAATTATTGATACAATGTGTGCGCTTTCCAAAATGTAAATGTTAATTAATGATAAAATGTGTGGTTTCCCAAAATGTCCGATTATGTCGCAGAACATTAAATATTTCTTGTAAGCCCCAGCTGAAGCTTTCTTGACTGTGGATTACAGGTCAGAGACACTGTTGATCAACAAATCCGAGCTTAATATTTTTTGAAACTCCATGGCATTGTGCCGTACCGTGGGAGAGGTCCGTGCTGAACAGACTCCTACAGCCACAGACGTCAATGGCCGCCCTCAGTTTCTGCTTGGTTTGACACTCGGAGTGGGGGGCTGCACCAGTCTCACACTCGCCGTACGGCTCTTCCATGATGTGCACCTGCCAAACGCTAAATAATTATATCAGTTTTTTTTTCTTCCAAATTTCGTTATAGTATAAGCCAATTACAAAATTGTTTGCAATTGATCACGGAAGGGGCTATCGCAGTGGCAAATATCAAGGGCCGCCAACAATAATTCAGTACAATAATTCTGTACACGCGTATTTGAAAGAATATGATTCATTTTCAGTGTCTTAAATGGACAGAATATGACGCTTTCGTGAATTTCCTCCCGGATTGTAATTGATGCATGTGCTTTAGCACAAGGTCAGGGTTAATATATGTTCAGGCTTCTATAACAGTGGCTTTATTCCCCACAATAAGGGGATTATTTCACCTCGCAGCTGTTGGTCGTAAAGTTAAAATCCCCGTTTGCCGGGCCAAAGAGGAACGAACAATTTCAAATTTATGACACATATGACACATATGTTACACACACTCATCTAACAGAAAATAATTGCACAAATATCGTTTTATCGAAGCATAATCTTCGTGTTTCCGTTAAGTAAATACCAATAGAGGGCAGACAATTTAAATCTAACTCTTGTCGCTTGGCCCCCACCAGGGTGTAGGTGCCTGGAGCCACGGCGATAGTTGTGAACCTACCTCCTATCGTTCGACCCCCACCAGGGTGTGGGTGTCTGACGCCATGGTGATAGTTGTGAACCTACCTCCTGTCGCTCGACCCCCACCAGGGTGTGGGTGCCTGGAGTCACGGCGATAGTTGTGAACCTACCTCCTGTCGCTTGACCCCCACCAGGGTGTGGGTCTGTCGCCATGGTGATAGTTGTGAACTTACCTCCTGTCGCTCGACCCCCACCAGGGTGTGGGTGTCTGACGCCATGGTGATAGTTGTAAACCTACCTCCTGTCGCTCGACCCCCACCAGGGTGTGGGTGTCTGACGCCATGGTGATAGTTGTGAACCTACCTCCTGTCTCTTGACTCCCACCAGGGTATGGGTGCCTGGAGCCACGGCGAAGCCAAGTTCCCGGATCAGTGGGATATCAGAGTCATTGTGCAGCAACATCTGTTGCCACCATAAAAACATAAGTCAAATCAGAGATAACCCGAGAATTTCATTTGCCATCTTATGCTGTAAACAAATATCATTTCACTTTTTTTAATGAAATATAAATTATTTAAGTTACAAAAATAAAGAAATGACAAAAATAAATAAATTGACATCTGACCTCTACTCCGACCTCGTTGTGGGGTCCACCCATGTATTCGTATTGCTCCACATTGAGGACAAGACTCAGCGCCTGTCCAGCCCCTGCGGCAGACATGTGGAGACATATAACACTAGGCATCATTTAAACCTTCACTACGTGTGGCCCAGCACCCAATTATACCTCACAATTATGTGTTATTACTATTATTACGAGTTTAGTAAGGGCAGTACAGTCACTACGGGATTTTATCCAGACCCCACGAAATAGGCAGACTTATGCTCTACGTCAATGCCTGTACAGCCTGTACGTGCTGCCTACCTTCCGGTTGTCGGCCTTCACTCGCTTCACAAACAAAATCGGCTAAAATTGTCCTTGGATGCACAACTAACCACTGAGTGCATATCAGAATTATAGCCGTCGGAATTGACGGGAATTGTTTGTAATATATCAGCGGTTAGACAAACCGGAATGCGGTTGTTTCACGAGTGACTGTCAGTGTCAGGCGATCTAATGTGCTGCGCGGGGTTTTCCATGCCGTATGACGTAATAATCATCATGACTCGCATGTCTGCGCGCGGTACCTATGGTTACGTAACAACGCTCCTTATATATCGACAGGATCTTCTGTGTGAGGCGAGTCAAGGCAAGCAACCGGAAGGTAGGTAGCAAGTACAGGCCGTTGATGTTACGCATTGACGTAGAGCATAAGTTTTCCTGCCTCGTGGGGTCCCCATGAGATCCTGTAGTGACTGTACAGCTCTATCGTGCTCCGTTTGTAAACACCGATGATTCGCCTCAACATACAACGATTCCAACAGTCTCATCAAACGGACCACATGCATTATGGAGAGACCAATATCTTATCTTTAACAATATTATGATTTTATAGTTAGCAATGCCTGGACCAAACAAACAAAAAATAACACCCACACCCATTCAATTCTTTTCGCTCAAAAACCGCGCAGTCGGCCGGTTCCCATCACTCAAACGTAGACTGCAATGAGTTTGTGTCACCCAGTTGCAGCAAGGCAACAGCGTGATGCGCACTCGTTCTAAGGACACATGTTTTTTTGTTTTTTTGTCCTTTTTTTCTCCTTCTCTATTTCACTTCACTGCCCCTTCACTGAGTCATGCGGCATCATTGTCCCGGGAGGCTACTTGGCTCTGTTTAGCCTTCATATGCAAAAAAGTGGCCTACATCAACACCATTATTATTTCGTTTCACTGCTCACCTGGAGCGGTGACCATCCGCTGGGCGCCTGTCGTCTTGTAGTTGAAGGAGAAACAAAGGCCGAAGTCAGTGTAGATGGTGTCAAATGCCTCCTTGGGGTCGCAGGGTAGGCCTCCCCAGGAACAGCTAAAACACAAACCTTGCATGTAGTTCACCAACGAGTAGTCGTCACGGAAAAGTGACACGGTATCACTTCTGGCAGAGGGCGTTCCGCTTAAGCCCCGTCCAGACGGTAGGTTTTTTCTTATAGGTCTCTCCCATGAGCATTTACTATTGGTTCTTGAGATGTCCGTTCATACGGTAGCTTTATCCCATCTATCAAATCCTTATTAGTGAATCACATTTCCATTTCTACCACTTGACAGAACGACATGTACTGATTGGCCAGAGGTTTCATGACCTTGCGAATAGAGCATGTAACGTTCTATTCCTCCCGACAAGAAGGGCCATAAAAGCGCCTATGGGTTTGTACCAGCGCCTGGCCAGATTAGTGAGATTAGGCATGCCCCTTAGGCGTAGCGCCACGTTAAATTTAAGAATCAGAATTATCCTCCATGCGCGAAAATTAAAAATGACCCTAATCGAAGACATAGTCGCATTTGGGCACCAAATATACCACTGTTTAGCATTTACTGTGCTACCGGTACAGTACCGGACGAATTCGTTCGAACTATGAGTTCCATCGAGGTCAAAGGCGTGATCGAGGCGCTTTGTCCGCGTGTTATTTTGAAATATGTTTTCGCTTAACTCTTCTATTGTGATCGTGCGACAACGGAATGTCTATATTTTTCAAATTATCGAAAATACAAAATTCAACCTGAACAACCAGCTAAAACCATTCATGCCACCCAAAACCGCAGCTCAACACAGGGGTCACCGCCTGTAGCGCAAAATGCTAGTCCTCCGACTCTTGTTGAAGCTGCGCCCGTACATGATTTAATACATGGCACCAAGACCGATATAAAACCCAAGATGCATTGCACATGCAGCAAGCAGCTGCTCGCAGTGGAATACTCTGAACCGGATGCTCCAGTCCGCGTGTAGTACCGGACAAAACATATTGAGCAGTTGCCGTGTGACCTGCGATGCCGACCAGACTCATTGTATCGGGTAAAATATCACTGTACCTCACAATGAAGTCTTCCAACTGGTGCGCCGCTGCCAATACAAACTCTGTGGCGTTGATTTTCCGACGCGCTAAGAAATCTGTGAGCTGAGATTTTCTTTCTAAAAGGAGAAACGTTGCTGTTAAACGTAACACGAAGGTGTTATTCCAAGAAGTTACATGAAAACGCTTGTATGAATTCCAATATCGGTTTTTCCCCTTACAATAAATATATGACGGGAGTAAAGGTAAATTCTCTAAATACTGTCATCCATTCCTGTAACGAAAGCTAATTTAATAATTATTTGCTCATTAGTGTACCCATGCTATTATAGCACGGTGGGCATAATAACACTTGTTAAAAGAGTTTGAAAGGATTTATTTATGGGTAATAAATATCGTAATGCACAGTCGATACAAGATGCATCGGCATTAATCGCTTTAATGGTGAAGACCTATCTGAAAGTGAAGTTCAGCAGACAATCTTTAACCATTATCTCAGCTTGAGATTTCGTATCGTACGGGTATCACGAATCCGTATTGTAGTGGTATGAATCTGTATCGTAGTGGTATCATAAATCCGTATTGTAATGGTATTAATTTTGTATTGTGGTGGTATCATGAATGTGTATTTTAGCAAGCTCCCCGCACGGTGGCTCTACGCAAGCTGCGCTTTTTACCGCTGGTGTCGGCCGGGGGCAAACTTCAAGATTCTTGAAAAACGGTCAAATCAGCTGTAATTTCTTGCAATATTATATTTTTTAAGAATAAAACATAAAAATAACGAACCCAGTGTATTTAATACAGCAAAACACATCTTCTACCCGTTCGAAAAAGTTATAATTGTGACGGAACTCTTTCTTTTCATCGACTGATAGCTTGTGTTATTAGGCTTAGCTAGCTAGCTGGGTCTCCGGCACTAATTTGTAGAAAAGCGTGACGCATTTTTCCTATCAATTTGCGCAGCGCCGCTCTGGCGAGCGAGTGTGAAACGGCATTGAGGACGTAGACGACAACAAAGATATAATGGAGCTCTAGCGGGGTGAGTCGAAAGCAGAGACTAGTATTGTAGTGGTATCATGAATCTGTATTATAGTGGTATCATAAATCTGTATCGTAGTGATATCATGACCTCGTGCAGTGAATTAGTTTCCTGCCAATTTAGATTCATTTTAGTAAAGATGAGCAGATAATAAACATCTTCAAATTTCAAATCTGAAACTTCTTGATAAAAACGGTGCGTTTGCCCCGATCGTATTATAATATTAAACGTATAACCAGGGAGCTGGGGTCGTGCGGATTAACTATCTGAAAATCGTACGTATTCTCTAGGGGCGAGTTGCACCAGAAACAATGGGGGTCGCGATTCACAAGAAAATGAGGGGTCCTCAACAAAAGAGAAGGCCCACGCTTAAAATGGAGCAAATTTGCACTAAAAGCGGGCCTCAAAAAGGGACTGAGCGTGCTCCAGGGATAACCGTTTGATCTCACATATACGGTGGATATTTTATACACAATATATATGTAATTTAACGCATCCTTGCTCCAATACATTTTTTGCTGCTATACGTTAACGGATTCATCTGATTTTTATAGCCAGTTTGTTCGTAAATAATACATTGGTCGCCGTATCTCGCGTAATGGGTTCTACCAAGCATAGTGTATGGCTTCTACCTCAGCAGCAACGCGCCGACCCATTTGCACCGCTGTCATATTGTAGTGGGACAAATGTTGCAACATCGTTTAATTAGGAATGTGGTGGGAAAAATGACAAAATGACAAATTAATGGACGAATTACCCGAAGGTGTGTCTGAACACGGAGTCAATGCCAGTGGGTAGAGAACCAGCTTAGATAATTAATTATTTTCCCGGTGGATGTTAACGTGACTTGATCGCTTAATGGTGGTGATACGGAAGCAAGGGGTGATTTGACATGGGTTTTTTTTCTTATATGTTCTCGTGCGCAACGTAACTGACTACAGACTACCTAGTAATATATTAATGTAACAGCGCTTCCTGTAAGAGGTTGAAAGGGGGTCTCTCACTCGCGATACAATTTCCACCCTCAATCCCCATTGCCAAACCTCCACTCCCACTCCCCATCCTACACCCCCCCCCCACCCCCAACGTCCATTCCCTCTCTCCAGCCTAGCTACACCCCCCCTCACCAACCGCCAAATTTATATTTTAATGCTTTGGGAGTTAAAAGGTAAAATACGAATTTGATGAAATGAGTATATATATCATATATATATATATACATGTTGTGTGGTGCCACACACGACATCGTTTATTTTATTTTTATTTTTGGCGCTACTAGCGGGCACTACTAAACAATTTTTTATTTTTGCTTCGGACTCTCCCGGTCTTAATACATTCGGAAATATCACCCCAGCTCGTGGTATCTTTGACGAACAACATCGCAGAACCAATGGGTGGATGACAACGCACCTTGGCTGCGGATGTCGCCACTGTACATGGTGTCTATGAACTCGTACATATCCCAACGCGCTGTCTCCGTCAATCTGAAAGGGAAAGGCGGAGACGGCCATGAACTGGAATCCAGATATTTGTTCGTTTTTTTCTCACACTCACAATGAGTCAATTTAAGCAGAGTATACCTTAGACAGGGTTTTCATTGAAATGATGACACTTGAAACGTTCAAGATTCTGACCTTGAGTGCCAAAATCTATATGGCGTTTAAGATAATTATTGGGCGGAAAATATTGCTCACCTGAAGGCGTTTTGGTTGCACAGTGTTACAGCAGGAAAGGGCATTTCCCTCTGATAGTAGATGTTAACATCCACATTAGTGTTGTACTCGAAGTAGACTTGAGACCGCTCCGCCACCTGCCACGTGAAGACAATGATCGCCGCCAGAACACACACCAGCCACAGAATTCTGGAAAAATAACGCAGAAAATACCTGAGAGAATCAGTTTTCCTCATCTTTATTAAACTGCAATCGTTAGTTGTCATTGGGTTGGGGACCGCTTGATCATGTGATAGGGTTGACAACTTTGCCTGCGCGGATTAGTTTATCGCGCGCGGATGTCCTAGCGAGCCACGGTCGACATCACACAGAATACCGAACAGCGAGCAGGTGCGCAGGGATGTACAGCCGGCCACCAATTTCTGCTCCGATGAAAAAAAATGTTTCTCTTCGGGTAGTCCACAGGCTTTCAGGATTTAAATTCAAGACAGAATATACGGAGAAGAAATTGGTAATATAAAAATGATAGAATATTTCTTTTTAAGAATGCCATTGTCATCGCGATGACGTGGTGCAAAGCAGATCCTTGTATTGCCTACCTCCGGAAGCTGAACTCCGACTTCTGAAATATATACTTCAGTCCGTGGAATGATGTGTTCTGGGTAAATTTCTCCCACGAGGCGAGAGCCTGATGTGTCTGAACCTCCAGCTGACCTTCGAATGTCGTGAAGTCAATATTGCTGATGCCTTTCTTCTGGATTGCCCCCGCGGTATCCACACTCCCCGCAAATCGCTCAGCAGATGAGTTCTGACACGCATCCCGCGTGTTGCTGGCGTTATTCTCCGGGACGCCGACAGGGGTAATGGGAACGGAGCCGGGCAGGGAACCCGATAAGAACACCATCTTGCATGAGGTGATTAAGCCAAACCAGCTTCAAGACCAGTCAGCAATTTTGACGGCTGATGGTGGTCAAACCGGTTTCAAAAACAATGTTGACAGCTTATATTGGTCCAACCGGCTTCAACAACAATGTTGACTGGTGGTTGACAGTAGTCAAACCGGCTTCCAAAACAATGTTGGCAGCTTATAGTGGTCCAACCGGCTTCAACAACAAGGTTGACTGGTGGTTGACAGTAGTCAAACCGGCTTCAAAAACAATGTTGACAGCTTATAGTGGTCCAACCGGCTTCAACAACAATGTTGACTGGTGATTGACAGTAGTCAAACCGGCTTCAAAAACAATGTTGGCAGCTTATAGTGGTCCAACCGGCTTCAACAACAATGTTAACAGCTAATAGTGGTCCAACCGGCTTCAACAACGATGTTGACTCGTGGTTGACAGTAGTCAAACCTGCTTCAAAAACAATGTTGGCAGCTTATAGTGGTCCAACCGGCTTCAACAACGATGTTGACTCGTGGTTGACAGTAGTCAAACCGGCTTCAAAAACAATGTTGGCAGCTTATAGTGGTCCAACCGGCTTCAAGGCCACTGTCGACGGCTGATGACCGCCATGTTTGCATGCCGATCACATTGCAACCTGAAGAACTATAAACCATGCATCAAAGTTAAAACAATATCCTTAAAAATAAAAGCCGAAGTGAATAGTTGAAAGTGTGAAAGGCTATACGCTATATCCATATTGCGACGTGATTGGTGGCCCTGAAAAGACAATTGGTCGACAAGATACAACATCTAAACTAAAAAAATAATTCCTTCGTGTCTTTTATGTGGGGATCTCGTACGTGGAAGGAAAACTCAACCGCCCCATGAAGCAAGCACGGACCCATGTTTATCCAAGTAGTCCCCGTCTCACATATTCACCGCATACGCGACCGACGGCGACAGGTGCCAGACCTACCTCTGTCCGTTGGAGACACCCAATGTCGCTGTCGGCGCTGGAGTGGCAGTCTGCCATATGACCACGGGCTTGAACCAATCGGAAACGATGTAACAGAATAATACGCCTTTTTTGCCATTGTCGTGATTGTACCGTTGGCTGGCATTGGTTTATAGATTTGTCGTCTTTTATATATATGCCACACAATAAGATAAGGTTTCACGCCACTGGGCAGAAAGTCTGTCATTGTTCCGCCCCACTATCTCCTACCCGCCAGCCGACCCTCCACGTACCCACACATTCACTTCCATGCGCAAAGCCGGGCGTAGAGGACCCCAACATGTATGGCAAGTCAAAGTGGAATTTAATATATTATTTGCACATATGTTCAAATATTTGCACATATGTCCAAATGAATTACACATATGTGTAATTCAATTGCACATATGTCCAAATGAATTCAACATATCTTCAATTCAATTAAAGATATCTTTAAAGACCCCTATTTAGACATATGTGCAAACGATTTAGACATATGTCCAAATGAATTGCACATATGTCCAAATCATTTAGACATATGTCCAAATAGATTGCACATGTGTCCAATTCATTTGTACATATGTTCAATTCATTTGCACATATGTCCAAATCATTTAGACATATGTCCAAATAGATTGCACATGTGTCCAATTCATTTGTACATATGTTCAATTTATTTGCACATATGTCCAAATCATTTGGAAATGTCCAATTCATTTGCACATAGGTCCAAATGAATTGGACATATGTACAATTCCAAATTAATGTTATCATTAATTCGAATTCGAAGTGGAGGTGGAGGTGGAGGAGTTAGAGGAGATGGAGGTGGTGGAGGTGGAGGTGGGGGTGGAGGTGGGGGTGGGGTGGGTGTGGAGGTGAAGGAGGAGGAGGTGGCTTTGGAGGTGAAGGTGCCTGTGGAGATGGAGGTGGAGGTGGAGGTGTAGGTGGAGGTGGAGGTGGAGGTGGAGGTGGAGGTGGAGGTGGAGGTGGGGGGGGGGGGGGCGGTAGGGGTGGAAGTGGAGGTGCAGGAGGAGGGGAAAGTGTGAATTAAACATATGTGCAATTGAATTCAACATATGTGCAAATTATTTGGAGATATGTGCAATTGAATTCAACATATGTGCAATTGAATTCAACATATGTGAAATTGAATTCAGCATATGTGCAATTGAATTCAACATATGTGAAATTGAATTCAACATATGTGCAATTGAATTCAACATATGTGAAATTGAATTCAACATATGTGCAATTGAATTCAACATATGTGAAATTGAATTCAACATATGTGCAATTGAATTCAACATATGTGAAATTGAATTCAACATATGTGCAATAGAATTCAACATATGTGCAAATTATTTGGACATATGTGCAAATGATTTGGACATATGTACAATTGAATTAAACATATGTACAATTGAATTAAACATATGTGCAATTCAATTGCACATATGTCCAAATCGGAAGGATTTGTATATATGTTTAAATGAATTAAAGATATGGCCAAATCAATTTTACATATGTTAAATTCAATTAAAGATATGTGACATGGAGATTTGGACATATGTCATAAAAATATTTGCACATATCTTTAATTCAATTGCACATATCTTTAATTCAATTGCACATATGTTTAATTCAATTGCACATATTTGCAAATATTTGCACATATCTTTAATTCAATTGCACATATCTTTAATTCAATTGCACATATTTGCAAATATTTGCACATATCTTTAATTCAATTGCACATATTTGCAAATATTTGCACATATCTTTAATTCAATTGCACATATCTTTAATTCAATTGCACATATGTGCAAATATTTGCACATATGTGTAATTCAATTGCACATATGTGCAAATATGTTAACATATGTGCAAATACTCTATTAAATTCTACTTTGGCTTGCCATAAACATGCACCACTCTTCTCTAGAACTCTGCACCAAGCGCCCTTAGGGGTAATCGTTGGCACCACCAATTAATGCACGAATCTTCTGCTCCAGGGTAAATTATTCATACTAGTCCCCCAATAATGTAATTTTGTGCTTACTCTCTAGCGTATGTAACATCACTGGCGTCTATGCATGAAGCACCCTTAAAGTCCATCTTCTGGGGGAAGATTTGTTACGAAACCAAGTACAGATATAAACTTCCTTGTGGTTACTTAAAGCCATTTATTGGGTAGAATCGGTTTACAACATCTCCAATGCCGTCAATGTTAATAACTCATCAAAATAAGCTCAAGCAACAAAAGATCCATTCCCTAAACCCCCGCCTAAAGCAAAGACTTGTGACGTCACAAGATGAGCCGGTTTGAGTGTGCCTCACCGGGCGCATTTCTTTGGTAGCTCGGCATATCCCTGCGGTAACCCGAATACGCACATTACGCATCTGTAAACCGCCCGTCACTTTCACCCGGGTATGGGTGCCCCGCAGAAAACAGCACGGGACATTCGGGAAAAGATGGCGGCTGATTGAAAGGTGATAAGAGTAGGTTAGTTCCAGTGCCCCTACGTGCACCGGATGTGAACGGTGTGTGCATTTAGTAAGAATAGGCATATCCATATATTCGCACACCGAAGTTCCCTGTCACGTGTTGCAGGTCCCGGGCGGGATACGGAACCTGGCCCAAAGAAATGCGCCGACTAGATCAGCGTACCGGCTCCGCGCGACTCAATGTATGGTCAATGTACGTGCGGTGAGAGATGTCTTCCTTATGATTATGTTCCGATTCCATTTCCATTTGTGAACATCGGTTTAGATCTACGAGTGAAAGACCTGATCGGTTATTCATGCATAACGAAAGCCGGGAGGAGGGGGCTGGAAGAGAAGGCAGGTGGAACTTATCCAGCGTAGGTAATAGGCATAAACATGACATAGCTTGCTCTCTTATATATGTGACACCGAATATTAATGTGTCTGGTGGGGACACAAACAACTAAATTGTCTTCACCTACTTGTCTGCTGGTCCCCAAATTATTTGCATTGGGAAATTAGAATGTTTTGTTTGGAGCGATTACATCCATCCGAAAATGTAAGATCCATTATATGGCCCAAATTGACGCATACGGCCTGCGCTTACCGATTAGGTGGCTCGACGTTAAGACCAAAAATCTTCGAATGAGCATCAAATGAGTCATGTACTGTTTGTTCTGTTCTCAAAACTTAAATTTCATCTGAATATTCGACTAAATTATCTGCATGCCTATAATAACCATGCACAACAATTAAAACTGATAATCGCCAACCAATACTACTTTGACTGTTTTGACCTCAATACTTAGGTTTAATGCGCACATTTTACATGTAATTTTACGAATTTGTTCACCAAGAAGGTGGCCTTTATCATAAATCTCATAAATTATCATAAATGACATAATTTACAGAAGAACCTCATTCGTAAGAACTTCATTGCGTATGGCTAATGGTAAGATCCACTGTCAGGAACCCATTGTGTATGGCTAATGGCAGGATCCACTGTCAGGACCTAATACTGTGTGGCTAATGGCGAAATCCACTGTCAGGACCTCATTGTGCAGGGCTAATGATGGCATGATATGCAATTAGATTATAATAGAAGACATATGGAACACATGTCTTTTTCTCGATTAACGGTTTGGTCCACCTTAACATAATGGTCTGTCGCAGCAACTGCTGGATTTCGGGGTCATAATGTTGAAATTACTACATACATACACTAATATACATATATATATACATGAATATGTGCACCAGGTATCACATCATTCACCCTATAATGCCAAGTTTGGGATGGAACATGTCGGCTGGGGACAGGGAACTGAATGCGGTCACCCTACTGTGCAGAACACAATACTTACCAAAAAACAATTCAGGGGACATTACAACTCGCCCACGCCCACGACATGAGGTCACGGTGACTCTGATGCTGCTTGCTGCTGCCTGCCCATGGCGCACGTGCACTAGGCCAGGTAGTCGTGCAACGATGGACGCAGGCCGCGCCAAACAAAAACGTCATGAAGCTGATGTCATAGCAACGGCGCCGGCTGCCATAACATTACAAAGTAAGCGCTAACAAATACCTAACTGATTGTGAAAGCCAACACTGTAAATAACTTATGAGGTGTCGCTTAATTAATAGACAGCTATGCGGAACGCCCGGTATATAAGGATATGGCGCTCGGCAATCACCCTTTGTGGGCATACACCCTCTGACCCGGGGGTGACGGGCGGGGGGGGGGGCCTCAGGCACCCGCGGAACCCAAGCACCGGATTCCTAAAACAGTGCCCTCGGGCCTCTGACTCATGCTGATCTTATTTCGCGCCCCCCTCCCCCCAGAAAAGACATACATGCATTCGTGCATCCACACACGCACGCAGCCTCCCCGCCCCCACCACATTCCCGCGGTAACGGTGGACCAATGTAGCGGCCGACGTTGGCCCAACGATGGCCCACCGACGTTGTGCTATCTGGGTTACTTTCTTCAACCAGGGGAAATCTCGGTGGTTACAGGAACTGTCACGTCAACTTTGCCAAGAACAGTCACACAGTGACCTGGATCAACTCGATTAAACTCCTTAACACCTGACCACTCCAAAGCCATAGGGATGTACAGTCACTTCGGGATCTTATCGAGACCCCACGAGACAGGCATACTTATGCTCTACGTCAATGCGTAGCCTCAACGGCCTGTACTTGCTGCCTACCTTCCGGTTGTTCGCCTTCACACGCTTGACACGCAAGATCGGCTTAAGCTGTCCTTGGAGGCCCAACTAACCACTGAAGTTTTGTGCATATCAGAATTATAACCATCCGAGTAGGTGTATCTAATATATGTGCGGTTAGACAGTTGATAAACCAGAATGCGGTTGTCTCATGAGTGACTGTCAGTGTCAGGCGATCTAATGTGCTGCGCGGGATTTTCCATGTCGTATGACGTAATAATCATCATGACTCGCATGCCTGCGCGCGGTATCTATGGTTACGTAATAACACTCCTTATATGGACTGAGCATGTGAAGACAATGCGATCTCCCGGCAGAGGGCGTTACGCTTACGCCATAGTCTCTCTGCCCCACGTCAAAATTAACCATCAGAATTATCCTTCATACGCGAAAATTGAAATCAATCTAATCGAAGATAAATTCGCAGTTTGGCATAGAATACACCACTGTTTAGCATTTACTGTGCCACCGGTACCATACCGGACGAATGCATTTGAGTTTGATTAATTTAAAGCCGTGCTACTTTCGAACTATATTTTCGAGTGCGGACGAGGTCAAAGGCGTGAAGCGTTTTGAACTTTGACCCCGCGCTATTTTGAAATATTTTTTCACTGAACTCTTCCATTGTGATCATTCGACAACGGAATGTATATATTTTTCAAATTCTGCATCGAAAATTCAATATTCAATCCAAAAAACCCTCTAAAACCATTCGTGACCCCAGGACCGTTGGGGTCAACTGTGAGGTTGGCGGTGACGTGGGGCAGAGGTGATGTGAGAAACGAGCTTCCATCTGCCGGCAGAGTGAGGACAATGGTGCTCCGTTTGTCGCAGAAATGTAAACATCGATGATTTGCCTCACAATACAACACTTCCAACAGTCTCATCGAACGGACCACATGCATTATCGAGAGATAAATGTCTTATCTTTACCTATATTATAATTTTATAGTTAGCAATGCCTGGACAAAAGCAAACAAAAAATAGTTTCACACCCACTCGATTCTTCACACCCAAACCGTGCAACCGGCCGGTTCCCAACACTTAAACGTTGACTACAATGAGTGGGCGTCACGCAGCTGTAGCAAGGCACCAACATGATGCGCACTCGTTCTAAGAGCACGTGTTTTTTTGTTGGTTCCCAAAAGACCCAAACCGGAAATAGAACCTGCGCGAATTGTACAGCCCTACAGACTCCACCCCAGTAAATATGACATCACCGGCCCGGTGCTGGCTGATGCTCATGTGCTGGGCTGATGTCGGGCGAGCGATGGCAAGCGCGTACGTGCACTTGAAGCAGAATATGACAATAACACAAATTGGCGCTGTAGTGGTTTACGGAAAGTGTGTCTATTCTCCAGATAGAAAGTGCCTCAAACTGAACGTTTGACATCCTCAAATTATCAAATATCATTAGTTTTAATCGACCTGAGGTACATGCGAAAATTTGTGTTTGATAATGCGCCGCTACCTCTTTTGGAATTTCGTTGGAGGTTGAAGCAAATCCGACTGTTCACTTCGCTTCACTTTAGACGCCATCTTGTCACTTTTCACTCGGAATGTGACAGTTCGGTGTGTTTATGTTACTGATTTTTGAAAATAGACTGTCACTGACATTATCTGTGACTATAATTGCTTAGTGTAATGCCATATAATCTGATCGCGTACTTCATTTTCGCAGACTGCATCACAGACTGCATCACCGATGCTCAGATCAATAAACGTCAAAAACCATTAAATTATGTTACATCGCTATATGTGCTGATAAAATTCGGGTGGGTTTAAGCTAGCCCGCGCTGGGTCTTTGACGATCCATGGTGGAGGACGGCATCGGCCCAGTGCTGGCAAGCGTCGATTTCGCTCTGGCCAGCCAGCATCGGGCCAGTGTAATTGCGCCAATTTGCACGCCGGTATCTGGTCAGTGCTGGATGCAATCACAGGACCGGCGTCGGGGGCCCGACACCGACCATGCGGCACTCGCCCGGCACTGGCCCGGTGGTGTAATGTTAAATGGGACCCGACCTTGCTGACTAAGGGGCTTAGTCGGCTAAAATTCCCATGTAAATGATGGGCGATTTTAGCCGACTAAGCCCCGTAGCCGGCTAAACTATGCACGTGAAATAGGCCATAGAGAAAACATAGCTTGGTGGACAGGTTGAGGCGAAGTAATCATCTGTAAGAAACGGACACCAAACTGGGGCCTTAACTGGTCGCTAAAATCCCTCAATACAGTTCCTGGGGACAGGAACCTTGTCAGTGTATGGGGTATAAGTATAATCATGGCATTGTTGCAGAGTCAATCGTCGCAAGACGTATATCAATTTGTTTGGACGGTACTTTTCAATGAAACACTAAGATCTTGCGCTACTGCGAGGCTCGGAACTGCCGCTGTTCATCTGTAAATCGCGGCCCTGATCTCTCTCTCCGCGAGTTATAACATAAGGCGGCACTATGTGAATAGTCACAATATGGGTCACTGCTCACGGCAAAATGGCGCTCTGCTGGACATTGCTGGGGGCGGGTTGCCTTAATTTTTTTCTCTTTACCAGTCGGCCGAAACGAAGCGTTAAGACTGGGCAATTTAATTTTAAGATGTGAACTTTCGGAGCAGATCGCGATTAAATTAGGTTGAACACCCGCTTTTAGCTGCTCTGTTGGTCTGGATCTCAGTTGATCTCTCGGTCTGGATCTCAGCTGATCTGTTGGTCTGGATCTCAGTTGATCTGTTGGTCTGGATCTAAGCTGACCTTAAGCTGCTCTGTTTGTCTGGATCTAAGTTGATCTCTCGGTGTGGATCTCAGCTGATCTGTTGGTCTGGATCTCAGTTGATCTCTCGGTCTGGATCTAAGCTGATCTGTGGGTCTGGATCTCAGCTGATCTGTTGGTCTGGATCTCAGTTGATCTCTCGGTCTGGATCTAAGCTGATCTGTGGGTCTGGATCTCAGCTGATCTGTTGGTATGGATCTCAGTTGATCTCTCGGTCTGGATCTAAGCTGATCTGTGGGTCTGGATCTCAGCTGATCTGTGGGTCTGGATCTCAGCTGATCTGTGGGTCTGGATCTCAGCTGACCATATCTACTGAGGGTACAGAGGCTTCGCCAAAATAAAAAGGAATTATTTTCTAATCAATTCTTCCACCTTGTTCTTTACGTGCAGACTGACAGAGACGGTACGCTGGGATCTGTACGAGATCATAGATTCCATGTACAGCCGCAATGTCACAGGTTAGCCCAGTCATGGCACAGTCGCTGCTGTTGCCATGTCATTACACATAGAGGGGAATGGTCAAACTCAAATTCATAACCAAACATTAATAATATTATAACGCCTTTCAACCAGGAAATGTAACCCCTATTTAAAGCTGTTCATACAGTAATTGTCCAGTTATAAAATGATTGTCAACATCATTTGAAGACATGTATCGGACACACCATCTGATTGTGTGAAAATTAACATAATAAAATGGCAAGAAAAAACGCCAGCGATGCTCGAAGTCAGAGGCGATCACTCGATGTTTCGCCACGTAAATGTAGATTTCCATTTGAAAGGCTGTGCGCTGTGCGCATGAGGCTTTTTCGTTCGTTAACAACCCCGTTACAAAACATCGCAGGTTAAAACACTATTCCAGATATTATGAAATCAACGCATCGAACACCTATACTGGTTGCCTCCTTTCTCAAAAATACAAATTTATCGAATGATTATAATCGTTCGGTACGGAACCGTAAAAAGTGCCGTAAATGCTAAAACTGGTGTATTTAATGCCAATTTTTTTTTCGATCTTATCTATTTTTAATTGTCGCATATGAAGGAAAAATCCAGCTCCGCAGCTCGTTACGCTCGATAAGGTGGAGATATTCGGTCAGTTTATTTGACGTGCGGTCAAGTCTTAAACATCCGCCTTTACCGCCTAAAGCAATTACAATTAGGCCTACTGTACGCAGCTTGCCGTATGCCTCACAAGAGACGCCCCCGGCACAGACATAAACCTCTCCCTCATGCACATAACCTACAGTACAATTTTATGTAATGATATATTAGGGCGAATTAAGATTCTTCGTCGACAGCATGAATTACCTTAGTACGTGTTTCCCCTTAAGTGTCTAGTATTAATCTGCATCTCTCCTCCCAGGGGATATATCGCGAGTGCTGGCTGGCTTAAACAATAGAAGTGTGGATGCCTCGGAGTTTATGCGAGCCGCCGCACACCGGCTGGAAGATTTTATTGTCAGGTAAGCGACAGTCGGGTACTAACGAGTAGCCCAGAACCCTCCCTGCCTCCTCATGAAGCTGAAACACATGCTCTTGCTTCTTCTGACAGATCAACACGAACCCGATGACCACGAACCCTGGCACACGTGTACCTGGGGTGGGTTTATTGGTCCCAATTTCGCCTTCATATGAACAAAAGCGGCCTAAAATGCAACGTTTCGTTTCGCTTCTCATTTTCTAGCGTTTAACAGGGCTGAATCCAGATGGCCTTAGCTTTTGGTTTTCATATGTTAAATAAATGTTGGCTCTAAGAGGGGGGAGGGCGCGGGGCTGAGTCGGCCCCCCTTGGATCCGTCCCTGTTTAAGAAGCGACGCGGACAAGCCGCGGATCAACGCTGCGTATTTCAGGTTGAAGGATGAGCACTACCCAACTGGCTTTCTTTTCTAGCTGTTCCTGGGGAGGTCTACCCTGCGACCCCAAGAAGGTCTTTGACACATTGTACACAGACTTTGTATTTGTTACTCTTTTAACTACGAGACGACAGGCGCCCAGCGGATGGTCACTGCTTCAGGTGGGTTTTTAATATGTTAATATCCACAGACAGATAATTTGTTTAAGAAATTTCGCCATACTATTTTGAACAATCTAGGTGGACGCATTCATTTCGGCTCAGACTGTCATGTTAGGATGGACAACCTCGCCTTTTTCTCGCCTGCTTAACCATATAATTATCATTGGAAAAATATATATCTATCAGTGTAAATGGGCTCATGTTACCCCTATTCTTTGTGGCTTGATAAATTGTATTAAATATTATCACGATATAGAAAAATTTGGAATAACAGAACAATATCGTAGCGAGACAATATTTCTAAGAAAATGGAAACCGGTCATCCCTCTTCTAGCATGATCCCTCTCTTGCACAGTTGTATATTCTTAACAATATAACATATATTCTGTCTGTCTAATGTCACAACTTGCTGTACGATTATGGAAATAAAAAAAATAAAATAAAAAAAATTGTTTAAGAAATTTCGCCATACTATTTTGAATAATCTAGGTGGACGCTTACTGCATGAGCAGCTTTAGAAAAAGAGTTACAGCTACAATAGGTCACACGTTTAACGGTACTCCGGCAACAATATTACCCTTACGAACTTTTAAAATGGTGTGAATGGGAATGATGTATTTAAGTTCTTAGTAGGCCTTAGTGTACAAGAACACACTGCTTGTAAACCTATAGCAGGGCATTTTGCCAAGCCCCTTTTTTGAAATCATAAATGTAGGTGGAAAATTCCTGTATGAGCAGCTAGAAATGACGCATAATCATCTATAGTGTTATATGTCTTCACATGTCTGCCGTAGGGGCTAGGCAGGCGCTGGACCTGGTCCTCAATGTGGAGCAATACGAGTGTATGGGTGGACCCCACAACGAGATTGGAGTGCAGGTCAGAGGTCAACTTCTCGTGTTGTGTTGCTTTAGATAGACTAGTAACAGCAAGGGGGCGTTTCTATTCACTCCGCCAGGGGCTCCGTTATATCACTCTTGTCACCTGCGATCCGCCAGTTTTTGCATCATGTCCTTGTGGCAAGGCAGTAAGATACATTGCGACCATAGAAAATACATTTTCGCCCTATCCGGGTGGCATTTTTTATTTTATATGTCATCGCTCATTTCTACAAATTAGTGTCTCCTAACACGCAATATCCGGTGAACCCTTTCACTTTGGTACCTTGAGTATTTTAGTGTATTAAATACGCAAAACAATTATTTGTATTGTTGAAAATGATTTTGCAACAATCTCTAGCTGATTTGACCGATTTTTAAGAAGCTTTAAATATCTTCTCGAATTGACAACAATGGGCTGAGCAGTGGAACAGAGCACCACCTAGCGAATGAGAGCTTGCACACAGACATTACAAATCTTCGAGGCTCAGAATTACGCGTTATAAATAAAACCAATAACAATCCACGCTATACATATCCTTCCATAAAACAGGAGATTTAATGTTTGATTTATGAGATGTGTTTTAACACGGATGGTGGCTCCACAGATGTTGCTGCACAATGACTCTGATATCCCACTGATCCGGGAACTTGGCTTCGCCGTGGCTCCAGGCACACATACCCTGGTGGGGGTCAAGCGACAGGAGGTAGGTTCACAACTATCACCATGGCGTCAGACACCCACACCATGGTGGGGGTCGAGGGATAGGAGGTAGGTTCACAACTATCACCATGGCTCCAGGCACAAATACCCTGGTGGGGGTCGAGCGACAGGAGGTAGGTTCACAACTATCGCCGTGGCTTGATCCTTCAGCCATTCGGTGTTGAGATCAGACCAGCTTTGACATGCAGATCAGAGGGCTTCACTGGCTGCATGCTTTCATTGCGCGATCTTACAGATTTCACTTTTAGTTAACACCTTCACAGCGATTTCGTGAAATGATGAATTCCCTGGGGATACACGTTATTTTTCAGGGATTTGTGAAATCCCTAGTTACGCGTTCTTATTGTAATACGTACACCCTGATTGAGTTAGTCCTTCATCTGGGACCATGCAATTCCAAACGATTTTAGCGTTTGTCCAGGTGCGCATCATGGAAGATCCGTACTGCGAGTGTGAGACTGGTGCAGCGCCCCACTCCGAGTGTCAAACCAAGCAGACACTGAGGGCGGCCATTGACGTCTGTGGCTGTAGGAGTCTGTTCAGCGCGGACCTCGCCCAAGGTAAGGTTCTCTCTCATCGTATTGCCGAAATATGAATTCAAAGCAACTGAGTCACGAAAACTTCAGCTGCCGAAAAAAATCCTTACTGCTATGCTACATAAACGTACTTTTTTTGAAGCCGCACATTTTATCAGTAATTAACATTTTGTAAGAAGCTCACAATTTTAAATAGTTAGCATTGAAAACCACTCAGACACATTCTATCAATAACTAATATTTTGCAAAAAAAAGACACGTTCGGTTCAATAAACAATACTTCTCTATAAATTGAAGAAAGTTTTGCCAGACATTATGAGCTCTGATCAGAAAAGGTTTCCTGAAGGGTAAGTTCATCGGCGAAAATGCGCGATTAGTGTATGATATAATGTACCACGTTATCTTATTTCGGGGATGATCCTTCTGATTGACTTTGAAGTAGTAAGATGTCTTAATCCGTTAAACTGCGTTGTTCACAAGAGTCGTTTTTCTACCAGCTAGAAAGAGGTTGTAGGCAGGGGGACACCTTATCGCCATATCTGTTTCTTTTATCAATTGGATCCCTAGCGATGGCAATCAAGCAGGATAGAAATACAAGAGCCCAAATCAGCCGGAGGCTGAGACTTACTGACAGAAGTGATTTTGTTACAGACGATCAAGAGAATTCATTTGCTAAATTATAATCCTATTTGGTCTAAATAGGGCCTGTAGCGATCAATGTAGCTTGAAATAACTCATACAAACGGGCATTTTAGCCCACAATCGCACCTACAAGGGGCAACACTGAGAGAATCGAAAGTGCCTTGATTCCATTTCCCCATTCTCTCATCATTGGCGACCGAGCCAGGGGGGTCCCCTTTGTGCGGCGCCATGGTTCCCAGGGTAAGGGCAATACGTCAATTGTGAGCACAGGTATGTTCAGGTATGATTCAGCCCTACTAAGTACCGTAACAATCGCAGCTCTAACTTGCTTTCCTGATTTTTGACAAATTTTCTTATTTGGCCAGAATCTCTATACTTTATCATTGGGCTTAGTTCCGTTGCCATGAAACGTCATCGCGACGTCACATGACGTCACTGACGCTTACCAAATTGGCTTCTAGCTTTTGACGTTACCTACTCATGAACTTATAGTGATATTACCTATAGTGGTTAAATAGGTGAAAATGAAACGATTTCACAAGTTCGTCGGGTAACGTAAACTTGAACGTCATTTTTGACGCACACGTTTCGGTACCGCAAAAAAAGATACGCACGGCAACATTTGTGCGTGGATATAAGGTATAGCGCCAAATCGACCGGTAGTCGCTATGAGGTATAATAGTCGAGTAATTTAGATTATAAATTTTTTACGTCATGACGTCATGGTGACGTTATGGCATGACGCACGGCAACGTCCAAATATCTAAACACAAACATTTGTGCCCTCAATCCAAAACATTGATTAGAACGGCGGTAGGACTGTTTGTCCTTCAGATATATCTTCACCTAATTACCGAAAATTGCTATTCTTCATCATTACGAGTAAATGAAAAACGAGCAGACGAAAAAAGGATTCTGCAGCTAAGATGTAAAGGATAATAATGCTTTACTGCCCAAAGTAACCTGGAGACATATCTTCCCTACCATTATGCGCAAAGATCGAAGGTCTAGCTGGTTTTCCGATTTTTGACGAATTTTCTAAGTTAGAGGGAATTTGTATACTTTAATCATTAGGAAAATCTTCGGTTTCCATAGAAACGAAAGTGAGACACGCGTTTGCCGTCAACCTACCCTGAGTCTCTTGTACTCGGCCACATCTCGCACCGTGGTATAGCCAAGTGAGATCGCTCAAACGGAAGTACGTCATATTGAAGGAAGTTTGATTATCTCCATAGGGTCCAATGTTAAACGCGTTCGACTATATACCAAAAAGTTACAGAGCTATGTTGCCGTGTTTATAGTTAATGGCTCATCCTACTACTATCCTTCTACAACTGCAAGCATAGAGCGATACCTTCAAAATGACGCTCGTGGGAGCTCATGCAAGCCCCAAAAATCCCTATCTTTCACAATGGGGAAACTTTTGACAATTTCCTGTGACGTCAGTTCCTGTCCGGGTACCATGTTTAACATTGGAGGTCCCATACAGAATTGCCGTCACGCCTCAAACCGGGAGTAAGATAGGAACCTACTATTTTTATGGTGCAGACAAACATCGGACCTCATTTCCTACAAAATGACGCCACTCTCGATTTTTTATCATTTTTTGCCGACTTTTGACGATTTTTTTAATGTACTAAAAGTGACGTTATCGTGACGTCATATGACGTATCCGAAAAATCTCAGATTTTACAGAGGCTACTCTCATTCATATTTCTATGGCAGGCCGGAATACCAGAGTGATATCTTTAATTTAGTTTCAGTTTCAAGATGTGCCAGCATTCAAGGCGCAATTTGTTCGGGTATTGTTTACTTTTTGATGCGTAATACTCATTTTCAAGTAAAATGAGGTCGCAAGTTTTGCGGAAAACGCACTTAAAGACCTCTGTCAGTTTTCTCGCTTTTGGGCACATTTGCCATCAAGCTATAGCTATGATGTTCTAATATGCCATAGAAATATGAATTGAGATGAGTTGTGTCGAATCTTAGAGTTCTCTGATGCGTCACGTGACGTCACGGTGACGTCACTTTTGGTACTTAAAAAAATCGTCAAAAATCAGAAAAAAAATACAAAAATGAGTGAGTAGCATCATATTGTAGGAAAAGTAGTTCCTCCTATAGCTGCAAACTAAAAACAATATGTTCCTATTTTACTTCCGGTTCCAGGGCCGACGGCAGTTCTCGATGGGACTTCCCATGTTAAAGCGCTGTATCTTTAGGCTGGGAAAAAAGTTTTGTCGTGTATTTCACAAGTGCCTCCATCAAGCGACACTGGCATTTTTTTCTTAGTTAAACATGATACATAGTAGCCTCAGTGCTTATCGCATGGGATTGAAGCAAATAGTGACGTCACAGGATTTTTTTGAAATTTGGCCAATGGTGAAAGATACGGCTTTTTGGTGTTAGCAGAGGCTCCCACGGGTGTCCTATTCAAGCCATCACTCAATGCTTGCACCTGTGGATGGATAATACTAAGCTGAGTCATAATCTGTCAACATGGTTCCATAGCCACATTACTTTTCGGTACATAGTCGAAATCGTTTAACATGGGATCCTATGGGGAAAAATGAACTTGACCAAATATGACCTACTTCCGCTCAAGCTATTTCAGTCTCCTTCGCCACACTGTGAGGTAATATCACCTTAAAGCAAGTTATAAGAAAAACACGGCGATCTCTGTATTACTTTTTGTTTCCATGGCAACGAAGCCACTGACCTAATGATAAACATACAGATTCTTGCCATTGAAAGAAAAATCGTCAAAAATCAGATAAAAATGCTAAAATTGCATTCTTTAACTAGTTGCCAATAAGCATCTACAGATCACTTAATGCTTCAATCAGGCGGATGTTGCTCAGTTATGGCGCTAGAGCGCTTCAAAGTAGGACTACACCCTTGAGGGCCACCAATGATGAGTGAATGGTGATTGTATCCAACAACGTCAAAATTAAGAAAAACATGCCAGAGCTTTGATCTTTAGGCCAAATGCTAGGGACCATTGATCGGCAGAAACCTAGTAAAAGAAACAAATGAGTTGCTATATCACTTTGCCTGCAGTGGTTTTTGCTCTTGTCCTAGGTCTCCGTGTCTCCGCAATGATGAACTAATGCAACTTTTGGCCATTTCGTCAAGCCATAGCTGAAGGACTATTCTTTCTATCGTCTAGCTCTTTAATCGAATAAGTTTTGGCAGTAAACCATGGCGTATTGCCACTTGGACGTTGTCGTGCGTCACGTCATAACGTCACTATGACGTCATGACGTCACACATCTTACGTAAGCTATTACTCAGCTATTATAAGGTATGACGACTTTCGGGTCGCTTGACGTTGCAGGTCGTGTTCAGGGACTGTTTGTGCCGAGTGTAACTTTTTTGGCGCAGGGGATAAGTATGCGTCAAAAATGACGTCATAGCTAACGTACTCCTACGAAATGTTGGGTTTGCTTTATTTTCAGCCACTTTGGCAATAGCTGTCATAACCCGAGTTGATAAGTAGGCATATTAAAGAAATAGAAGCCATCTTGAGCATTTTTGCGAACGTCAAATGACGTCATGTCACGTCACGATGTCGTATTATTAGATAAGAAGTAAAATTCGTAGCGCCATTCATAATGAGTCAAGCAATCGCTCTTGAGAACAACATTTCATGTTCACTTAAACACGTCGTCTTCAGAGACACCTATGGCGAGGGGGCTAAGTGTGCGTCAACGTCATAGCTTACGTGCTCCTACGAAAGTTTGGGCCTGCTTGATGTTCAGCTAATTTGGCAATAGCTACCATCACCCACAAGTTCATGAGTTCACCCATGATTTCGTCAATAGGTATACTTAACAAAATAGAAGCCATCGCGAATATTGTCGTGATCGTCAAATGAAGTTCGTGAAGTCACGAAGACATAATAAATAAAAGATATGAAAGTACCGTTAATATTGCTTCAAGAGAAGCGCCTTGGCTTCAAACTGGATGTCCAATTAAGCTCCGCCTACAGTGCCACACTGCCTGTCGAAGGCAGCATTTAGCCCAAATTGCCCTTATAAGGCCCTTTAGCAGAAAAAGGGCCCTGACGACTCGTAACTTCGCCATTAATACAGCTTCCAAATGTACTTATGTATGTTCGTCCTCGACCTACAGTCGAATATCTCTTGTAATGTTTTTTTCTTCTCAAAGGACAGCGGGGAACTCCTGAACACATGGCTCCTATCTAACTATATATGCATGTTTATTTATATATATACTATCTAACTAAAACCTTCCATGACTAGTATAGGGGCCGGCAGCTCTAACTACTAACAGTACTGAGCTATGTCGTGATATGACTAGCATAGGGGCAGGCAGCTCTAGCTACTGAGCTATGTCGTGATATGACCGACGATGTCAAACAATGTTATCTTACGACCGGCGGGGTGTTAAAACCCCCCAACTCACCCCCCTGCCCCCGTTGATCCGCTGCTGAGTACCTAGGAAACCGAGCCCCCTCATCAGCCTAGTGCCTCCTAACAAACCTGATGCCCTCCCATCAGCCTAGTGTACAGTAACATATCTAGAACTCTCCCTCTGACGGGCTCACTCATCAAGCTAGTGCTAACCTAGTGTACATCTTGAGTTGCCCCATCAGCCGAGTTCTGCCGAAAAGACCCAACGGTCCCTTTTTACCCTAAATCCATTAGCAAGCCTAGCCCTGCCTCACCAGCCTATTGCCCCTCCCCAACCTAGCCTGCCTCATCACTCTAGCGCCCCTAACAAAAATAGCCCTGCCTAATCAGCCTAGTGCAGCTAACAAACCTAACCCTGCCTCATCAATCTAGTGTCCATAACAACAATAGCCCTGCCTCATCAGCATATCCCCTTACCCAACTTAGTCCTGCTTCACCAGTCTAAGGCTCCTTACCCAACCTAGCCCTACCTCATCAGTCTAGTGCCCCTTACCTAATCTAGCCCTGCCTCATCAGCCTATTTCTCCCTATCCAAACTAGCCCTGCCCCATGAATCTAGTGCCCCCTACCCAACCTAGCCCAGGCTCACCAGTTTAGTGTTCCCTTACCAACATATCCCTGCCTAATCAGCCTAGTGCAGCTAACAAGCCTAGCTCTGCCTCATCAGCCTAGTGCCCCCTACCAAACTTAGCCCTGCCTCATCAGTCTAGTGCCCCCTACCTAACCTAGCCCAGCCTAGTCCCGTTTAACAAACCTAGCCCTGCCTCATCAGCCTAGTGCCCCATACCCAACCTAGCCAAGCCTATTGCCCCTACCTAACCTAGCCCAGCCTAGTCCCGTTTAACAAACCTAGCCCTGCCTCATCAGCTTAGTGCCCCATACCCAACCTAGCCAAGCCTATTGCCCCTACCTAACCTAGCCCAGCCTATTGCCCCTACCAAACCTAGCCCAGCCTATTGCCCCTATCTAACCTAGCCTAGCCTATTGCTCCCTACCCAACCTAGCCCAGCCTATTGCCCCTACCTAACCTAGTCCAGCATATTACCCCCTACCCAACCTAACCCAGACTAGTCCCGCTTAACAAATATAGCCCTGCGTCATCCGCCTATTCCGCCTACCCCAACCAGCCCTGCCTCATCAGTCCAGCGCCCCCTACCCAACCTAGCCCTGCCTCATCTGCTTAGTGCCCCATACCCAACGTAGGCCTGCCTCATCAGTCTAGTGCCTCTTGCCCAACGTAGCCCTGCCTCATAAGCCTAGCGCCCTATACCCAACCTATCCCTGCCTCATCCGTCCACTGCCCCTAAAAAACATAGCCCTGCCTCATCAGCCAAGTACTCGCTAACAAACCTAGCCTTTCCTCATCAGTCTAGTTCCCCCTTCCCAACCAAGCCCAGCCTCATCAGTCTAGTGCCCCTAACAAAAATAGCTCTGTCTCATCAGTCTAGTGCCTCCTACCCAAACTAGCCCTGCCTCACCAGCCTATTGCTCCTCCCCAACCTAGCCTGCCTCATCAGTCTAGTGCCCCCTACCCAACCTAGCCCTGCCTCATCAGTCTAGTGCCTCCTACCCAAACTAGCCCTGTCTCATCAGCCTAGTGCCACTACCCAACATAGCCCTGCCTCATCAGTCTAGTGCCCCCCTTCCCAACCTAGCCCTGCCTCATCAACCTAGTGCCCTTAGCCAACCTAGCCCTGCCTCATCAGTCTAGTGCCCCCTACCCAACCTAGCCCTGTCTCATCAGCATGTTTCCCATACCCAACCTAGCCATGCCTCATCAGCATATTGCCACTCCCCAACCTAGCCCTGCCTCATCAGTCTAATTCTCCTCCCTAACCTAGCCCTGACTCATCAGTATAGTGCCTCTAACAAACCAAACTTTCTTAACCCTAGTGCTCCCTAACAAACCTAGCCATGGTTCATCACCCTATTGCCCCCTACCCAACCTAGCCCAGCCTATTGCCCCTATCTAACCTAGCCCAGCCTATTGCCCCCTACCGAACCTAACCCAGACTAGTCCCGCTTAACAAACATAACCCTGCGTCAGCAGCCTATTCTCCCTACCCCAAACTAGCCCTGCCTCATAAGCCTAGCGCCCTATACCCAACCTATCCCTGCCTCATCCGTCTACTGCCCCTAACAAACATAGCCCTGCCTCATCAGCCAAGTACTCGCTAACAAACCTAGTCCTGCCTCATCAGTCTAGTTCCCCCTTCCCAACCAAGCCCAGCCTCATCAGTCTAGTTTCCCCTTCCCAACCTAGACCAGCCCCATCAGTCTAGTGCCCCTAACAAAAATAGCTCTGCCTCATCAGTCTAGTGCCTCCTACCCACACTAGCTTTGCCTCATCCGCCTAGTGCCCCTACCTAACCTAGCCCTGCCTCATCAGTTCAGTTCCCCCTTCCCAACCTAGCCCAGGCTCATCAGTCTAGTGCCCCTAACAAAAATAGCTCTGTCTCATCAGTCTAGTGCCTCCTACACAAACTAGCCCTGCCTCATCAGCCTAGTGCCCCTTCCCAACCTTGCCTTGCCTCATCAGCCTGGTGCCCCTAGCCAACCTAGCCCTGCCTCATCAGTCTAGTGCCCCCTACCCAACCTAGCCCTGCCTCATCAGCATATTCCCCATACCCAACCTAGCCATGCCTCATCAGCCTATTGCCCCTCCCCAACCTAGCCTGCCTCATCAGTCTAGTGCCTCCTACCCAAACTAGCCCTGCCTCATCAGCCTAGTGCCCCTACCCAACCTAACCCTGCCTCATCAGTTTAGTGCCCCCTTCCCAACCTAGCCATGCCTCATCAGCCTATTGCCCCTCCCCAACATAGCCCTGCCTCATCAGTCTAATTCTCCTCCCCAACCTAACCCTGCCTCATCAGTCTAGAGCCCCTAACAAACCTCTCTTAACCCTAGTGCTCCCTAACAAACCTAGCCATGGCTCATCACCCTATTGCCCCCTACCCAACCTAGCCCAGCCTATTGCCCCTATCTAACCTAGCCCAGCCTATTGCCCCCTACCGAACCTAACCCAGACTAGTCCCGCTTAACAAACATAACCCTGCGTCAGCAGCCTATTCTCCCTACCCCAAACTAGCCCTGCCTCATCAGTCTAGTGCCCCCCCCCAAAAACCTACCCCTGTCTCATCCGCTTAGTGTCCCATACCAAACCTAGATCTGCCCCATCAGTCTAGTGCCTCCTACCCAACCTAACCCTGCCTCATCAGTCTAGTGCTCCCCTACAAACCTAGCCTTACCTCATCAGCCTAGTGCCTCCTACACAAACTAGCCTTGCCTCATAAACCTAGTGCTCATACCCAACCTAGCCCTGCCTCATCAGCCTAGTGCTCCCTTACAAACCCAGCCCTGCCTCATCAGCCTAGTGCCCCCTACCCAACCTAGCCCTGCCTAATAAACCTAGTGCTCCATACCCAACCTAGCCCTGCCTCATAAACCTAGTGCTCCATACCCAACCTAGCCCTGCCTCATCAGCCTAGTGCCCCCTTCCTAACCTAGCCCTGCCTCATCAGCCTAGTGCCCCCTTCCTAACCTAGCCCTGCCTCATAAGCCTAGTGCCCCATACCCAACCTAGCCCTGCCTCATAAACCTAGTCCCCTTACCTAAGTTAGCCCTGCCTCATCAGCCTAGTGCCCCATACCCAACCTAGCCCTACCTCATCAGTCCAGTGCCCCTAACAAACCTATCCATCATAACCGTAGTGCTCCCTGATAAACCTAGCCCTACTTCATCAGCCGTGTGCCCCCTAACAAACCTAGAACCTGTTACCAAGCGTCCAAGAAGCTGTGGACACACACATGTACAAAAACTATATGAGAATGCCTGAAGAGGATAAAGGATTGGATGGGATTGTCAAGAGCCAATAAAGACCAAATGGGAGTGGTAGCAGAGGATAAGGAGTGCATGGTATTGCCACATGAAGGGTGATAACGAAGGAACGAGAGTGCCATGGGAAAGTTAGGAGGAAATTGGAAGGCTGGGTTAGGATAAGGAGGTGAGGAAAATGCCACGATAGGAAGAAGAAAAAAAAAGTGTGGAATTAAAGTGCCGGTCGCGATGGGACAATGCGAGAATGAGAGTAACAGGAGAGGATACGAAGGAAAAAAGAAGGGAGGAGCGAGAGCGCCATGAGAGGCTAAGGGAGGAACGAGAGCGCCATGAGATGGTAAGGGAGGAACGAGAGCGCCACGAGAGGCGAAGGGAGGAACGAGAGCGCCAGAAGAGGCTAAGGGAGGAACGAGAGCGCCACGAGAGGCGAAGGGAGGAACGAGAGCGCCAGAAGAGGCTAAGGGAGGAACGAGAGCGCCACGAGAGACGAAGGGAGGAACGAGAGCGCCAGAAGAGGCTAAGGGAGGAACGAGAGCGCCACGAGAGGCGAAGGGAGGAACGAAGGCGCCACGAGAGGCTAAGGGAGGCACGAGAGCGCCATGAGAGGGTAAGGGAGGAACGAGAGCGCCAGAAGAGGCTAAGGGAGGAACGAGAGCGCCAGAAGAGGCTAAGGGAGGAACGAGAGCGCCATGAGAGGCTAAGGGAAGAAGGAGAGCGCCATGAGAGGGTGAGGGAGGAACGGGAGCGCCAGAAGAGGCTAAAGGAGGAACGATAGCGCCATGAGAGGCGAAGGGAAGAACGAGAGCGCCATGAGAGGGTAAGGGAGGAACGAGAGCGCCATGAGAGGCTAAGGGAGGAACGAGAGCGCCATGAGAGGCTAAAGGAGGAACGAGAGCGCCATGAGAGGCTAAAGGAGGAACGAGAGCGCCATGAGAGGCGAAGGGAGGAACGAGAGCGCCATGAGAAGCGAAGGGAGGAACGAGAGCGCCAGTGGAGGGTAAGACAGAACATTTTAGAAAAGGAGGAGTGGTGGGGGAATCCTGGAAGCGGACGAGTTTGCGTGCAAGGACGAAGAAGGTAAGTTGCAACGGATGTGCTGGAGGAGAAGTGAGAGAGAGAGAATCGAAGGACAGGAGATATATTGGCGGCTGAAAGTGTCCGGATAGCATGGGAGTTCATACCGGATGAACGTATTACTGCGAAGCTCTCCTGGATGAGATGTACACAAATTAGGAGCTGTAAAATAAGCACCGCCGCCCCCCCCCCCCCCCCTGAGAGCCATTTCGCAGTGAACTGAACAATTGTGCGTCCATCAACTGGGACACTTGGCAACAATATGACGTGGGAGGAACAAACACCGGATGTTGCAGACGGCTACTTTGGTCGATATGTAGGGAAACAAATGACAACGGTTTTTTTTCCGCGAAAAACGTAACATGACACTAAAATGGGCCAGCCTTTCAGTTCTGTCCCAGCCATGAGCGATTCCTCGTGTTGGATACAATATGTAAACCTTCTTGCGCTGGCCAACCGTCGGCGACAATGCTCCGCCATAATATTTTCAATGTTGCCCCAAATCATCGATTTATTGGAAAAACGTACAATCTTCATTACAAAAGGATACCGCTTTCTAAATTACCCCACAAAGCGATGTGAGGCGGTGCTGAACGCGCTCGACTAAGTTAAGTAATCAACTCTGCGACACATCCGTCATGCCACAGTTTGGCAGTTGTTGTTCGCTTTACATAGAGAGAGTTACGAGCATTGGTGAATAATTCACGAGTAGCGAATGGGCCGTGGGCGTCTGTTCTCGGCGATCCTTGGTAGCGACGCTTCTATGGCAGAGGCGGATGTAAGGGGGGGGGTTAGGGGGCTTGCAACCCCCCCCCCCCCTTGGGAACCTGAACATACACTGTTAAAGTCGGGTTCTACAAGCGCCTCCCACCCCCCCCCCCGGTCGCAAGTTTTCAGAGAGCAACAGCCCCCTTGGGCGTTAACATACACTGTTAAAGTCGGCTCTCCGAGCACGCCCTGCGCCCCCCCCCCCCCCGGTCGCAAGTGTTTTAGAGCGCACACTCCTCGGTCGCAAGTTTCAGAGGGCCACCCACCCCCCCTTGGCAAATTCCTGGATCCGCCCCCGTATGGTCTGTATTGCATAACGTCGGTGTATTCTAGCAGTTGGAACGGAAACGTCCCTGTCGTGAATAATATAATGAAATGAAATGATAAATGTAGTTCATGCTGGTAAGAAAGCCAATGTATTGTGACATGGAGGGCATCGGTTCTGCACTGAATAAACTTTTATGGCATATGGTAGAGAAGGTCAAGGACGGATCTAGGGTGGGGGGGTTAGGGGGGGAACCAGAACATACAACATACATGGTAAAGTCCTAAGTCTTCAGAGAGGCCCCCCCCCTTGGGAACCTGATAATACACTGAACACGCCCCCCTCCCCCATCCCCGGTCGCAATTTTTTCAGAGAGGCCGCGGTTCAAGCGAATATTGTGGTATTGAAGAATGCGGCTCAGCCGTGAATAAACTTATAGAGGCCAGCAGAATAAACCAGAAAGACGCCTGCATAAGTACCCCTTCCACTGACTGGGGGACGGGCTGCACTTCCAATATGGTGGTCTTGTGGGTCGTGGTCATAGTTACAGCGCTGTTCAAGAAAAAATGACAATATATTTTAGCGACTGCTGTGCGACGCAATGCCGGAGCTATGCTGAACTTAGCCTGAAAACAAAACGTTACTTTCGCACTTGGTCGCTGTCCAACAAGCCTGTTTTCCCATCTAGACTAAAACACTCATTTGTTAGCCTGATTTTTAAAAAAATTACAGATATCATCATTGAGAGAAATCGAAGTATGGGGAGACACGATTCGCACTCATTTAGGCCAGATGACTGCATAAAATTTAAATCAACATTTCACTGTCGTACGAACAATATCACTTCGCGCTCGATCGGCCATTGTGTTTTATCCTCAACTTATGCCTCCAGGGCGGCGCCACCACGGACACGCAGGCCCGGAGCCGGCCTGATTGTCAGAAACAATTCTAGGCAGCTTGACACATCATCGCTAGCCCGTAATGTACACTTCAGCTCCAGTCCGTGGTGTACACTTCAGCAAACGTCCGTGATGTACACTTCAGCAGCAGTCCGCGATGTACACTTCTGCAGCAATTAGTGATATTTACTGCATAGGCATTCGGTGGTGTACACTTTACAGCAGTCTAAAGTGTCAGCGGTCTGATTTGAGTTTAGCATTGGGAGATTGATGTGTGTACCAATGTCATTCGAGACACATATTGTGTTGTAGAAGGTATGTCGGCAATAAAGTTCAACATCAGAGTTTCAAACGACAATGTGTCACTATTTGTGACCAGGGCCTCGTTCGCAAACGACAGCTAGTCGACTATTTCTTGACCTAGATTTCGCCATTGCGCCTGCGCATTACAGCCTAATGCCGAACGCGGGATAGTCGAAAAGGGTTGACAATCTGTCTCATGGCGGAAATAACAACAATAACAAGCACCTTTAATCGCCGTGTTACCTGACCCTCTTGTGCAAAATCCTGGATCGTCACTGAATTGTATCACAAAGAATATTTTACCCTGTGTTCTTCGGCTAGAGCCTCACTGTATCGGCTTAGTGACCGCAGGAGTGCGAGGGACCCCCCCCCCCCCCAAAAAAAAAATATATATATATATATAATATATATATTAATTCGTTTAAATGTATATAAACTTGCAAACGAAGTTACAGATCAAGTATACGCCACAAAGATGACGCGAACACCGCTTATATACTGCTCATTTCCCTCCGCCATCTTGGACGACAATCGACCAGAGGAACCGTGGCTGGCGGCATGGTTCGTTCTAGTCGACTAGATGGTTGGACTAATCACCGTTCGGCAGCCAAATCGTCAACCATTAGTCGACTAGCGGTCGCTTGCGAACGAGGCCCAGGTTATTGCTCTGGACATTGGCCCGTGGGACACGCGGACATTTTCAACAGAGCGCAAATACACAAAGAAAAGGTTTGAATAGTTGTGCTTTCATCTTGTCAGCCATTTGCTAACAAGGTGGCCTGCGACGAGCAAGTACCGTCTATTGGACCCCAGCTAACAATTGAACGTTCCGCGAACGTTAATAGGGGGTTCGCTGAGGGTTTCGCGAACGTTCACATGGAACGTTCGAGGTGCGTTCGCAAAGAAAGTTTTTTTTACGTTAGTTGAACCTTCAAGCGAACGTTCGCTGAACGTTCACATGGAACGTTCGAGGTACGTTCGCCAGGAAAGTTTTTGTTACGTTAATTGAACCTTGAAGCAAACGTTCGCTGAACGTCTAGAAAAACCGTTACCTCACCTTCTGCTAACATGCGACAAACGATCAAATTACGATCCAGTCACACGAAACGATATAACCATGTGATGTATAATTCCCTTTAATAGTACAAGCCATAATGATGGCCGCTCCAATCCGCTGGCCGTGGAGTAGTCGTTGACATGCCAGCATGGGCGACAAAAAAACATGAAAACAAATACGTAGACGTTGATACCATGGTATTTACCATGGAGTATGATGGTATATTTTCATAACGGTAGGATTTTCTTCTAGACATTGTGACCAAAAGGCAGTTTTTTGCTGAGAGCCTTCCTAAAAAACTGGCTGCCGAACATTGTAAATGCCCGCAAATTCGGCAGGCAAGGGGGGTCTCTGGCTAATATCCTGCATGCATTGATTGTGGTTTTACTAATATTACATACTTTTATCATATTCCTGACTTAACCCAGGATTTTTGAATAACCTTTTTCTGTTTCCTCAAGTGGTCAGTAATAACAGGGGTACCTACCATTGACCCCCATGATAGACCACAAATGACTGGTATCTTAGATAGCCTGATTATATAGACATTTAGACTGCTATTAAGATATGTTACTCACATAGTTGATCATATTATTGCTACCCTCTACCCTCTCTCTACCTTCCAGCAAAACTGCCCATCAAAATCCCACCAGGCGAACGAAGCCAATTACTTCGGTGCCAATTCTAGACACAAGTATTTGCGACAACTACTGGTAACAAGCCTGGTTAGACTGCAAGGTCGCAGTCCAATGGGCAAGGGTAAAATATGGTATCTCAGTATTGGTCCGTTGTGACATAAATAGATCATAAATTTGACATAAATTTGACATAAAAAACTACCTGCGCCAACTGGGTTATCCCTGTATTTGACTTTTCGCTGAGGCCTCCTACACGGTGCCTCTTAGGTGTATGAGAAGGAGAGGGGTCAGTCCTCGGTGTATGTGTGAAGGGGCGAGGGAGTCCATCTTCGTTGTGTGAGAGTGGAGTAAAGTGGGAAATCCCTCCTATATGGGTTACTGAGGGAGGGCCCCGGGCAGTCCTGGATGTATGGTAATGCGAGGGGAAGGGTGGGGGTGGGGTGGGGTCCCTCCTAGGTATGTGTGAGGGGGCGGGAGTCCATTCTGGGTGTATGACAGTATGTGCATGAGGGTAGGTCTGCCATGGCGTGTATGGCCGAAATGTTGTCATAAAGAATGAACAATTTGGTTAAGAGTGGCCGTCACGTACAATGGAGTAATCGTTTTCGACAAAGTATTTGTATGCATGGGCGTGTCGAGGGGGGGGGGGGTACCCGCCCCCCCTTTTCAGACACTATAGTATACCTGTGCAACCCCCGTAACCCCCCCACCTAGATCCGCCCCTGAATAGGATTGTTTTACGGAAGTTATTGGAAATTATTCTGGAAAGGGGGGGGGGGTGGAGGTAGGAGCGTTATGTGAAAACATTTAGGTATTGTATATCCACACCCTGCCGGAGAATGTGGCCCGTGAACCTATCCCGATATCACTTGGCGTGTAGATGCCCTAAGCGACTGTTGTTGTGGGCAGTTCTGTCGCAGCAGCAAGACAGAATTCGGGGGTGGGGCGAGGCTTTGGAAAATAATGATTAAACGCTGGGGTCCATGAAATAATATCGGGGATGCAGTAAAAACATTTATTAAAGTCAGGGAGGAATGATGTGGCGAGGCCAGCGTTATGCCTTTCTGGGGGTTTTGGTCATATCGCGTCGATTGGAGAAGAAAGGGAGAGTGGAGCCATGTCCCCGGGGGTACCCCCTACTCTTTGCGAAGAAGTACATGGGATCTTTATCCTGCGGCCACACGGACGTGGCCAAAGCGGGGCTCGAACCACCGATCCACGTGCCGTTGGGCTCTCAGTGACCAGAGCAATCAATGCGAGCGCTCGAACCCACTGAGCTACCGGGGCGGCTCCCTCGGTTATTGGGGTCAGTTAGTTCGAGTCCCACCTGTGTAAATGTCTATGTTTACGCCTGATAAAGATCTCATCTTCGTCAAACGAAGGAAGGGTCTACAAACAAAGGGAACCTCCTAGACCCCCAAAACCACTGCGACCCACCCCTTACCGCCCACACCCAACCCCTTACCGCCCACACCCCACCCCACTCCGGACCTCCAGTCCGTTTACTAATTTACCTGAAGTCATAAATCCATTAAAACCTATAATCCCCGATAAATAAAATCAGGTTTGGCCCTCCAGTCATCACTCCTCTGCCGCCCCCACTCCCACACTCCCTTGTTGGTTGAGTTGTTTGGGTGAGAGCTGGGAGCGGTCGAGATATGAGATTAGCATTGCGCTCTGGCCGGTCTCAGAGGTAAGCCACATACTACCGTGGTTGGGCGGAGAGAGATCCACCTCCCCCGCTTGTCAGTTTTTCATGGTGTTCTTTCCTCTGTTCACCCATTCACCTGCTATCGTAGCCAGTGTGGAATACCAGGACACATGCCAAGTACTGAGATGATGCTTGACTTGATACACATATGACCAGTGCACTGAGTTTCAGAGCTTCAACGAACTGTTGGCGAGGTAATCACCTGATAAACGTACCATTATTTTTACTTAATGAAAATGCCTTAGATATAGGACAACGGGCTGCAAAATGATTTTCTAGAGCCTGATAAATATTTCGAAAGCGTTTCGCGAATGTTATATGTTAACCAGGTTATGCATTAGCTTTGGGTGATACCATGCATCCCACGTGGCTCTGAGTGGTTCGACGACAACATATGTGTGAACCAAGATGGCGTTAAACACGACGTAATCAACCTAGAGAGAATGTGGGACATATATCAGCGGGCAGTTGGAAATGTTACTGATATAATTAAATTAAAGCGCCAATAATAAAAATATGTTTCGCAATCAAATACATGCGATAGCATCCAGACTATGGTCAGCAGTGAGTCAGAGACAGCTATGCAAGTGATGTGTTTTTGTTTTTTTTATTCGTCATTGACGTGTTATCTATCATTGATGCACAGATATATATTACTTTACACACTTTTAATGCAACATTGGAAAATTATCCAGTTGCGCTGTAAAATCATGGTGCACCCGTGCAGTTGGCGGGACCAAATTCACGTGGGGCAGCAGACGAAAAATTACGGCGTCCGCGTTGACAATAGTCTATATTTTTAGGCGCGGGTTCATGTTGAGAACTATTTCGTGTCGCGGGTCCATGTCGAGAAATATTTTGTGTTAATTCAAAATCGATAAGAAAGTGAAGACTTCGTGAATGCAGTGTTTATTCAGATTCCGTAAGAAAGAGAAAACTGATTGCAGTGTTTATTCAGATTCGACCGGGTAAGAAAGACAGTGCATGATTACAATGTGTATAATTTTACATGTCATTTGGTAAGACATCCGCAGACGCAAGACTGTGAATGCAGTGTATATTGAGATTCGGTAAGAAAGAATACATAGGATTTGTGAATGCAGTATTTATTCAGATTCGAACGGTAAGATAGATTCCGTATATTCAGATTCGGTAAGACAGATTCCGTAACTTTGTCAATGCAGTGTTAATTAAGCTTATTCAGATTCGGTAAGAAAAACCATTAATGCGGTATTTATTCAGATTCGGTAAGAAAGACAAGACTTTGAGCAAGCAGTGTTTATTCAGATTTGGTAACTTGAGTAAGACTAATTAACACTATGTGAATGCAGTGTTTTTATCAGATTCGGTATAAGAAAGACAAGACTTTGTCAGTGCAATTTTTATTCGGGTTCGGTAAGTTTGTCAACGCAGTGTTTATTCAGATTCGTTATATAAGAAAGACAAAACTTTGTGCATGCAGTGTCTATTCAGATTCCGTAAGCAAAAAGGCTGTGTAAATGCAGTGTTTCATAAATTGAATATTATATAAACCATTGCGCCGCGGTTATGATAATTATAGGTATACCGATAGAATCGACGGCCAAAGCTTAGGTTTAAGGATGTTTGTAAGCGGGGCATGAAGGCTTGGGAGGATTTGGCATCCCAAAAGAGTGGATGGGCACGTGTCGTGCGTGACGGAATGGCTCACCACGACTCGCTATGGTTTGTGAAACTGGGCTTGAAACGCCAATCTAGGCGTCCATCAGCGAGCACAAACCAAGATCTATCGACAGGTCACCGTTGCGATGACTGCGGAAAGCTCTGTCGATCACAGATAGACTTACTCAGTCATCAGCGTAAATGCCACGTTACGAATCGTATAACTTAAACTAAACAAAGCTGCAAATCCATCGTCTTTCGCAGACGGACGGATGCCAACCATGACCACCGATAGAATCGAGTGATGATCAATAACAATCGAGCCAAAGCTACACTATTTACAGGACAATCATTTTCTCACTTTTTATAAATAGGATTTGTTATAATAATGAATGTCATATTAAACAGCATCACGACATCAATGTATTATATTGACGATTTGCATCAACACACAGTATCATTGTGCAATAAATAAATAAGCACAGCGGTGACGTCATATATATAGCTAGTCGAGCGTCATGCCCTTCAGCGGTTATTGCCATAATTGTTTAGATATAACGCTATTGTGATCCTGTGTGATTGTGATCTTGTATGTCACGATATGAACCTTTAATTAAACTACGTAATTTCAGTGAAATTATTTGCAAGTAAATTTTGGTCATATTTTCATTTGCCCTGATCTAAAAATTCTAATGTTTTCTTCTTAATGCTAAAGTTTGTTACTGCCGTCTCTTTCAAAGTTGCATGATTACCAATCCTGTGCCTCTTTCAGTCAGATGCATAATGCCAATCGTATCCTGAGCATATCTTGTGATTCTTTTGTGCAGATTCGAGGCAGCTAATGGATACCATGTTACATTGCATACACATTTATTTTGCAGCATCCATGTATATATCCGTTAATTTAAATGGCTTACAATCCTACAATTCACAATACTTTGAATATATAAGCATGAATTACTACACAAGCTGTATTAAGTTAACAAAAAAATAAACGTTGTTAGATAGTATTATCATAAACATGCAAACACAACATCAAAACATATGCGTTATGAAGGAGCTAAACTTCGTAACTTTATCAAGCCTGCCATGATAGACATCCCCAGATAGCCGTCCTCAGATAGGCCTCCCCAGATAGGCGTCCCCAGGCAGGTGTTTTCAGATCGCGTTTCCAGATATGCGACCCCATGCAGATAGAAGTCCTCAGATAGGCATCCCCAGATAGGCGTCCCCGGATATGCGATAACAGATAGGCGTTCTCAAATAGGCGTCCCCAGATAGACCTCTTCAGATAGACAACCTAAGATAGACGTCCTCGGTTAAGCATCCTCAGACAGGTGTCCCTTAGACAGGCGTCCAGCGCCTTGGTGGGTACGCCTTACATACAATTGGTCACCAATATCAGAAACACGGTTAGATAAACATCATTTTAGGCGCATGCGGATCCACCCAGTTCCATCCCTATATACCATATACATTTATATAACATACATTTACATATCAGTTACTTTTGAAATGTTCCATAAAGTTTCCTTCATTCCACCGCGACTTTAAATATAATCATGACTTTTCTTACTACATTAAACCGTTTGAGGTCAATAACAGGGCTAAATAAATATTGCTATAATGAAACATCATTAACACGTAAGCACTGGGTGAAAGCATCTTTGCGTCATATGGCAGCTAAAGTCGTAGATCTTCAGTGATACATTCGCCACATAGATGTCCCCAGAAGGCGTCCCAGATTGGCATCCCCAGAAAGGTGTCCTAGATAGGAAACTCGAGACAGGCGTCCAAATATACGCGTCTTCAGAGATGCGCTGTCAGAAGGGGGTACGCCGACGACCCCATAAAGGTGTTCTTAGATAGAAGCCCGCGGACATGCATCCTCAGATAGGTCTTCTCAGATGATTCTCCCCAGTTAGGCGATCTCAGATAAGTGACCCAATTAGGCGTCCCAAAATAAGTGTTTTTAGATAAGTGTCCCTCGAGAGGCCTTCACAGATAGGCGTCCCTCAGATAGGCCTCCAGCCCCTTAGTGGGTGCGCCTTGCAAACAATCCGTCACCAACCATCACCGGCATCAGGCACACGGTTTGACGCAGATAATATCAGGCCCATGCGGATCCACCCATTTCCGGTTGCGCATGCGTCGTGCCAGTGCCAGCGCCAGGTAGTCGAGAAGCTCACAAATGGTGAGGATGCTGGCTCCGAGCAGGAGTCCCAGAAAGCCGCCCACCTCGCTCAACAGGCTGAGCAGCTCGAAGGCCGGCCGCTGGCGAACGCGCTCGTAGCTCAGTTCCTTATAGAACACGTCCACCTGGATGAAGTTATCTCTGCAACATCAACATGCAGTTGCCAAATATTAATAACGGATTATCATCGGATATTGATCAAACTAAATGTATCAGGGCGAAGAGCGATTCTAAATCGATGAATAACATAGTTCGCGTGTTCTTTTTTTATGTAATATGGTATATCTGATATAAAGACTATGCTCGACATGAACACTTCAATGTTACCATCTAAGACAAGAGCAAGATGCCGCGAAGAGGAAAGCGCGCTGCGCGTGAAAAGACGTGAAAAATAAAACTGTCTATGGTGACTGAATACCTTTCCGTAGTACTCACACAAAGAATTTGCTGTCCATCACAGCTTCCGTGCGAAAGTTGTACAACTCCACTTGAATCAGCCTAAACTGCTTCACAAATAGATCGTGAACGTGTGACGTCATCAATCTCTTCTCCATCGGGTACCTGATGTAGGGGTCAAAAAGGAGGTCGAAGAGGGTGTCGTAGTCGACAGGACTGGACCTGTGCGACATGGCGCTCTGTGCGAAAGAGCTCAGGCTCTCGTTATCGCTGGCCAGGACGATCTTCTTCCAGAAGTCCCCGGCAAAGACCGTGGTGAAGTTCTGGATCGGGAGTAGGAGGCTCCAGATGATCGCGTGGCTCTCCTTGAAGCGGTCTCGCGCCCGGATTGCGTTCTGGATGAAGTCATCCTGTAGGTCGATGTATTCGATGACCATATAGCTGAAGTCGGCCACGAGGTTCTGCGTGGCCACCGCGAGGAGCACCTCGGACAGCTGCAGCTTGGTCATCCGGTGTTGGCGGTAGGCTCGCAGAGACTCCATCAGGGGCAGAAGCCGACCGTACATCATGAAGTGGATGTCGCCCATCTTGTCCAACATCCTCGTAAAGTGGTTGAGCGCCTCACCCTGGGACAGCAACGCGGCATCCATACGAGACATCCCGGCTACCACCTTTCCTAACTCCCCCGGGTCGCCATAATACTCAGAGGATCTGAACTTGCACACCCAGTTACATATCGAATCTGGTCCGTAGTCGAACGGCTCCATTACCTTGCTGAGGGCGGTACCGTTGTATTTAATGGAGAGGTTGGCCACTTGTTCGATGAGCTCTCCCATGTCTGTCTCCTTCAAGATAGAAGCAACCGCCTCGACTAGATCTTGGACATACGGCACGGTGTCGTTGAACGTCGTGACGGCCGCAAGACACTCTTCGTGCTCCTCAATGTCCGACAGATTCGTGCTCGTATCGTTGAAGAGCATTTCGGCGCTTTCCGAATACCGCGCTACGTCCCTTTCGAAGTAGGTCCGCATCTGTTGCTGGAGTTGCTCAAAGTCCATGGCAATCCACTTGCCATCGTAAAACCTCCCACCCAACTTATGGAGACAGTCAGGCGCCCCAGAATCCTTCGAAGCCGTGGTATCGTTGCCATCGCCAGAGAAATTGCCTGATAACTCCCGAAACCCTTCACCGCTCTGTGACAACTCCCCGGATCCTTCACCGCTCCCGGATATCTCCCCGGACCCCTCACCGCTCTCAGACATATCGACAGACACGCTCCCGGCGGTTGTCACTTCGTCCGATCCTTGGTCATTTTGGGGCGGCGTTGGCGGTGGACGCGGCGGAGGACCGGACCCTGTATTGTAATGGTAGCCCTGCAGCGCTGTGATGTTGGCCACCTGCACATCCAGGGCCTGACACTCTTCTAGTAGTTCCACCAGAGTCTCACCCTCCTGTCCACCCAAGAACCTGAGGATTCGACGGGTAATGTACTCTAATTGGTAGACTGATGAGCTGTGGAATGCGGCTCTGTATGCGAGCCGCTCGTGTCTGTCGAGCAGTCCGGTCCTCCAATCGACTGGGATGCTTCCCGCTACGTCGTTGCCCGTCCCCAAGATGGGCTGGAGCTGGTACCGGGACGCCAGAAACTCTGGTGATTTCATCACTTGGTGAGTCTCGTTGACGATGCGCCAGAGGTGTTCGGACAGCTCCAGTAGGCTGTCCATGTACTCTCCATCCTTGATCACGATGTCGGGCACGACGCGATGCTTCGTCTCCAGGGCAACCTGCAGCTTGTCGCCTAGCGACGTTAATTTGCGGCTGGCGTAAGGCACCCCGCGGTAGAGGACGCTTCCGGTGTTGAACTTAGAGAGCAGGGCGTAGGAGAGGGAGGGTTCATACTGCGTCCTCTGGCAAGGGATGGGGCACATGCTAACGTCGGCCGCCGTGCGCGAGATGTTATCTGCAACAGTAGTATCACTAACTTAATCCGGCTTCTATTGCGGTCGACGAGCAGAATTAACTGAATACAAATACATATATTACTATACAATTGTTATTTTTATATCAGTGAGATGAACTAGCCTTATGAGAAACATATTCGACTTTGATAGTGACATTCTAGGAAGATTTCTTTAAAGGACTATATACAGTATCAAAATCTGGAGGATTTTTACATGCGAAATTTTACAAAAAGGGTAGCCTGTATACAAATATTGTTCTCGACGATACATGCAATGGGGTGCGATTTGTCAGAGTGAGAAATGTGTTCAGTGAGAAAATACAGCAATAGCGAATAGATGAAAGGGGGTATGCAGGAGTATTCTGGTCCATCTTGAATTGGCCAAGGGAGAGAATGCTCATTTTTACACTGCTAGTACACAAACGCCAGGGATCAGAACACTTGCATTTTGACTCTTGTATGCAATTGATCTCATCCAGGAAATCACATGGCTTTGACGGAACTGAAAACAGTTGGAGAATAAGTTTATATTAACTTTATAGTGATTTCAAATACTCGTATTTTGGCTCTTATCAAGCACACAGATGCGCTTATGTGCAGCTGTGCAAAATTTTAATTATTGATACAATGTGTGCGCTTTCCAAAATGTAAATGTTAATTAATGATAAAATGTGTGGTTTCCCAAAATGTCCGATTATGTCGCAGAACATTAAATATTTCTTGTAAGCCCCAGCTGAAGCTTTCTTGACCGTGGATTACAGGTCAGAGACACTGTTGATCAACAAATTTGAGCTTAATATTTTTTGAAACTCCATGGCATTGTGCCGTACCGTGGGAGAGGTCTGTGCTGAACAGACTCCTACAGCCACAGACGTCAATGGCCGCCCTCAGTTTCTGCTTGGTTTGACACTCGGAGTGGGGGGCTGCACCAGTCTCACACTCGCCGTATGGCTCTTCCATGATGTGCACCTGCCAAACGCTAAATAATTATATCAGTTTTTTTCTCTTCCAAATTTCGTTATAGTATAAGCCAATTACAAAATTGTTTGCAATTGATCACGGAAGGGGCTATCGCAGTGGCAAATATCAAGGGCCGCCAACATTTTGTCAGTACAATAATTCTGTACACGCGTATTTGAAAGAATATGATTCATTTTCAGTGTCTTAAATGGACAGAATATGACGCTTTCGTGAATTTCCTCCCGGATTGTAAGGGTTAATATATGTTCAGGCCTCTATAACAGTGGCTTTATTCCCCACAATAAGGGGATTATTTCACCTCGCAGCTGTTGGTCGTAAAGTTAAAATCCCCGTTTGCCGGGCCAAAGAGGAACGAACAATTTCAAATTTATGACACAAATGACACATATGTTACACACACTCATCTAACAGAAAATAATTGCACAAATATCGTTTTATCGAAGAATAATCTTCGTGTCTCCGTGAAGTAAATACCAATAGAGGGCAGGCAATTTAAATCTAACTCTTGTCGCTTGGCCCCCACCAGGGTGTGGGTGCCTGGAGCCATGGTGATAGTTGTGAACCTACCTCCTGTCGCTCGACCCCCACCAGTGTGTGGGTGCCTGGAGCCACGGCGATAGTTGTGAACCTACCTCCTATCGTTCGACCCCCACTAGGGTGTGGGTGTCTGACGCCATGGTGATAGTTGTGAACCTACCTCCTGTCGCTCGACCCCCACCAGGGTGTGGGTGCCTGGAGTCACGGCGATAGTTGTGAACCTACCTCCTGTCTCTTGACTCCCACCAGGGTATGGGTGCCTGGAGCCACGGCGAAGCCAAGTTCCCGGATCAGTGGGATATCAGAGTCATTGTGCAGCAACATCTGTTGCCACCATAAAAACATAAGTCATTTCAAAGATAACCCGAGAACTTCATTTGCCATCTTATGCTGTAAACAAATATCATTTCACTTACTTAATTTTTTAATAAAATATCAATTATTTAAGTTACAAAAATAAAGAAATGACAAAAATAAATAAATTGACATCTGACCTCTACTCCGACCTCGTTGTGGGGTCCACCCATGTATTCGTATTGCTCCACATTGAGGACAAGACTCAGCGCCTGTCCAGCCCCTGCGGCAGACATGTGGAGACATATAACACTAGGCATCATTTAAACCTTGACTACGTGTGGCCCAGCACACAATTATACCTCACAATTATGTGTTATTACTATTATTACAAGTTTACTCAGGGCTGTACAGTCACTACGGGATCTTATCGAGACCCCACGAAACAGGCATACTTATGCTCTACGTCAATGCCTGTACAGCCTGTACGTGCTGCCTACCTTCCGGTTGTCGGCCTTCACTCGCTTCACAAACAAGATCGGCTAAAATTGTCCTTGGATGCACAACTAACCACTGAGTGCATATCAGAATTATATAACCATCGGAGTAAATTTTTGTAATCTAACAGCGGTTAGCCAACCGGAATGCGGTTGTTTCATGAGTGACTGCCAGTGTCAGGCGATCTAATGTGCTGCGCGGGGTTTTCCATGCCGTATGACGTAATAATCATCATGACTCGCATGTCTGCGCGCGGTACCTATGGTTACGTAACAGCGCTCCTTATATATCGACAGGATCTTCTGTGTGAGGCGATTCAAGGCAAACAACCGGAAGGTAGGCAGCAAGTACAGGCCGTTGATGTTACGCATTGACGTAGAGCATAAGTCTTCCTGCCTCGTGGGGTCTCGATGAGATCCCGTAGTGACTGTACAGCTCTATCGTGCTCCGTTTGTAAACACCGATGATTCGCCTCAACATGCAACGCTTCCAACAGTCTCATCAAACGGACCACATGCATTATGGAGAGATCAATATCTTATCTTTAACAATATTATGATTTGATAGTTAGCAATGCCTGGACCAAACAAACAAAAAATAATTTCACACCTATTCAATTCTTTTCACTCAAAAACCGCGCAGTCGGCCAGTTCCCAACACTCAAACGTAGACTGCAATGAGCTTGCGTCACCCAGTTGCAGCAAGGCAACAGCGTGATGCGCACTCGTTCTAAGAGCACATGTTTTTTTGTTGTTCCTAAAAAGACCTAAACCGGAAATTAAACCCGCGAGAACTGTACAGCCCTAATTGAGCAAGAATCAATGAACGAGCCTTTCTAAACAGGTTATGGTGTCGATACTTATATGAAGGGGAAACCCCCTCTGAATCGTGAATCCCCAAGAATTAGGGCGAGGTAATATTAAATATCTAAGAATTTTGAAAAATCAAAAACTTGATCAAAAAACTTGAACGGCCGACGGGTCAATTTCCTACGAAAAAATGACAACTGGGGGTGCGGAAATATCGAAGAAACTAAGGATACTCGCAAAACTTCAATAATCCCAGGATGCCAAATCGCGGGGATCGCGAAAAAAAAACCCATCCCCCCGCTCCTACTCAATTTCACTTCACTTCCCCTTCACTAAGTCATGCGGCATCATTGTCCCGGGAGACTTCTTGGCTCAGTTTAGCCTTCAGGTGCAAAAAAGTGGCCTACATAAACACATTATTATTTTGTTTCACTGCTCACCTGGAGCGGTGACCATCCGCTGGGCGCCTGTCGTCTTGTAGTTGAAGGAGAAACAAATGCCGAAGTCAGTGTAGATGGTGTCAAATGCCTCCTTGGGGTCGCAGAGTAGGCCTCCCCAGGAACAGCTAGAACACAAACCTTACATGTAGTTCACCAACGAGTAGTCGTCACGGAAAGGTGACACAGTATCACTTCTGGCAGAGGGCGTTCCGCTTAAGCCCCGTCCAGACGGTAGGTTTTTTCTTATAGGTCTCTCCCATAAGCATTTCCTATTGGTTCTTGAGATGTCCGTTCAAACGGTAGCATTATCCCATAGATCAAATCCTTATTACTGAATCACATTTCCATTTCTACCACTTGACAGAACGACATGTACTAATTGGCCAGAGGTTTCATGACCTTGCGAATAGAGCATGTAACGTTCTATTCCTCCTGACAAGACCTATGGGCCATTCAAGCGCCTGTGGGTTTGTACCAGCGCCTGGCCAGATTAGTGAGATTAGGCATGCCCCTTAGGCGTAGCCCCACATTAAATTTAAGAATCAGAATTATCCTCCATGCGCGAAAATTAAAAATTACCCTAATCGAAGACATAGTCGCATTTGGGCACCAAATATACCACTGTTTAGCATTTACTGTGCTACCGGTACATTACCGGACGAATTCGTTCGAACTATGAGTTCCATCGAGCTCAAGGGCGTGATCGAGGCGTTTTGTCCGCGTGTTATTTTGAAATATTTTTTCGCTTAGCTCTTCTATTGTGATCGTGCGACAACGGAATGTCTATATTTTTCAAATTATGCATCGAAAATACAAAATTCAACCTGAACAACCAGCTAAAACCATTCGTGCCCCCAGAACCGCAGCTCAATACAGGGGTCACCGCCTGTAGCGCAAAAGGTTAGACCTCCGACTCTTGTTGAAGCTGCGCCCGTACATGATTTAATACATGGCGTCAAGACCGATATAAAACCCAGGATGCATTGCACATGCAGCAAGCAGCTGCTCACAGTGGAATACTCTGAACCGGATGCCCCAGTCCGCGTGTAGCGCCGGACAAAACATATTGAGCAGTTTCCGTGTGACCTGCGATGCCCGACCAGACTCATTGTATCGGGTAAAATATCCCTGTACCTCACAATGAAATCTTCCAACTGGTGCGCCGCTGCCAATACAAACTCTGTGGCGTTGATTTTCCGACGCTCTAAGAAATCTGTGAGGTGAGATTTTCTTTCTAAAAGGAGAAACGTTGCCGTTAAACGTAACACGAAGGTGTTATTCCAAGAAGTTACATGAAAACGCTTGTATGAATTCCAGTATCGGTTTTTCCCCTTACAATAAATATATGACGGGAGTAAAGGTATCTAATGGAAAATTCTCTTAATACTGTCATCCATTCCTCTAACGAAAGCTAATGTAATAATTATTTGCTCATTAGTGTACCTATGCTTTTATAGCACGATGGGCATAACACTTGTCAACAGATTTTAAAAGGATTTATTTATTTGTAATACATATCGTAATGCACAGTCGATACAAGATGCATCGGCATTAATCGCTTTAATGGTGAAGACCTATCTGAAGGTGAAGTTCAGCAGACAATCTTTAACCATTATCTCAGCTTGAGATTTCGTATGGTACGGGTATCACGAATCCGTATTGTAGTGGTATGAATCTGTATCGTAGTGGTATCATAAATCAGTATTGTAATGGTATGAATTTTCTATTGTAGTGGTATCATGAATGTGTATTTTAGCAAGCTCCCCGCACGGTGGCTCTACGCAAGCTCCGTTTTTACAGCTGGTGTCGGCTGGGGGCAAATTTCAAGATCCTTGAAAACGGTCAAATTAGCTGTAATTTCTTGCAATATTATATTTTTTAAGAATAAAACATAAAAATAACGAACCCTGTGTATTTAATACAGCAAAACACATCTTCTACCCGTTCGAAAAAGTTATAATTGTGACGGAATTCTTTCTTTTCATCGCCTGATAGCTTGTGTTATTAGGCTTAACTAGCTAGCTGGCTCCCCGGCACTAATTTGTAGAAAAGCGCGACGCATTTTTCCTATCAATTTGCGCAGCGCCGCTCTGGCGAGTGAGTGTGAAATGGCATTGAGGAAGTAGACAACAAAGATATAATGTAGCTCTAGCGGGGTGAGTCGAAGGCAGAGAATAGTATTGTAGTGGTATCATGACCTCGTGCAGTGAATTAGTTTCCTGCCAATTTAGATTTATTTTAGTAAAGATGAGCAGATAGTAAACATCTTCAAATTTCAAATCTGAAACTTCGTGATAAAAACGGTGCGTTTGCCCCGATCGTATTATAATATTAAACGTATAACCAGGGAGCGGGGGTCGTGCGGATTAACTATCTGAAAATCGTACGTATTCTCTAGGGGCGAGTTGCACCAGAAACAATGGGGGTCGCGGTTCAAAAGAAAATGAGGGGTCCTCAACAAAAGAGAAGGCCAACGCTTAAAATGGAGCACATTTGCACTAAAAGCGGGCCTCAAAAAGGGACTGAGCGTGCTCCAGGGATAACCGTTTGATCCCACATATACGGTGGATATTTTATACACAATATATATGTAATTTAACGCATCCTTGCTCCAATACATTTTTTGCTGCTATACGTTAACGGATTCATCTGATTTTTATAGCCAGTTTGTTCGTAAATAATACATTGGTCGTTGTATCTCGCGTAATGGGTTCTACCAAGCATAGTGTATGGCTTCTACCTCAGCAGCAACGCGCCGACCCATTTGCACCGCTGTCATATTGTAGTGGGACAAATGTTGCAACATCGCTTAATTAGGAGTGTGGTCGGAAAAATGACAATGAAAAATGAATGGACGAATTACCCGAAGTTGTGTCTAAACACGGAGTCAATGCCAGTGGGTAGAGAACCAGCTTAGATAATTAATTATTTTCCCGGCGGATGTTAACGTGACTTGATCGCTTAATGGTGGTGATACGGAAGCAAGGGGTGATTTGACATCCGAATCCTGCCGCGGGGACGGTGACGATATATATGGCCGTTGGGGTTTTTTTGGGGGGGTTTTTTCTTATATGTTTTCGTGCGCAACGTGACTGACTACAGACTACCTAGTAATGTATTAATGTAACAGCGCTCCCTGTAAGAGGTTGAAAGGGGGTCTCTCACTCGCGATACAATGTCCACCCTTAATCCCCACTGCCCAACCTCCACTCCCACTCCCCATCCTAAACCCCCCCCCCACCCCCAACGTCCATTCCCTCTCTCCAGCCTAGCTACACCCCCCTTCACCAACCGCCAAATATATATTTTAATGCTTTGGGAGTTAAAAGGTAAAATACGAATTTGATGAAATGAGTATATATATCATATATATATATATACATGTTGTGTGGTGCCACACGCGACATCATTTATTTTATTTTTATTTTTGGCGCTACTAGCGGGCACTACTAAACAATTTTTTTATTTTTGCTTCGGAAACCAGGGACTCTCCCGGTCTTAATACATTCGGAAATATCGCCCCAATTCGTGGTATCTTTGACGAACAACATCGCAGAACCAATGGGTGGATGACAACGCACCTTGGCTGCGGATGTCGCCACTGTACATGGTGTCTATGAACTCGTACATATCCCAACGCGCTGTCTCCGTCAATCTGAAAGGGAAAGGCGGAGACGGCCATGAACTGGAATCCAGATATTTGTTCGTTTTTTTCTCACAATCACAATGATTCAATTTAAGCAGAGTATACCTTAGACAGGGTTTTCATTGAAATGATGACACTTGAAACGTTCAAGTTTCTGATCTTGAGTGCCAAAATCTATATGGCGTTTAAGATAATTATTGGGCAGAAAATATTGCTCACCTGAAAGCGTTTTGGTTACACAGTGTTACAGCAGGAAAGGGCATCTCCCTCTGATAGTAGATGTTAACATCCACATTAGTGTTGTACTCGAAGTAGACTTGAGACCGCTCCGCCACCTGCCACGTGAAGACAATGATCGCCGCCAGAACACACACCAGCCACAGAATTCTGGAAAAATAACGCAGAAAATACCTGAGAGAATCTTTATTAAACTGCAATCGTTAGTTGTCATTGGGTTGGGGACCGCTTGGTCATGTGATAGGGTTGACAACTTTGCCTGCGCGGATTAGTTTATCGCGCGCGGATGTCCTAGCGAGCCACGGTCGACATCACACAGAATACCGAACAGAGAACAGGTGCGCAGGGATGTACAGCCGGCCACCAACTTCTGCTCCGATGAAAAAAAATATTCTCTTCGGGTAGTCCACAGGCTTTCAGGATTTAAATTCAAGACAGAATATACGGAGAAGAAATTGGTAATATAAAAATTATAGAATATTTCTTTTTTAAGAATGCCATTGTCATCGCGATGACGTGGTGCAAAGCAGATCCTTGTATTGCCTACCTCCGGAAGCTGAACTCCGACTTCTGAAATATATACTTCAGTCCGTGGAATGATGTGTTCTGGGTAAATTTCTCCCACGAGGCGAGAGCCTGATGTGTCTGAACCTCCAGCTGACCTTCGAATGTCGTGAAGTCAATATTACTGATGTCTTTCTTCTGGATTGCCCCCGCGGTATCCACACTCCCCGCAAATCGCTCAGCAGATGAGTTGTGACACGCATCCCGCGTGTTGCTGGCGTTATTCTCCGGGACGCCGACAGGGGTAATGGGAACGGAGCCGGGCAGGGAACCCGATAAGAACACCATCTTGCATAAGGTGATTAAGCCGGCTTTAAGACCAATGTTGACGGTTGTTAGTGGCCAAACCAGCTTCAAGACCAGTCAGCAATTTTGACGGCTGATGGTGGTCAAACCGGCTTCAAAAACAATGTTGGCAGCTTATAGTGGTCCAACCGGCTTCAACAACAATGTTGACTGGTGGTTGACAGTAGTCAAACCGGCTTCAAAAACAATGTTGACAGCTCATAGTGGTCCAACCGGCTTCAACAACAATGTTGACTGGTGGTTGACAGTAGTCAAACCGGCTTCAAAAACAATGTTGGCAGCTTATAGTGGTCCAACCGGCTTCAACAACAATGTTAACAGCTTATAGTGGTCCAACCGGCTTCAACAACAATGTTGACTCGTGGTTGACAGTAGTCAAACCGGCTTCAAAAACAATGTTGGCAGCTTATAGTGGTCCAACCGGCTTCAAGGCCACTGTCGACGGCTGATGACCGCCATGTTTGCATGACGATCACATTGCAACCTGAAGAACTATAAACCATGCATCAAAGTTAAAACAATATCCTTAAAAATAAAAGCCGAAGTGAATAGTTGAAAGTGTGAAAGGCTATACACTATATCCATATTGCGACGTGATTGGTGGCCCTGAAAAGACAATTGGTCGACAAGATACAACATCTAAACTACAAAAATAATTCCTTCGTGTCTTTTATGTAGGGATCTCGTACGTGGAAGGAAAACTCAACCGCCCCATGAAGTAAGCACGGACCCATGTTTATCCAAGTAGTCCCCGTCTCTCATATTCACCGCATACGCGACCGACGGCGACAGGTGCCAGACCTACCTCTGTCCGTTGTAGACACCCAATGTCGCTGTCGGCGCTGGAGTGGCGCGGTCTGTCATATGACCACGGGCTTGAACCAATCGGAAACGATGTAACTAACAGAATAATACGCCTTTATGCCATTGTCGTGATTGTACCGTTGGCTGGCATTGGTTTATAGATTTGTCGTCTTTGATATATATGCCACACAATAAGATAAGGTTTCACGCCACTGGGCAGAAAGTCTGTCATTGTTCCGCCCCACTATCTCCTACCCGCCAGCCGACCCTCCACGTACCCACACATTCACTTCCATGCGCGAAGCCGGGCGTAGAGGACCCCAACATGTATGGCAAGTCAAAGTGGAATTTAATAGAATATTTGCACATATGTTCAAATATTTGCACATATGTCCAAATGAATTACACATATGTGTAATTCAATTGCACATATGTCCAAATGAATTCAACATATCTTCAATTCAATTAAAGATATCTTTAAAGACCCCTATTTAGACATATGTGCAAACGATTTAGACTTATGTCCAAATGAATTGCACATATGTACAAATGAATTGCACATATGTCCAAATCATTTGCACATAGGTCCAAATGAATTGGACATATGTACAATTCCAAATTAATGTTATCATTAATTCGAATTAATGATATCATTAATTCAAATGAATTAATGTTATCATTAATTCGAATTCGAAGTGGAGGTGGAGGTGGAGGAGTTAGAGGAGATGGAGGTGGTGGAGGTGGAGGTGGGGGTGGAGGTGGGGGTGGGGTGGGTGTGGAGGTGGGGGTGGGGTGGGTGTGGAGGTGAAGGAGGAAGAGGTGGCTTTGGAGGTGAAGGTGGCTGTGGAGGTGGAGGTGGAGGTGTAGGTGGAGGTGGAGGTGGAGGTGGAGGTGGGGGGGGGGGGGCGGTAGGGGTGGAAGTGGAGGTGAAGGAGGAGGGGAAAGTGTGAATTAAACATATGTGCAATTGAATTCAACATATGTGCAAATTATTTGGAGATATGTGCAATTGAATTCAACATATGTGCAAATTATTTGGAGATATGTGCAATTGAATTCAACATATGTGCAATTGAATTCAACATATGTGAAATTGAATTCAACATATGTGCAATTGAATTCAACATATGTGAAATTGAATTCAACATATGTGCAATTGAATTCAACATATGTGCAAATTATTTGGACATATGTGCAAATGATTTGGATATATGTACAATTGAATTGAACATATGTACAACTGAGTTAAACATATGTGCAATTCAATTGCACATATGTCCAAATCGGAAGGATTTGTACATATGTTTAAATGAATTAAAGATATGTCCAAATCAATTTTACATATGCTAAATTCAATTAAAGATATGTGACATGGAGATTTGGACATATGTCCAAATGAATTGGACATATGTACAATTTCAAATTAATGTTATCATTAATTCGAATTAATGATATCATTAATTCAAATGAATTAATGTTATCATTAATTCGAATTAATGATATCATTAATTTAAATGAATTAATGTTATCATTAATTCGAATTCGAAGTGGAGGTGGAGGTGGAGGAGTTAGAGGAGATAGAGGTGGTGGAGGTGGAGGTGGGGGTGGAGGTGGGGGTGGGGTGAGTGTGGAGGTGAAGGAGGAGGAGGTGGCTTTGGAGGTGAAGGTGGCTGTGGAGGGAGAGGTGGAGGTGGAGGTGTAGGTGGAGGTGGAGGTGGAGGTGGAGGTGGAGGTGGGGGGGGGGGGCGGTAGGGGTGGAAGTGGAGGTGAAGGAGGAGGGGAAAGTGTGAGTTAAACATATGTGCAATTGAAATCAACATATGTGCAAATTATTTGGAGATATGTGCAATTGAATTCAACATATGTGCAATTGAATTCAACATATGTGAAATTGAATTCAACATATGTGCAATTGAATTCAACATATGTGCAATTGAATTCAACATATGTGAAATTGAATTCAACATATGTGCAATTTAATTTAACATATGTGCAAATTATTTGGACATATGTACAATTGAATTAAACATATGTACAATTGAATTAAACATATGTGCAATTCAATTGCACATATGTCCAAATCGGAAGGATTTGTACATATGTTTAAATGAATTAAAGATATGTCCAAATCAATTTTACATATGTTAAATTCAATTAAAGATATGTGACATGGAGATTTGGACATATGTCAAAATATTTGCACATATCTTTAATTCAATTGCACATATCTTTAATTCAATTGCACATATGTTTAATTCAATTGCACATATTTGCAAATATTTGCACATATCTTTAATTCAATTGCACATATATTTAATTCAATTGCACATATCTTTAATTCAATTGCACATATCTTTAATTCGATTGCACCTATTTGCAAATATTTGCACATATCTTTAATTTGATTGCACATATCTTTAATTCAATTGCACATATCTTTAATTCAATTGCACACATCTTTAATTCAATTGCACATATGTTCAAATATTTGAACATATGTGCAAATACTCTATTAAATTCTACTTTGGCGTGCCATAAACATGCACCACTCTTCTCTAGAACTCTGCACCAAGCGCCCTTAGGGGTAATCGTTGGCACCACCAATTAATGCACGAATCTTCTGCTCCAGGGTAAATTATTCATACTAGTCCCCCAATAATGTAATTTTGTGCTTACTCTCTAGCGTATTTAACATCACTGGCGTCTATGCATGAAGCACCCTTAAAGTCCATCTTCTGGGGGAAGATTTGTTACGAAACCAAATACAGATATAAACTTTCTTGTGGTTACTTAAAGCCATTTATTGGGTAGAATCGGTTTACAATATCTCCAATGCCGTCAATGTTAATAACTCATCAAAATAAGCTCAAGCAACAAAAGATCCATTCCCAAAGCCCCCGCCTAGAGCAAAGACTTGTGACGTCACAAGATGAGCCGGTTTGAGTGTGCCTCACCGGGCGCATTTCTTTGGTAGCTCGGTATATCCCTGCGGTAACCCGAATACGCACATTACGCATCTGTAAACCGCCCGTCAATTTTACCCGGGTATGGGTGCCCCGCAGAAAACAGCACGGGACATTCGGGAAAAGATGGCGGCTGATTGAAAGGTGATAAGAGTAGGTTAGTTCCAGTGCCCCTACGTGCACCGGATGTGAACGGTGTGTGCATTTAGTAAGACTAGGCACATCCATATATTTGCACACCGAAGTTCCCTGTCACGTGTTGCAGGTCCCGGGCGGGATACGGAACCTGGCCCAAAGAAATGCGCCGACTGGATCAGCCTACCCGCTCCGCGCGACTCAATGTATGGTCAATGTACGTGCCGGGAGAGATGTCTTCCTTATGATTATGTTCCGATTCCATTTCCATTTGTGAACATCGGTTTAGATCTACGAGTGAAAGACCTGATCGGGTATTCATGCATAACGAAAGCCGGGAGGAGGGGGCTGGAAGAGAAGGCAGGTGGAACTTATCCAGCGTAGGTAATAGGCATAAACATGACATAGCTTGCTCTCTTATATTTGTGACACCGAATATTAATGTGTCTGGTGGGGACACAAACAACTAAATTGTTTTCACCTACTTGTCTGCTGGTCCCCAAATTATTTGCATTGGGAAATTAGAATGTTTTGTTTGGAGCGATTACATCCATCCGAAAATGTAAGATCCATTATATGGCCCAAATTGACGCATACGGCCTGCGCTTAATGATTAGGTGGCTCGAAGTTAAGACCAAAAATCTACGAATGAGCATCAAATGAGTCCCGTACTGTTTGTTCTGTTCTCAAAACTTAAATTTCATCTGAATATTCGACTAAATTATCTGCATGCCTATAATAACCATGAACAACAATTAAAACTGATAATCGCCAACCAATACTACTTTGACTGTTTTGACCTCAATACTTAGTTTTAATGCGCACATTTTACATGTAATTTTACGAATTTGTTCACCAAGAAGGTGGCCTTTATCATAAATCTCATAAATTATCATAAATGACATAATTTACAGAAGAAACTCATTCGTCAGAACTTCATTGCGTATGGCTAATGGCAGGATCCACAGCTAGGACCCCATTGTGTATGGCTAATGGCAGGATCCACTGTCAGAACCTCATTGTGTATGGCTGCTGGCAGGATCTACTGTACGACGTCATTGTGTATAGCTAATGGCAGGATCCACTGTCAGGATCTCATTGTGTATGGCTAAGGGCAGGATCCACTGTCAGGATCTCATTGTGTATGGCTAATGGCAGGATCTACTGTCAGGACTTCATTGTGTATAGCTAATGGCAGGATCCTCTGTCAGAACCTCATTGTGTATATAGCTAATGGCAGGATCCACTGTCAGAACCTCATTGTGTATGGCTAATGGCAGGATCCGCTGTCAAGACGTCATTGTGTATGGCTAATGGCAGGATCCACTGTCAGAACCTCATTGTGTATGGCTAATGGCAGGATCCACTGTCAAGACGTCATTGTGTATGACTAATGGCAGGATCCACTGTCAGGACCTCATACTGTGTGGCTAATGGCGAGATCCACTGTCAGGACCTCATTGTGCAGGGCTAATGATGGCATGATATGCAAGTAGATTATAATAGAAGACATATGGAACACATGTCTTTTTCTCGATTAACGGTTTGGTCCACCTTAACATAATGGTCTGTCGCAGCAACTGGTTGATTTCGGGGTCATAATGTTGAAATTACTACATACATACATACATACAAACGCGAGACGATTACCCATCTGCAGACCCTAGAACGAGTAGAGTACAGCCTTGATTGCAATCCAACTTCTAGCCACTCGGGGGCTGGACCTTGTGATAACAACAGGTGTCTGACGTGTAGTTTAATCCCACGCTGTGAAAACTTCACCAGCAGTGTGACCAAGGAGACGTTTGGTATTAATTCCAAATTGGATTGCTCTTCCAGCAATATCATTTATTTATATACTTGTAGGATTTGTAGTATGCAATACGTTGGGGAGACGGGAAAGTCACTTCGGGGGAGGCATAACCGCCATAGAGCAAAAAACCCTGCAGAAGCCCTCTACACGCATTTAGCAGATAATCATCCAGACGTATACGCGGAAGAAGACCACTATATCTTGATTCCTATAGAACAAGTAAGCGACCAGTCTTCCCCAACTCTAACTAAATTGGAGAGACTAAAACGGGAAACTTATTGGATTGAGAACCTTAATACTTTTATGGATTCAGGCCTTAATGCTAAATCATTTACATTAAAAGCCCCACTTAGCCAGAAGACTCTACCATTGGTAATACCCTTTAGTAAAACGGCCAGTATCACAGCTCATATAATAAAGAAACACATCAAAGAACTCCAATCGAATGACGAGTATAATGAGTTTGACTTTAAACTTATCACGGCGTATTCTAGGCACGAGAAATTAAGGGATTGTCTCGTCAGTTCGAAACTAAAATGATTAAATAACACCATTACACAGATTGTCTCCTGGAGCTCTACATAGGTGATTGCACATATCTCCAGTAAAAACCACGCCCACTTATATCGCTGTAGCTGCCCGAGGGTCTGCTTCAGGAAAGCACACTCATTGTTATACCTCATCCTATATCCTCTTTATATAATAGCTTATCTAACAGACATCGTAAAATAAATAACACCAGCTTTAGGGTGAGCCAGGGACGGCGATATCTAACTGGTCACCGGCGACGCCTCTCCTAACAACTTTTAGATAACACCTTCCTCATTATGCCAATGATCTTGGGCCAGACGGGTTGGCCAGGAAATCTCTGACGTTTTGAAATTTTCTTAGTATCCTGTATTAATCGCTTCTGACCAATAACATCCCAGCAGAGGGTGCGAGCCGTGCAGCCAGCCACTGGAGCGACACGCTAATTGGTCTACCTGTTACAATAGCCCAGCTAATCCCCACTCTAGTACTCCAGGATCGAGGATATAACTACGCGGTCCAAGGTAGACCTTTCAGACAATTTGTCAGCAACTGAAGAAGTCTTTGTGACGAAACCGGTCTTGCTGATTTCGGGCAGCGATTTTGCATTCTTTCATATATTTGTATTACTTGATTCGCATTTTGTCATCATTTACTTGCCGCATCATCATCTGGATTGACCATTCACTTTCATATTGGATTTCATTTTGGATCATTCATCCCGTTGGATATACGGCTTATTTGTCTGGATTCCATCAGGTGGATTTTCACTCGTCATCAGGGTGGATTTTCACTCGTCGTCATTGGACACTGGTCTTCCATCAGATAAGTCGTATCTATCTAACTTTATATTTTTCATTGATATTTGATTGTAGCATATTTCACCCATTTATTTCTTTATTGCATGCATTACTTGCTATTTTGATGCTAGGAGAGTTAGTATTATTGGTACCGTATAATCCCCCACCCACCCCCCACAACTAGGACAGGTTGATTTGCTAGTATTATCGCAATCTGCAACGTGTTGATTACGACCCGTTCAGTAGACTAGAGAGAACCCATCGCTTTGTTGAGTCCTGAGCCCGAGCGTTTAATTCACCCATAATACATACATATATATATACATGAATATGTGCACCAGGTATAACATCATTCACCCTATAATGCCAAGTTTGGGATGGAACATGTCGGCTGGGGACAGGGAACTGAATGCGGTCACCCTACTGTGCAGAACACAATCCTTACCAATAAACAAATCAGGGGACCTTACAACCTTGCCCACGCCCACGACATGAGATCACGGTGACTCTGATGCTGCTTGCTGCTGCCTGCCAATGGCGCACGTGCACTAGGCCAGGTAGTCGTGCAACGATGGACGCAGGCAGCGCCAAACAAAAACGTCAGATTATAGCATAGCAACGGCGCCGGCTGCCATAACATTACAAAGTAAGCGCTAACAAATACCTAACTGATTGTGAAAGCCAACACTGTAAATAACTTATGAGGTGTCGCTTAATTAATAGACAGCCATGCGGAACGCCCGGTATATAAGGATATGGCGCTCGGCAACCACCCTTTGTGGGCATACACCCTCTGACCCGGGGGTGACGGGGGGGGGGGGGCGGGGGGGGGGGGGGGTCAGGCACCCGCGGAACCCAAGCACCGGATTCGTAAAACAGTGCCCTCGGGCCTCTGACTCATGCTAATCTTATTTCGCGCCCCCCCAGAAAAAGACATACATGCATTCGTGCATCAACACACGCAGGCAGCCTCCCCGCATCCACCACATTCCCCCGGTAACGGTGGACCAATGTAGCGGCCGACGTTGGCCTAACGATGGTCCACCGTCGTTGTGCTATCTGGGTTACTTTCTTCAACTTTGCCAACAACAGTCACAGTGTCAACTCGAAGGAACTCCTTGACACCTGACCACTCCATAGCCATAGGGCTGTACAGTCACTTCGGGATCTCATCGAGACCCCACGAGACAGGCATACTTATGCTCTACGTCAATGCGTAGCCTCAACGGCCTGTACTTGCTGCCTACCTTCCGGTTGTTCGCCTTCACACGCTTGACACGCAAGATCGGCTTAAGGAGGTTCCCGGTAGCCTGGTTCCGCGGTCCCAACTTCGCTCGCTCAGCAAGGGCCCGGTGTTAACCACCATTAACGGCCTTGACCTTCGTGTGTGCCGCTAAAGCGGTGCCAGGCCGCGGCGTTATGTCAGTGAAGACTGTTCTCTAATTTTGAAGTTAGACAAACATGTCAGGCGGAAAACGTATTCCGAAACGTATACGTATGAATTATTAGCCATAAATATGCATTGATTAAGTGGATAAACTCACTTGTGTACTACATTTGCGCATCCATGTCATATCAGTTCGTGACAGTCCAGAGAAGCATTGTATTGGTGGAAATGCCACAACTTTAAAATGCTGCAGAGTTCTCAATATTTAATATAGGCGCATGATATTTTGCATAATTGGAGTTTAATACACTAGGTTTCTACAACATTACCTGTAATCAGTTGACACAGCCCCACAAAAAAGTTATTAGCTCTCCCCTCTCTGACATATTTCATTAATGGCGGTGCATGAAATGGGTGGGAATGTCACTTAGAAATGCTGCAGAGTTCTTAATATTTAATATAGATGCATAATATTTTGCACAATTGAAGTTCAATACACTAGGTTTCTACAACATTCCCTGTAATTGGTTGACACAGCCCCACAAAAAAATTATTAGCTCTCCCCTCTCTGACATATTTCACTAATGGCGGTGCATGAAATGGGTGGGAATGCCACTTAGAAATGCTGCAGAGTTCTTAATATTTAATATAAATGCATAATATTTTGCACAATTGAAGTTCAATACACTAGGTTTCTACAACATTCCCTGTAATCAGTTGCCACAGCCCCACAAGAAAATTATTAGCACTCCCCTCTCTGACATATTTCACTAATGGCGGTGCATGAAATGGGTGGGAATGCCACTTAGAAATGCTGCAGAGTTCTTAATATTTAACATAGGTACACAATATTTTGCACAATTGAAGTTCAATACACTGGGTTTCTATAACAGCCCCTGTAATTGGTTGACACAGCCCCACAAGAAAATTATTAGCACTCCCCTCTCTGACATATTTCATTAATGGCCTTGCATGAAATGGTTGAGAATGCCACTTAGAAATGCTGCAGAGTTCTTAATATCTGATATAGGTTGACGCAGCCCCACAAGAAAATTATTCAGTGGATAGAACCTTTGAGGAAAATAAGTAATACTCCCCTCTCTGACACATTTTCCTTATGGTAGTGTATGACAATGGTGGGAATGCTACTTAGAAATGCTGCACAAGAAACTAAACAGCTCTCGTCTTTTACATATTTATTTATGGCAGTGTATGACAGGGGCTGAGAATTACCCCTCCCCCAGAGAGACATCCTGGACATTGTTTAGGTGGGCATGAAACAATTTTAAGATGCTGCTGAATTTTTATTATTTAATATAGGTGCATAATATCTTACGCAAATGAAGATCCTTCACAATTTTTTATAACACTTTCCTGTCTCATACATTTCAGTAATGCTGGTGCATGAAAGTGGTGCGCAATGCCACTTAGAAATGCTCAGATAGACACTCAGATTGGTTGACAGAGCCTCCCCAAAAAATAAATAAATCTCTGACACATTTTTAGTTTATTTTTATTTTTAGCAATGCAAATGCCACTTAGACAACCTGCAAGTACCAGCACATGATATTATGCACTGTATAATATCAATATTCTATTGACAATTCCCCACCCCTCCCCAAGAAAATGATACCCCAGCCCTTGCAATTACTTGTACCATCTTTAATATTTTGTTCATGTACTGAACTGTATGTGTTAAATTTATCAATCTATAGACACTTCTGCTACATCGTGACAAACTATACTTACACTACATTGTAAAAAACTATGCTTACACTAAAATTTATAATCCTATTATCCTAAGATATATTTTGGACCAGTTCATGAACTGCAGTTTATGCTTGCACACAATTAAGTAGTCTAATTAAAAAACTAATCCATCTATCCATAGTGCTTGAGGAATACCTGCTTGATCATGCAGTAACAATGATTGGTGCTCCATGCGATTATGCCCAGGGCCCAGTTCATCGCTGATGCAGCACTTTAGTACCAAAGATGATGCGAAAAATGAAGATGTGTAAGTTATACCGGTACTTATTGATATGGAAAATATTTTTTGGTAAATCATTTAAATATAAATATAAATTAAATGTAATGTATGGAAAGGAAAACAGTGTATTAATTTTATTTATATAATACAGCAAAGCATTCTTGGGCTTGCAAATATTCAATGCCTAATCTATGTAATGAAATATTGAAAAATCTTAATTATAGATTTGATACATATGATATATTAAATTACATATCTCTTCTCCATTGTCTGATACGTATTTGCTCAATCCATCATAATTACTTCATATTTGACAGCTACTCCAAAAAAAAGGATAAACGTTTGAGAGTTGTGAGTGGTCTCCCTTTGAGACCTCCGAAATGGCCTGCAACTGCTTTGGTCTCAATTAAGTGGTTGTACTCTTATTCTGATTCTATGTTCAGTTTCACGAGAGCCTTTCGCACATTCACGTACTTGCCGTACAAAAGATCTAAATTCTGAATTCGCTCGTTCATGTTAACACTGAGTAGAGTAGTGAATAGGGTATCCTATATCTATGCACAAGGGAACCAGTTACGTGGGAGTAGTGCGTCACCTATCGGGCAAGATAGAAATGCCGTGACCTTGACCTACGCGCAATACCTAACACCCGCTCTTACTTGTATGAGTTTGAGCGGCGGTACCAGCTTAGGTTCCCAGCATCACTGTGGCGCCATCTGGTGAACTATGCCGCTGCGATCTGGCGATCAGCTGGTACCGCCGCTCATACTCGTACTTGCTAAGTGAGCGAGCTAGCGAGCAAAGTTGTGCCAAGGAACCAGGCTAATCTGGCGAATGCTCTATTGCCCGCAGCGCGTCATCGTTTATTTCTTGTTTATGTAACAAAGTCGCAAACAATAGAACGAAGCCGGCAAATTATATAGCGTTGACCACACAGGCACAGTAAATCAGTGGGAGAGGCGGGACGAGGGGGGAGGGGGGGTGTAGGGATCCCCCACATCGTCGTAGGCCTATTTGCTTACACGTTTGGTTGCTTAAATGTTTTCATGTAAAGTTGATAACACCAAGTATTTTATTCAATCTTGTGAGTACTTGTGTGGTATCCCAGGTCCAGTACTTTTGCGCCATACTGTAGTTTGCGCGCGTGAGTTACTATAGCAACCACAGCGGTGATGTCACCGCTTGGGTTGAGTTTGAAGTCTACGGAAGCGTATTAGGGCCATGTCACCACACTTTCGAAGTCGAAATTTCGCGTTGGCGCAGTCGAAATTTCGAGATCGGAAGTCCATATTTCGTGACCGGTAGTCGAAATTTCGCGTTTGTAAAGGCGAAATTTCTTCATCGGAAGTCCACATTTCGTGACCGGAAGTCGAAATTTCGCGTTCATGAAGTCGAAATTTCGCGTTCATGAAGTCGAAATTTCGTGTTAACGAAGTCGAAATTTCGCGTTGATGAAGGCGAAATTTTGTGATCGGAAGTCGAAATTTCGTGACCGGAAGTCGAAATTTCGCGTTGGTGAAGTCGAAATTTCGCGTTCATGAAGTCGAAATTTCGCGTTCGTGAAGTCGAAATTTTGCGTTCGTGAAGTCGAAATTTCGCGTTCGTGAAGTCGAAATTTCGTGACCGGAAGTCAAAATTTCGTGACCGGAAGTCGAAATTTCGCGTTGGTGAAGTCGAAATTTCGCGTTCATGAAGTCGAAATTTCGCGTTCGTGAAGTCGAAATTTCGCGTTCGTGAAGTCGAAATTTCGTGACCGGAAGTCGAAATTTCGCGTTGGTGAAGTCGAAATTTCGCGTTCATGAAGTCGAAATTTCGCGTTCATGAAGTCGAAATTTCGCGTTCGTGAAGTCGAAATTTCGCGTTCGTGAAGTCGAAATTTCGTGACCGGAAGTCGAAATTTCGCGTTGGTGAAGTCGAAATTTCGCGTTCATGAAGTCGAAATTTCGCGTTCGTGAAGTCGAAATTTCGTGACCGGAAGTCAAAATTTCGTGACCGAAAGTCGAAATTTCGCGTTCGTGAAGTCGAAATTTTGTGATCGGAAGGCCATATTTCGTGACCGGAAGTCTTAACTTCGTCTTTCTGTACTGAACGTACCTTCGAGGTGACAGAAGGAAAGTTGCATGCATGATGGACCGTTTACGACTGATAAGAGATTATTTTCAACTTGGACTCAGCAACAGCGAAATTTTGGCAGTTTTGGCCTGGAGACACGCGGTTATTTTGAGTTTGCGCCATTTGAAACGCCTCATGAACAAGAATGGAATGTATCGTCGGAAAAATCACACGAATTTGGCGGAAGTTATCTCTTTTGTCTCAAATGAACTTGAGAAATCTGGACAGATGCTCGGGTATAGAACTTTACATCTAAAGGGTCGACAAAATGGTTTTACTGTCTCTGCGGAAGCAATTAGGTTACTTTTAACCTTAGCAGACCCGGAAGGAGTTAATATAAGGAAAAGCCGTCGTCTCAGGCGACGTCAGTACTACAGCCAAGGGCCAAATCATCTCTGGCACGTGGATTCCTATGACAAATTAAAACCATTTGGTATATGCATTAACGGATGTGTCGATGGATTTTCCAGAAAGGTTATATGGTTAGAGGCCTATATGACAAGCAGCGATCCGAAAGTTGTCGCAAACTACTTTATTCAGTATGTGGAAAAAGTCAAGGGCTGCCCAAGGCAGATACGCACAGACGCTGGGACAGAAAATGGTCATATCGGAGGCATGCAAGTATTTCTTCGACGGAACCATGCCGACCCACACGCCGGGGATCGAAGCTGCATTGTAGGCAGAAGCACAGCCAATCAAAGGATCGAATGCTGGTGGAGCATTTTACGTCGGCAGAATGCTCAATTTTGGCTGAATCTGTTTCATGACCTAAAAGATACTGGACAGTTCAGCGGTGACTTGCTGGATAAATCACTTATTCAGTTCTGCTTTCTGAAGCTGATACAGGTAAGTCAGTCCTATTTTAACAAGCTTAAATTTGGCCGAGATCAGATTGATCACTACTCACTGACAGTAGATTGTTAACTTAATATGTGTCCAGTAAAAATCTACAATTCAAGGTGTTGTAAGGTCGGGCAAAGCGCAAAGGGTTAACTGAGAGTAATCAACACTTTATCAATAAGACCATGACCCGGTAGTCGTATATAGGTTTAGCATCTTTCAGGTAATTAGTGGATTCTGTGTTGAGGATGCTGAAAATATTGATATCCATATATATACCATTTTGCTCTTTTCATTCATTTCTAGTCCGAACTAGACGAAATTGCCGTCTTGTGGGACGCACATCAAATTCGACGACAGACGAATCAAATTTCGCCGCATGGCCGCCCCATGCTGATGTATAATCTACCGGAGCTATACGCCGCGGAGAACAAGTTATGTCCTGTCGAATCTATCGATGTTGAGGTCTGCCAGGAAGAATGCACTCCGAGGGGCGACTACCCTTGCGATGAGGATGTGTTTGAACTGTGTTGCGAGATCATGGTAGAAAACGACTGGCAAGCTCCGGATAAGGATCCGTCTATTGCGAAGGAACTGTATATCAAGCTTAGAGATCACATACGCGACAGATTGTAAAGAGGAATAGTCTCCTCCTTGGGTCAACTAACCCTGATCGGTTGGTTTGCGATGTACATTCGTATCACAATGACGTAATTACTGGTGTAGCTTTTCCATGAAATTAAACCAACATGTCACGAAACGCCACATGTTTATTTGGTTGGGGTAAATAAAGATACAATCTTCAACAAAATGAATATGAATATGAATCGGACCGTGGCGCCTTCGGGTTGAAGATTGTAATCTCCACGGTTAGAACTCTTCCAGATGTGCTGGAATGGCTCGTTATTTATTTGTATTTGCTGTGAATGAGTGAATTATTTCTTTTCTGATGTTTGCAAAACGAATTCACATGTAGATGCTCACCTTAATGATGAATGAGTGGATTGCAATGCAAGACATAGGTAGCAGATATTTTATAGCCGATTGCGAAGTTATCTTACTTTCTGTGATGCCCCTCATGTGTACTACAACACGTATCGCATTCCAGGAGACGTACAGTTGTAGAAGCCGTACATACTTTATTCGATAAAAAACACTAAAAAAAATATTCGTACTATGCACTGACAAGTTTACCATTATTACGACTGTCTTTTGACATACTTGACATAGTGACCTAATCAGCAACTGCTACGCGCATCATGCGCCGAACAAGTCGACTTTGTCAGTCATATAATTACAACAAATCTTCAACTGAAGAGTTACTTAATCAGCAACTGCTACTCGCATCATGCCCTGAACAAGTGGACAATGAGTACGTGGCAGCCTTTTGACATCTTAATTATGTCAGTCATATAATTACAACAAGTCTCCAACTGAAGAGTTCCTTAATCGGTAACTGTTACTCGCAACATGCGCTCAGCAAGTTGAAAATTAGTACGTGGCAGCCTTTTGACATCTAAATTATGGTTATAAAATTACTACCATTCGAATTTAATAGTTGCTTAACTCTTATCTGCACGAGCCTTTCTTCAACACTAATTTTAGCACAAACCCATCAGATTTAAAGTAACACCGCTACCTTTGACGATTATACATAAGTCAAGTACCTAGATATTACGTCTTTACCTTCAAACAGTCACCATTACAAAGAATATTGAAACTGCTCTGACAATATGAATGGTACATTATCGCGTGTTCTCAAGTAGAATATATTAACATCACAATGGAGTAAACACAAAGTAATTAAACAGTAGGTGCTGTCCCTTCAACCCTCATTTTAGAATTGTCATGTCAGGTCTATAAGAGTTAAGCAAAGATACAGCACGTTGTTGAACTACAGAATATGGCAAACACCATTTCATGGAAACAATAATGTAACCTTGCATGCCCTATATCCAGAGCACTTGCAGCCTACAAACTATAAAGCCAATATCTGTAGCTGTTACTGTCTCAGTTAACATATTCATTACTAAGCATGAAGTTGCAGAAGAACACGTTCACACACCACCTTAGACGAGATCCATTTGGGAGTAACCAGATGCGAGTATTTGGTCGAAGTCGTTTCTAAGTTCACGATATGATGTATACGTGGAAGGCAACTGTAAAAGTGGAGCGCACGTATGGGCTACGGGAAGACGCCGCAAACCTGTCACGTGAGTGAACTCAACCTCTATTTTGCTCACACAAACGACCTTTGAGGACGTCATGAAGGCCAGCAGACATTCAAGCCTAGCGCTATCGAGGGCTCTAACATACTGCTTTAAATACTGAAGCGACATGGTTTCAGCCCTTGATGCAAGCTCAGCCTGGAGAAGCGTGCATATCTTCTTTGCTGTTGGTTTCAGCGCATTATACAATGTGGCTATAGACGTTTCATCCGGGAGTAACAGTTTCAGCTCCTGACTTGCAACGGTACTCATAGCTCGCAAAGTGCGTCCTGAATCAGAACCTTGTGGGCAATCTGTATCAAGGCTGCCTCAATGTCGGTACCTTTAGGTATCTTGTGGCAGCCAAATGCGTCTAGCAAGTCGGCAAATATTTCCTCGTCCTCCTCCGAAAGGTCATTTCCCACAGCTCTGTCAATCAGCTGGCGATCATGAGCACTGAGATACAGTCTAAAGGAAGCCATGAGAACACCCTCAGACACGCTGTCTTCCCCGTGAATCACAGCAGCGATGAAAGCTTCCGACAGTCGAAGTGGGAAAATACGATGATCCAAAAATCCCTTGAGCAGAATTCTGCCGATCGATTGCCATTCTTCTGAAGCGTACTCGGCACTGAGAGATGGTACCCGAGAATCCTGACCGTCGGCCGCATTTGAAAGGAAAGAATCCCAAAACAGCGTGTAGACTTCACGGGATATGCCTGCAGCGTCAGCTCCTTGTTCATCTATCAACCCGAATTTAAGCTTTTGTTTCATAATGTTACTCTTTTTAAAGTAACTTACCATTTCGGCCTGAATGTTTGAACGATGCACCCTAAGAGAGACACATCCGTCTGAATCGATTTCCGCATCCGAAGCAGTTTCAGACGCTGGCGCAGAGAAAGCCGATGGAAACGCTTCATCGAAGGGATCATCCAGCCCGGTAAGAGAAGGCAGTGATGTGTTGCACCCTGATGACATGGCATCGTTACAGCTTGTCAGCGATCCATCTGAACTTGGCGTCGACGTCATCACTGGCAGGGTATCTTCCAACAGCAGACTTATTTGATCTGATCGAGGTCCAAAACTTATATCCGAGTCGTTGTTTGTATTTGCCACACTGCGTTTTGGCTCCTCTGCAAGAAAATGAAAAGAATAAAAAGAACCTTTCACTATTATTATTAGTAATATTATTGAATCCTTAAAATAATAAAACGAATTGTATTTGGGCGACCACTATATTGAATTTAGCTCTAAACTATTTAGCTTAGCAAGAAAAGTGAAATTTTTTGGCATGAAAACCATCAGCGTAGATCTAGACTGTAATTGGATTTGTATTGGACAAGAAGACCGATACCAACGTCATTGGCCAAGGTATGTTTTGGAAGAATCATATATAAGGATTACCCGTGGTTCGGTTGTACCAGATGCCAGATTCAGATTCAGATTCAATATCATTTATTCGTCAAGGCGATAATATTTATTACATAAATGATGATAGATGAAAGATAAACATCAATTTAACACAGGAGGCTCAGACTAAGGTTGAACACTGCTCTCGTCTGAGCCACCTGGAGTTGTTGTAACATAGACGAATGATGTAACTGGAACTCAAACAGTGAGAAAAGCACGAGATTTTCTATTATATGTTACTTACAAATTGTGAGTTGTGAGAGGGCTGACGTTGGGGGTGGGGGGGGGGGGACTGGTCGCGGTGGAGGGGAGGGGCGAAGCGGAGGGCTAAGCCGTGCCTTCTCTAAATTAGTTTACATGCATAGAGACAAGCCGTGCCTTCTCTAAATTAGTTTACATGCATAGAGACAAGCCGTGCCTTCTCTAAATTAGTTTACATGCATAGAGACAAGCCGTGCCTTCTCTAAATTAGTTTACATGCATAGAGACAAACACAATTGCTATTTGTGTGTCAGATCCGTTTGTCCTGACACATCTTATCGGGATTTATCTTTTACATGTGAGACATGCCTCGAATAATATATCGTGTTAAATATATCGAATGTGTTTTACTTATGTATGTAAATATAGGCTAGATATGTAACAATACAGAAACCTCCAAGTTAGCCAGACGAAAATTATTAAATCAGTGACTGGAGCAACTCAGTTACCTGCACCCCCCCCCCCCCCTCCCCCTCCCTACAGCCCCTCCGATACTCCCTACCACTACCACCTACCATCATCAGTGCAGAGGGTAGAGGATATGTGGCAGTTCTGTGCGATGGAGTAGAAGATTTGAAGGTTATTTGTAAGTCACAAAAAATCTAGTAAACTAGTTAAAACAAAAATCGAAATCCCTCAGTATCCCCTACACCCCCCCCCCCCAACTCTACCCCTCTTACCCGCTCCTCTCACACGCCCCTTAACTGGGGTTGGTGGTATTAAAGAAGCAAACCTTTAGACTGAAATAATAATATTAAGTAAAAGAAATAGCAAAGCTGTCATCGTACCTTACCCGCCCCGCCCCCCCCCCCTACTACACCTACACCCCTATCCTTCCCCCTCTCCCACGCTCCTTGGGCGTTGATGGTGTCAGGAAGCCAACTTTAAAGTAACATAACACACAAGCCAAAAAATCCCCACAAAAATAGCTTTAAAAATTAAAAAAAAATTAAAATGTCCGTCAGCGTCCCCTACCCCCCTCCCCCCCCCCCCACGTGCCTTAACCCCCCCCCCCCTTCTACGCCCTTAATTAGGGGTTTGGTTTAGGTGGTGTCAAAGAAGCCTTTAGATTCTAATAACTCACAAGCGAAAAAAAATCGTACAAAAACAGTTTTTAACAAAATTAAAAAAACAATCCCTCAGCATCGCCTACCCCCCCCCCCCCCCTTGGGGGTTGGATGGTGTCCAAGAAGCAAACCTTTAGACATTTAGACTCAAATAACTCGCAAGCCAACAAAATCGTAAAAAGAACTGTTTCATAAAAAATGACAAAAAAAACCCTCAGCACCCCCCCCCCCCAACCCTACGCACCTCACCCAGACGACCCCCCCCCCACTTCCACGCCTTTGGGGGTGTCAAAGAAGCAAACCTCTAGATTCAAATAGCTAACAAGCGAAACAAAAACAGTAAAAGACCTGTTTTAAAAAATTCGAAAAACAATCCCTCAATATCCCCTACCCCCCCACCCCCTCCCACGCCCTTCGGGTGGGTGTTCAGGGGTGGGTTGTGTGAAAGCTGTAAACTTGTAGACCAGAAGAACCCACAAGCACAAGAATCGTTAAAAAAAATTCTTTCCAATTTTTTGGACAAAATATCTCTCAGGTTCCACTACCCCCCCCCCCCCCCTCCCCCCCCTTACTGTGAGGGAAGAGTTTGTTGAATTTTAATTTGATATCACTATTGCAGAAATTAACTTAATTCTACTGCCCTTAGTATTGTCTTATGGGAACCACATAATTGTGAATTCTGGTCACTCTTTAAAGGCCCCATGATAGTATTGATACCACTTGATAGATTTGAAAATATCTACTTTCAAACATACCGGAAAACCAGAGCATTTATGTTTCTGATTTTGACAATTAATATAAACTAATATTGTTATCAACATTTTATGCATATTCACACTGGAGCCATTGGCCCCAGTAAGAAATGTATTACTGGATGAAGTGTGTAACTAGATCAATAACTATTGCCAGATGTAGTCTGCTCCCGTTTACCTATTTCCGGACCATTTTCCTTGGGTGTTGCAACAAGAATCCCGGGGTAAAATCTTCTATCCATCCTTGGGTAAAAAAAATTCTGGCATCCAGTACGTGACGTCATAATTGAATATTCATGAGTTGTATAATACTCAAATGTCGTGTTCATAGGCCTGTGGCGCACATTTTTTGTTGTTTTGGATTAACCAAATTTCCTACGATTGTACAGTGACTCGGTTAATCGTAAATATTGTGGGTACCACACTTGTGAAATCTGGTGACCCTTGAAGATCCTTTCATTCCTTTCAAAGCCTGGTTGTGTTAATTTTGTTCAAACACTGATGACAGAATTTTGTTTATAAATGGTATATTATACTGTGATGTTTTGATAGACGCGATGGACGCGTCGAGTGCTTTATTTGGGGAATGCCCAACAGCGAGTTCTTTGACATAGGTACAGAATTGTTGTAACAAGGCATTAGTTCCGCTCATGATTTGCGTGGTTTATTTTCTAGGATTGGACACTTCATTTTTATTATCCGTCCTTTTATTTTGATTGATGTTCTAAAAGTAGTATGTACTTGTCCATCGTGACTGTTCGCCCATGAAAACATGAACAGGTCGGCAAACATCGCCAATATATGTATCCGACCACACAATTTCATGTAAAATACAACCATATTAACGATATATGCCGAGTGACCCCTTGCGTATGAATAATCCCCGTTAAGTGAATGTGTCAAAGGCGAAATACAATTCTAAATTTAGCTTTATTTTGGACTTCACGAACGCGAAATTTCGACTTCACGAACGCGAAATTTCGACTTCACAAACGCGAAATTTCGACTTCACCAACGCGAAATTTCGACTTCGTTAACGCGAAATTTCGCCTTCATGAACGCGAAATTTCGACTTCCGGTCACGAAATTTCGACTTCCGGTCACGAAATTTCGACTTTGCGAACGCGAAATTTCGACTTCACGAACGCGAAATTTCGACTTCACGAACGCCAAATTTTGACTTTATGAACGCGAAATTTCGACTTCACCAACGCGAAATTTCGACTTCCGGTCACGAAATTTCGACTTCCGGTCACGAAATTTCGACTTTGCGAACGCGAAATTTCGACTTCACGAACGCGAAATTTCGACTTCACGAACGCGAAATTTCGACTTCACGAATGCGAAATTTTGACTTTATGAACGCGAAATTTCGACTTCCGGTCACGAAATTTCGACTTCCGGTCACGAAATTTCGACTTCATGAACGCGAAATTTCGACTTGAACAACGCGAAATTTCGACTTCCGATCACAAAATTTCGACTTCCGGTCACAAAATTTCGACTTCCGGTCACGAAATTTCGACTTCGCGAACGCGAAATTTCGACTTCACGAACGCGAAATTGCGACTTCACGAACGCGAAATTTTGACTTCATGAACGCAAAATTTCGACTTCCGGTCACGAAATTTCGACTTTCGGTCACGAAATTTCGACTTCACGAACGCGAAATTTCGACTTCACGAACGCGAAATTTCGACTTCATGAACGCAAAATTTTGACTTTAGCAACGCGAAATTTCGACTTCATGAACGCGAAATTTCGACTTCCGGTCACGAAATGTGGACTTCCGGTCACGAAATGTGGACATCCGATCACGAAATTTCGCCTTCACAAACGCAAAATTTTGACTTCCGGTCACGAAATATGGACTTCCGATCTTGAAATTTCGACTTCACCAACGCGAAATTTCGACTTCTGAAAGTGCGGTGACATGGCCCTAATACGCTGCCGTAGATTTCAGTTGGATTCACCGCCCTGCGGAGCAAGGGGCTGGCAGCAGTTTCACCAACTGCTGCCAGGTAAGTGACACCGATAACGGAGTTCGTGACTTGTGGTTTATTTGAGTTTAAGGGTGTTTAAATAAATCATTGAAACTTAACCGCTTCGTTTCGCCTTATTGCCTTCGCCACCACGTGTTAACGTAAAACCGAACTCAGAACGAACACTCAGTTGGGGTTGTCGAAATTAAGTTTAGAAATATTAGAACAACACAACGAGAAGTACATTAAAGTAGAGTAAAGACCCCTCCATTACCTAAAATATCACATTTGGTGCCGTGAACCTGCGGTCTTTTCACGTGGTTGAGCAACAAGTGGCTACATGGCGGAACGCCTTGCCCTTGGGTTAGAATTCATGGCTAGGTTAGAACTAGTGGTTGAGTGACGACGTTATAGACTTCCCCGTTCACGGAGGGAGGGTTGGAAATTTAGGCCGTGGGATACATTACCATGTGGGGATTCAGTCCGAGAAGCGTGAGGAATATGATTTGGGACCTGTCGAGGCTCAGGTAGGCCAGGACAGCTCAGCCAGGGGTGCGCCTCCAATTTTGTTGCACAATTCTAAGATGGCGGCTCGGCCTTCTTCCCCAAATCGGCCAGGCGATCACGTGACCGAAATGCCGGCCCCTGATTAGCCTGAATGTTCAGACGTTACAGTCTTGACACTTGTTCTTGTGACTGTAACGTCTGAACTCATCGCGTAGAATTGCTGTTCAGCCGCAAATTTTCGCCTTCAGCACAAATACTCACATGAATCCCAAAAAAAATTATATCCTAAACTTGTTCTATGGTAACTTCTTTAGTTCCGTGAGATATGGATTCGTGCCAACTCGTCGCCAATTTTGTATAAACGACAAGTTTTTATTCTGTCACAAAACTGTTTTGCCGCTTGGCGCCATGTTGATGCCCTGAAGGTGGCGCCACGGCCCAAAGCGATGTTAGAGGTAACTTTGTAGTATAGTTTTGTACGCTCAGCCTTGACATCAGTAAGCAATACGTTGCAGACCTGAATACACCACGTGTAAGATGCACCTCGTAAAAAAGTTTCAGAAGCATTACGGCTGCCGTTAGCCTTGACACATGGCTCTCTTGACCTCGCACCTAAAAGAGACGAGAGAGAGCCATAAAGCCAGTTTCGGTTGTGAGCGTTGATTTAAAAATCAGCGCCCTTCGGCCGTCGATTGCAGAAAGTACAGAAATAAACGGTCCTTATCAATTTGTCAAGTTGTTCTTCATACCTTTATAGTTCCAAGGGCAATGAGATTGAAAACAAACAAAATCCACCACGTTTCGTACTGGTGAAAGTTTTCAACAATAATTTTCAACAACTCTCCCCGCCGCCATGTCGCTGTTACGTCACAGTTCTCGTCGATCTCCCGGCAGACGGAGCTCGTTCCTCGCATCAGAATTTTTCCTAGGACTATGGCGTAAGCGTAACGCCCTTAAGGACCGTTTGTTTCTGTACTTTCTGCAATTGACGGCCGAAGGGCGCTGATTTTTAAATCAACAATCGCAACCGACACTGGCTTCATGGCCCACCGGCCCGCTCCCCAGAGCGGATAAGCCAGGGAGGGGCATGCAACAGGGCTAGGCTGCCGTATGTGCACAATGCGGAGCGGGGGTAACCCTATACTCTTTGCGAAGAAAGACATGGGAGATAGAATGATTGTTGTTGCTAGGCCCATTTTCAGAAATACGACGTCCAAGGAGCCTCGCGAGACGATTGACACAGATGAGAGATTGAGGAAGCCAGTAGAGCAGGTGCCCGGAGCGCATTGTCAAACCTGGGACCTATTGATCTAAAGCCCAGCGCGCTATCAACTGAGCTATGGAAACTCCCCGCTGATTTCACTTGTAAAAACAACAGGGGTAGGAGCGGAGGGTGAATTAAGTGGATTGGTGTTATCTAACGTGCCCGGGGCGGATAGCGAGCGGGGTGGATGGGCGGGCACTAGCTGACACAAGTGACAGTGTTCTTGTGCATCCGAATTATAAAATGAGACAAAAGTCACATGAGAGGTTTCAGTCGCGCAAGGGGCAAAACAATAAATAAATGAATTAAAACGCTAATGAACCAATGTCAAGCTGTGTAGAAACTGCGACTGACTGATCGCAAGAGATGGGAGCCTTGGCGAAGGGTGTCATCACTTGTGTGTGTGTGGGGGGGGGGGGGGGGGGGGGTGACGGCTCTGCGGATAGGACACAAGTTACGGCATTGCAATTTTTTTAAGGTAAATATAGCTCTTTCCCGCCAAAAAAAGTATTCAAGTTTATAGTGAAGGTCATCAATTTTTGCTAAGTAACAGTGCTGCGATAGAGTTCCATGGTGTCACCGGATAAACACGTTTGCCATATCACAGTCGAAACGGCGATGAGTATTACGATTCTTAATTGATAGAGTTTCTGCTTATTGTATGTTGCCTGGGCTTAGATTTGGCGGATAAAGATTGACAAGCAACTTTCACTCATTACACAGTGGCACACACAAATTTGTAAATAAAACATAGTTATAGCCGTAGATATACATAGTATACGATTTTAGAATCGAGTTTTGGCATTGCGCGCAGGGCGGCCGGGGTGTATTGGATATAAAAAACATTTCATCAGATACGATCATTGGCATGTGGAGACAAAATCAGGAATAAACATTAGCTTCCGATCAGTGTCTTATAAATAGACATTTCGGTTATGTCTCTTAAATTTACGGTACTGGGGAATTGTCCTTTTGCATACTTAGAAAATCCGTAGCCAGTAGCCTGTCTCTCAAACTCCTCTGAGCAGACGACGCACACTTTCCCAGACATGTTACATGGAAGACCACGCTACTTTCCCGGACATGTGTAAAGACCACGCTGTTTTCCAGCATGCACGTGGAACAGTTACCATGACAACAAAAAGAATAGCTGTGATTTTACAAAAATAAATATATAAAAGAAACCATAGCTAAACAAATAATACATTATTGAAGCGGTTTTTGAACAAAATCGTGCCGCCAAAGGAACGTGTTGTGAAAGACTTTGGTACCCCTAAATGGAAATCGTGGTTAAATGAGTCCGAGAAATGATCGTGAAAGACACTGTAAATCGCAATTTTTGAACGACCGAGTAGAGATTAGAGTACGATGACCTCTAGAATTATAACTCCGCTGTCGCTCACAAGCGGCGCTGAGGGTATGAACGACACATCAACATGGCGGCGAGCGGCAAAACACTTTTGTGACAAAATAAAAACTTGTCGTTTATACAAAATTGGCGACGAGTTGGCACGAATCCATATCTCACGGAACTAAAGAAGTTACCATAGAACAAGTTTAGGATATCAGTTTTTTTGGATTCATGTGAGTATTTGTGCTGAAGGCGAAAATTTGCGGCTGAACAGCAATTCTACGCGATGAGTTCAGACGTTACAGTCACAAGAACAAGTGTCAAGACTGTAACGTCTGAACATTCAGGCTAGCCCCTGATTGGCTCAGGAGTGCGCGTCCCGCCAAAAGCGAGTTTGCGCGGGATTCTCAGCGGGTTGGTAATATAAGGGGAATGCAGGATGGCCGCGCCCATGACACCGTGTTCGGTGAGCAGGCTACCCCGGGTTTCCCCAAGGTTACTGCTGATGTGACAACACCTCAGGGTGTCAGCAACCGAACTCAAAGCGTTAGATGGGATGGTTACAGGCCAGAGGGGGTGGGTTATGGGCCCCCAAGCGCTGTGCCGTTCGCTGGCAACCCCCATCAGGGGCAACTGCATCACTCTCGCTTAGCGGAGTCTGCATCCAACCCAGCTGACAGGGGCAACTGGCAGCCAGGGCCTGACAGCTATCAAGCAGCGGGCATTTCCCCTGGTGGCTTGGTGGTTGAGTGGTGATGAAATTGATTCACGAGAGTGTTCACAGGACAGGTGAATGGCTTGAATGTTTAGACTAGATTTTATCCTTTTGGATGGGGGATTAAACAAAGACTCATTTGGGATAACTTTTATAACTTTAACCAGTGTTAACGAAACTAGAGTTGGCAGAGATCTGTGATTTGTATTTTTTTTTGCAAAGATGGCGGACCTTTCAAAGTTCTAGAATGTTCGACAGGGTGAGGCAGTCACGTGGTCGGAATGCCGGTCTCTGATTGGCCAAGGGGTGCGCGTTCCCGTCAAAACTGGTTTTGGGCGGTAATTCTTTGGAAGATGTGGCCCCGGTTTCGAATACATGTTGATATGTGGTGTGACACTGGATGGGATCGTACTCAGTTGAAAAAGGTCTTGTGGTTTCCATTGTGTAGTGAGACACAGGGTTTTTTTTGTTGTGGTTTGGTGGGGCACGGACATGGTTTCCCACGCAGGTATAAGCGGTGGATGTGTTTTTTGTTTTTTTATCAAGTGGCTGTTCTGAAGCACTGGGTGACATGCTGGATCCATGTAGATCACTTCGGTGACGCAGTCCAGCATCAATCCCCAACTGTGAAGTAGAGGGCGGTTTACGTCACAGCCAGGTTGCCTCAGGTCTTCATGAGCCTGTTGCGCCTGGCGTGATAGAATATTCCGTTTTTTTAGCCATCTTGGGAGTCGCCGACCACGGTGTGTCCTCACAGGGTAAGGGCCCCTGAGGGGGGGTAGCCATGTCGCGTTGTCGATTTTAAGAAAAGGTCCATGTCGTGTGTCGATTTTAAGAAAAGGTCCATGTCGCGTGTCGATTTTAAGAAACGTTCCATGTCGCGTGTCGCTAAGTCTTATGTCGCATGTCGATTCTAAGACAACCCCAATGTCGCGTTGTCGATTTTAAAAATCGCCGTGTCGCCGTGTCGAAAAAGCCCCTATGGGGCCCTAGGGTAGTTGGCCTGGTATGGGCTGGAAACCAAGACAATGGGCTGCCTAGCAGGAGTTTTAGGCTGGCAGGGGAGTTACGTCCACAGTGTGTGTTTGTGTCAAGGTATCGCAGGGGGCGGATTTTGGTGAATTTCTATCTGATACGAGTTACCAGTGATTATGTGTGTGGTTCATTGGGATATCTTTAGATACTTTGTTGTAGCTGCTATGGTAAATTTGTGGGCTTGTTCAGCATTTTAGGGAGTAAGACTTATTAACTTAGGTTAAACTATGCTTACGGAGTAACATGGGTTAGAAATTATGTCCTGTTAATTAAGTCGCTTGGAGTTAAAGGTGTAACACCTGAGGACCTGTGTGTCATGTGTTGGAGTGTACGGTTGATGACCACCAATACCTATAGTGCTTGTGTCGGTGAGGAAGTGTGTACCAATTGGACTGGATGACCTCATTCATTCAACGGATGCTTGCTGAAGTGCTTGGCGGGACAACAGAGAGCGCCAGAAGGGCGCTACTTCTTGCTGATCTTACGGCATCTTCGGCCCCCTCCACCCGGGCGGCGCCCCAGGCACCAGCATCGGCGGCGTCACCGTTATCATAGGTGACCACGGCTTCATCGGCCGAACTTACGGCAGACATCGGCAGCGTCACCGCCATCATCGGCATCGGCGGCAGCATCGGCGTGCGCGACAACACGGCGGCAGCATCGGCGTCCGCGACAGCATCGGCGTCCGCGATAGCAGCGGCTGCTACTGCAGCTACGACAGTCACCGGCTGCCCGGATAGCGACGACATCCATGACGACGTCGCTACCTGTGGTCGCTACAGCAGCGGACATCCTGGCTGCTGCGGTGGCCGAGACTGAACTTTGGTCGTGTCAGATCAGGCCCAGCCGGCATTTGTGACAGCTTCAGCGGCGCGCTTGGCGTTACCAAGTGGTGGCGTCAATGCCGTGGAGCCTCGGGACGAGGCCCGGGCGCCAGCACGGAATCACTTCGCGGTCGGCCACATCGGTGACCCAGTGACCTCTCTTCGGCCTTGAACGATACAGACTTTGCCGGAAACGGCTATTGTGTGACTTTTTGTTTTGCTCTCAACGCTGATATAGCAATTTGTTTGATGTGTGGTCATTGCTGGTAATATTCAGGTTATATGACAACATGTTTGCTTTGGGTTTATAATGGTTCAACTTCGCTGTCATAATATTAGTGATTTGGGTTTAGTCGTTCGGGGGCGAACGTTTTAAAGGGAGGGGGAGTGTTGTATCCCAGGTCCAATACTTTTACGCCATACTGTAGTTTGCGCGCGTGAGGTACTATAGCAACCACAGCGGTGATGTCACCGCTTGGGTTGAGTTTGAAGTCAGTTAGTCAGTCAGCGGCGTTGCGGGAGGACGGATTTTAGCTAGCCAGCTAGGAGGGATTTCAGTTGGATTCACCGCCCTGCGGAGCAATGGGCTGACAGCAGTTTCACCAACTGCTGCCAGGTAAGTGACACCGATAGCGGAGTTCGTGACTTGTGGTTTATTTGAGTTTAAGGGTGTTTAAATAAATCATTGAAACTTAACCGCTTCGTTTCGCCTCATTGCCTTCGCCACCACGTGTTAACGTAAGACCGAACTCGGAACGAACACTCAGTTGGGGTTGTCGAAATTAAGTTTAGAAATATTAGAACAACACAACGAGAAGTACATTAAAGTAGAGTAAAGATCCTTACCTAAAATATCACACTTGTCGTGTCTCTAGTTCAGCATGTTACCCATTACGACCCTCAGAATTACGGACACAATTTCTATGTTCAGAGTCATTTTACGAAAAAAACGAGGAAGAAGACCCATATATTTTTTTCTCTTATTTGAACAAACAAGGAGCAAGCTTGTTACAGACAAATTTTTATTAATGTTGTCTGAGCCATTTTTTATCTGTTGAATATTTCCTGTCGAAATTCCAAAATTCTCCATTGACAGCCATTATAAAATTAGATGTGACCCCCTACCTATTCAACGTCATTTTGACAGAAAAGTAGGTAGAAGACATAGTCTTCAAGTCTATCTTTTTTATGTTATTTTATCGTTTTGGACACACGTTACTATCAGTTGGAAAAATTGTCAAGAAGTTTGTCTGAACAAAATGTAATCTATGCATCTACCTTAAGCTGTCCTTGGATGCACAACTAACCACTGAAGTTTTGTGCATATCAGAATTATAACCATTCGAGTAGGTGTATCTAATATATGTGCGGTTAGACAGTTGATAAACCAGAATGCGGTTGTCTCATGAGTGACTGTCAGTGTCAGGCGATCTAATGTGCTGCGCGGGGTTTTCCATGTCGTATGACGTAATAATCATCATTACTCGGATGTCTGCGCGGTACCTATGGTTACGTAACAACGCTTCTTATATGGACTGAGCAGGTGAGGACAATGCGTTCTCCCGGCAGAGGGTGTTACGCTTACGCCATAGTCCCTCTGCCCCACGTCAAAATTAACCATCAGAATTATCCTTCATACGCGAGAATTGAAATCAATCTAATCGAAGATAAATTCGCAGTTTGGCCTAGAATACACCACTGTTTAGCATTTACTGTGCCACTGATACCATACCGGACGAATGCATTTGAGTTTGATTAATTTAAAGCCGTGCTACTTTCGAACTATATTTTCGAGTGCGGACGAGGTCAAAGGCGTGGAGCGTTTGGAACTTTGACCCCGTGCTATTTTGAAATATTTTTTCACTTAACCCTTCCATTGTGATCATTCGACAACGGAATGTATATATTTTTCAAATTCTGCATCGAAAATTCAATATTCAATCTAAAAAACCCTCTAAAACCATTCGTGACCCCAGGACCGTTGAGGTCAACTGTGAGGTTGGCGGTGACGTGGGGCAGAGGTGATTTGAGAAACGAGCTCCCTCTGCCGGCAGAGTGAGGACAATGGTGCTCCGTTTGTCGCAGAAATGTAAACATCGATGATTTGCCTCAAAATACCACACTTGCAACAGTCTCATCGAACGGACCACATGCATTATCGAGAGATAAATGTCTTATCTTTACCTATATTATAATTTTATAGTTAGCAATGAATAGACAAAAGCAAACAAAAAATAGTTTCACACCCACTCGATTCTTCACACCCAAACCGTGCAGCCGGCCGGTTCCCAACACTTAAACGTTGACTACAATGAGTGGGCGTCACGCAGCTGTAGCAAGGCACCAACATGATGCGCACTCGTTCTAAGAGCACGTGTTTTTTTGTAGGTTCCCACAAGACCCAAACCGGAAATAGAACCTGCGCGAATTGTACAGCCCTACAGACGCCACCCCAGTTAATATGACATCACCGGGCCGGTGCTGGCTGATGCTCATGTGCTGGGCTGATGTCGGGCGAGCGATGGCAAGCGCGTGCACTTGAAGCACAATATGATAATAACACAAATTGGCGCTGTAGTGGTTTACGGAAAGTGTGGCTATTCTCCAGATAGAAAGTGCCTCAAACTGAACCTTCGACATCCTCAAGTTATCAAATATCATTAGTTTTAATTGACCTGAGGTACATATGAAAATTTGTGTCTGATAATGGGCCGCTACCTCTTTTTGAATTTCGTTTGGGGTTGAAGCAAATCCGACCGTTCACTTCGCTTCACTTTAGACGCCATCTTGTCACTTTTTACTCGGAATGTGACAGTTTGATGTGCTTAATATGCTACTGATTTTTGAAAATAGACAGTCACTGACATTATCTGTGACTATAATTGCTTAGTGTAATGCCATATAATCATATAATCGCGTACTTCATTTTACAACTATGTTGTGAATGGTATCGGAAACCGAATTGTCACACTGACAGCCGGAAATGAAAAGTGACAAGACACAGAGCGAGACAGACGGTCAGCAACAGTCTCAGTTTCAGGTTTGAATATGGTCCCTAATCCTTTAGGGGCATTATGTTGGCTATTTCATAGAGGCTGCAGCAAGAAAGCAGTAATTTGACCAGACGCCTGTGAAATACAACGCGCGTAGCATGTATTTTCGTCACCTTTTTCGCAGACTGCATCACCGATGCTCAGATCAATAAACGTCAAACAACCATTATATTATGTTACATCGCTATATGTGCTGATAAAATTCGGGTGGGTTTAAAGTTACTTGTGGAGCTGACCGTTGCAACGGCTGTACCAAAATAAACATAAACAGGAAATGTTACCTTTGACCACAAGCAGTGTCAACGGCCACCGCCAAAGAAAAAGTGGCGCTCCGGACGCTTCTATTGTCTCATATAATATAGCGCTTGGGCCCCCTGTCGGTGGCACCGGTAAACGACTTGTGTACACACGTTTATGACGTTTCAAATCAGCACAAGTTTTCATTTTTGTGGCGGACAATTCATGAATTTGAAATGTTTTGCTCATTGGCAGATAATTGGTGAGCGATATGGCAGGTGTTTATTGTCTGTTATGAAGCTTAAGGCCTTAGGTTTGTGTTCTTATACGCAAATTTGGCATTCAAAAACAGCGAAACCACTCCACATGCAACTTTAAGCTAGCCCGCGCTGGGTCTTTGACGATCCATGGTGGAGGACGGCATCCGGCCAGTGCTGGCAAGCGTCGATTTCGCTCTGGTCAGCCAGCATCGGGCTAGTGTAAATGCGCCAATTTACACGCCTGTATCTGGTCAGTGCTGGATGCTATCACAGGACCGGCGTCGGGGGCCCCGGCCATGCGGCACTGGCTCGGCACTGGCCCGGCACTGGCCCGGCACTGGCCCGGTGGTGTAATGTTAAATAGGACCCGACCTAGCTGACTAAGGGGCTTAGTCGGCTAAAGTTACCATGTAAATGATTTTAGCAGACTAAGCCCCGTAGCCGGCTAAACTATGCACGTGAAATGGACCATAGGGAAAAAATAGCTTGGTTGACAGGTTGAGGCGAAGTACACATCTGTCAGAAACGGACACCAAACTGGGGTCTTAACTGGTCGCTAAAATCCCTCAATACAGTTCCTCGGAACAGGAACCTTGTCAGTGTATGGGGTCTCAGGGACAACCAGAATAGGATAGTGGGACATGGGTAATTCAGTACGTATCAGGAAGAGACAAATGTGTGTCTTCCCCAATAAGACACGGTGTCAAAGGGAGCAGGACATTTAGACTCACTCTATCTACCACGGGGGGGGGGGGAGGGGGGAGGGGGGTAATCGTGAGTCGTGCTCCCAGATAACGAAGAATAAATTTCTTTATTTCCAGGTCACGATAACATAAAAAGGATGACTCCCAACATACATAGGAAGGGCGGATACATGATATAAATTAACCATTTCCCGATTCGCGCTTATTTATGATTAAAATTCCCGGTTCACGATTAATGAAAATCCTTGATCACAGGCGGTCGGCTAATATCCCATTCCCAGTTCACCAAGAATTATTTTTCTTATTACTAGTTCACGATGAATGTGCAGATTATTTTGTTATATATTTGCGCTTGTACCACTAATATTATTATAATTATATTTTATTATTCTGGTCTCCCAGGTATCAGAATCGACACCGAAAGTCTTCATGTCCTGTCTGTCAACAGATATGGCCAGTGTTACTGGATTTTGTAGTCATGAACGAACTATTTATGCGTACTGTAAACGAGAATGCATTCAATGCTTCTTTTTCGGCTAAAATATAGCAGACTATTCACCAGAAAGTTAGATTTTGGTTGCCATGGTTTCATATCATGAACAACTAGCGCCACAGAATATTGTTTGGTCATATCCGGGGAGTGGCGGCAAAAAAGACACAGCGAAGCCATATCTCAATTCGTCTTATAGGACAAAGGATCTTTTCCCTACCTAAAACATTGGTAGTCGCACATCATACAATGGTGAGAATGGCGAGTTATATATTTTGTAACTCCCCTTCTGATTGGTTACACTGACGATGTCACACGAAAGTTGGTTGGAGAATCATTGGTAAGGCGCCGGGCGTGACACTTATATGGTGGTTGCACCGATTCGTCTGCAATTGATCTGCAAATCGCTGGGTGACTACAAATATCTCATTGGATGCCAATCTATAACGTATGTATCGTGAGGTACATACAACACATACCTGGTCCAGTTATATTTGTTTGACGTTGAGTTTCATTACCCACTTAATCTTATACTATCTTATGTTATATAACTACATGTAGCACTTTGATATCATCATGACATCTTCGTCGCCTTCGCTATCCGGAGTTATTGGATCAGACGGGTTAGGAGATAGTTCGGACAGTGACATGGTCAAGGACAAACCATCGCCGATGATATCGGAAACGCCCGAGAAGAATGGAGATGTCGAATGTGTGATGCTTCAAGGTCAAATCATGGTCGATCTCGTCACGTGGAAGAACTTCATCGAGAGAACCTCGTTCCACGGCATCAAGTACATCTTTGAAAAGTCAGAGTTCAGTTTCCGGAGGTAAGATAAAAGATAAAATGATAAAATGCGAACGCGGTTATATCTATGGCAGTGCATCCACACATCATACCCCCACTCAAAAAAAAACACTCCACCCCACCCCAGCCCTACCCCATACCCCCAAGTCCTACCCACACCCGATAGCCCACTCCCTACACGCTCCCCCTACCCTCGTGTTCCTGTTACATGGGTGGCGGCCATCTTGAAAACATGGCGGCCATCTTGAAAATATGGCGGCCATCTTGAAAATATGGCGGCCATCCTGTAAACATGGTGCCATCTTGAACACAAGTGTGGCCGATATGTATAAATTGTCTTTGGATTCCTATGTCTCCCAAGCGACGTCTTAATTCATTGCATTTCTATGTTTGGCAGCAGTTCGAAAGGTATCGGGATTACCATCTTGAAATTTTGATTGGCTAATTTTCCGGAGAAGAATTAGTGCCTTTTGTGTCTTGATATCACTATTTGAATTCTGACCCAAAAATCCACTTGCATGACTATTGGTAATAGTGCAGATCGGATATTTTAACTGTAGATGTCAGTAGAGAGACAAATTGATTATTGAATATAAGCGATATTTTTCACAAAAGATTAACAGTAGGTAATATGTATTAAATAACGGTTATATGTATAATGCGACATGCCAAACCTAAAATGGTTGTTCTCAATGCAATTCTGAATGAATGTATCACAGACTATTCTCTCACAAACGTCTCAGAATAGGCAATGTGTTGAGCATGGGGGAATATTACCTGAGATATGGAACTTGACGGGTTAGACACAATGAAAAAACATCCCAATGAGATTGCGATATAGATGCCGAGATGAACCAAACAGTTGGCAGGAAATGATCGTTATAGTATAGAGATGTTTGGAAGCATTTCACGCATTCTTATTGCATGCCCTAAATGCTCTTTTTACTTACTAGGTAAATGTTTTATTATATTATATTTGTATAGAACAAACCTAAATACAGCAACCTCGTGGATTATTGCAATTTATTGTCTTCCGGCGATATTTGTTAAATGTGAACCTAAGCCGTATGAAGAAATTTAGTGCTACCTCCGATGAGCCTTCGCGTAGCTACCTGAGGAATTGTGTAGTTTGGAGGAGACAACACTGTCTGCCTTTCTGTCTTATTCTAGGATATTGTGGCTGGTGTGTGTGCTGACCGCAGTCGGATTATTCGTGGGTCAGGTGGCTAAGCGAGGGCAGGTTTACTTGGAATACAACACCAACGTGGAAGTGAACGTTGTGTATCAGAGGGAGATTTCTTTTCCTTCTGTGACCTTGTGCAACCAAAACGCCTTCAGGGGAGCGTACCTACACCCCATCAATGTCATCATCTCAAATAGTATCTATATTTTCCGTATGATCATCTCAGTCTGCATCCTCATTTTAGTCAGTATCCTCGTCTCAATCAGTGTCCTCATTCCAAGTCCATATATCCGCACAAGTAATGTTATAACGGTTTTCAGCCATAACGTGTAAACCTTATTTAAAACGGCCCGACGTTTATCCAGCCATAAATAATTTATTCAGGTAATTAGAAATTCGACATGGAAGTAACTTGATCTGCCCGTCTGGATCTCAGTTGATCTAGCGGTCTGGATATAAGCTGATCTGTCGGTCTGGATCTTAGCTGATCTGGCGGTATGGATCTAAGCTGACCTGTCAGTCTGGATCTAAGCTGATCTCTCGGCCTGGATCTAATCTGATTTGTCGGTTTGGTCTCAGCTGATCTGGCGGTCTGGATCTAAGCTGATCTGTCGGTCTGGATCTCAGCTGATCTGTTGGTCTGGATCTCAGTTAAAATATCGGTCTGGATCTCAGTTGATCTGTCGGTCTGGATCTAAGCTGACCTTAAAGGGAAGCGCCAGCCCGGCCTCTAACGCTGCTTTGCCGTTTCATATAATACCCAATTGTCTATCCTCCAAATTATAGAATTTTTCGTTCTATCTGTAGCTCACAGATTCAAACAATTAAAACTGCGAGGCTCGGAACTGCCGCTGTTCATCTGTAAATCGCGGCCCTGATCTCTCTCTCCACGAGTTATAACATAAGGCGGCACTATATGAATAGTCACAATATGCGTCACTGCTCACGGCAAAATGGCGCTCTGCTGGACATTGCTGGGGGCGGGTTGCCTTAATTTTTTTCTCCTTACCAGTCGGCCGAAACGAAGCGTTAACACTGGGCAATTTAATTTTAAGGTGTAAACTTTCGGAGCAGATCGCGATTAAATAGGTTGGACACCCGCTTTAAGCTGCTCTGTTGGTCTGGATCTCAGTTGATCTCTCGGTCTGGATCTCAGTTGATCTGTTGGTCTGGATCTCAGCTGATCTGTGGGTCTGGATCTCAGCTGACCATACCTACTGAGGGTACAGATGCTTCGCCAGATAAAAAGGAATTATTTTCTAATCAATTCTTCCACCTTGTTCTTTACTTGCAGACTGACAGAGACGGTACGCTCGGATCTATTCGAGATCATAGATTTCATGTACAGCCGCAATGTAACAGGTTAGCCTAATCATGGCACAGTCGCTGCTGTTGCCATGTCATTACACGTAGTGGCGAATGGCCAAACTCAAATTCATAACCAAACATTAATAATATTATAACGCCTTTCAACCAGGAAATGTAACCCCTATTTAAAGCTGTTCATACAGTAATTTTCCAGTTATAAAATGATTGTCAACATCATTTGAAGACATGTATCGGACACACCATCTGATTGTGTGAAAATTAACATAATAAAATGGAGAAAAAAAACGCCAGCGATGCTCGAAGTCAGAGGCGATCACTCGATGTTTCGCGACGTAAATGTAGATTTCCCTTTGAAGGGCTGGGCGCTGTGCGCATGAGACTTTTCCTTTCGTTAACTACTCCGTTACAAAACATCGCAGGTTAAAACACTATTCCAGATGAAATCAACGCATCGAACACCTATACTGGTTGCCTCCTTTCTCAAAAATACAAATTTTATCGATTTATTATAATCGTTCGGTACGGTACCGTAAAAAGTGCCGTAAATGCTAAAACTGGTGTATTTAATGCCAAAATTAATCATTTTTTCGATCTTATCTATTTTTAATTGTCGCATATGAAGGAAAATCCAGCTCCGCAGCTCGTTACGCTCGATAAGGTGGAGGTATTCGGTAAATTTATTTGACGTGCGGTCAAGGCTTAAACATCCGCCTTTACCGCCTAAAACAATTACAATTAGGCCTACTGTAAGCAGCTTGCCGTATGCTTCACAAGAGACGCCCCCGGCACAGACATAAACCTCTGACACATGCACACAACCTGCAGTACAAGTTTATGTAATGATATATTAGGGCGAATTAAGTTTCTTCGTCGACAGCATAAATTACCTTATGTGTTTCCCCCTAAGTGTCGAGTATTAATCTGCATCTCTCCTCCCAGGGGATATATCGCGAGTGCTGGCTGGCTTAAACAGTAGAAGTGTGGATGCCTCGGAGTTTATGCGAGCCGCCGTTCCTAAGCAACCGAATGATATGCCACAAGCATGTGCATGGTATACGTCATCCCGTCAAAGATATTCTTTATGGCAAGCCGAAGTGAGATTAATTTTGAATATTAATCTAGATGTATCACTTCGGAATATCTGAATTAATAAATATACGCTCGCATTTTTTAGGTAGCACCTATCCATATTACGTAGCCATTCGCCTTATTCACATGTTGGGAATTCCCACGCGAGAACGAGGCTATACCTGCAAGTTGGCGCGCGAACGGCTAGTGCATATGCTGTGTGGCCTTGGTGAGTGGCACAAGGGCCTTTCACTCCTGCCGTCAATGGTCACTATTAAGTCTGTCAGGTCATTATTGTTCAGACTAATTAACAAATGATAACTATTTCTGCAAATTGTAATATTTTTCGAGCACCTTTGACAATAGCCGAACGTGTAGGCCTATGCCACACGGAACGGGTGACCCCCTCCAACTGGGGGGTATCCCCGACCAGCAGTGGGATGCTATCAGTTCAACAGAGCTTATCTGCTTAGTGGAAGACAGCTAAGGTCCATATGTTGATTTCTCCGTTGGAAAGTTAACGGCAAATTAAATCAAACGTTAATGGTGTTTTTATTACAAAATTTGCAGGGAATGGTTGCTCGAGGTACAAGACGCACTGTAACGCATTGCGTAACGTTGAAGACCGCGTAGCTCAGTCGGTAGAGCGTTTCCCTTTTGACAGTGGGGTCGTGCGTTCAATTCCCGAGTGGTGCAATTATTTATTTCCCTGCATTTCGTGCAAAAACACATTCTCCCATAAAGTGGTCATCACTGTTTTAAGATTAGTCTTGTGCATCTAGCCGTAAACGACCGATTAGTTCATGCAACGGCACAAGCACAGTCAATCAATACGTGCATGGAGATGGAGGGGGAGGCGGGGGGGCAGAATTATTGCACATTCATTTGGTCCCTTCATGAGATAAATATGTCAGCATAATTCCATATACCCAGCATAATATCTCCCCATGCTCCGATCATGCAATACTGGGTAAAACACGGGGTTCAACAACGCTGGTGTGCACAAGTTTTCACTTGGTTTGATTGGGGTGTAACGGCACTTTAGGCCTGTAAGGCTATATATCGTGCCATTTCGCGTGGGTCTATCATATGAGTACTAGGCAAAGAATGTCCGGGTCATAGGATTCACTCAATATTCAATAAAAATACTCATAATAAAAACAAAAACTATAGTATGTCCATAGATTGATATGTCACAGCACAAAGATCCTAACTAACTTGAAAAGCGAGTAAAAATTATGCTGGGGGGGGGGCTTCCATGTCAATTGACCCTTGCTGCATGCCGCGGGGAAACACCCCACTTTTTTCAAATATACTCGCCCCAAAAGAGCCTCTTTTTTCCCATGTACTTGCTGCAGAACACACACACAACCTTTTCATCTGCCTGAAATCGGTCATTTTATTACTGAAATCACCCGGGAGCTTTTTCGCAGCGAACCCGCAGCAGTGTCTGGCAATATATTTCACGCGTTGGACGAGTCACGTAGTTTGTGTTTGCAGGCACAGCCTCGTTTTGGCGTCAATATGGCGATTCCGTGAATAAGGCGAATAGATACCGCGCAGACATGCGAGTCATGATGATTATTACGTCATACGACATGGAAAACCCCGCGCAGCATATTAGATCGCCTGACACTGACAGTGACTCATGAGACAACCGCATTCTGGTTTATCAACTGTCTGACCTCTGATATATTACATCATTCTACTCTGATGTTTATGATTCTGATATACGCATTAAATTCGGTGGTTAGTTGTGCATCCAAGCACAGCTTCAGCCGATTTTATGTTTGAAGCGAGTGACGGCTAACCACCTGAATGTAGGCAGCACGTACAGGCCGTTGGTGCCAGGCATTGACGCAGAGCATAAATATCCCTGTCTCGTGAGGCCTCGATCAGATCCCGTAGTGACTGTACAGCCCTGAATCGCATATACGTGTTTGTGACAACAAACTCACTTTTGGAGAAAAAAGTTAACTTACTGTGACGGAAGTACATTTTGTCTGGTGGCTTCTACAAGACGGCAAAAGCAAGCGACATGTCGTTACAAAATGCTTGCAAAGAAGAATATAGAGGGCGACGGGAGGTATGGTGACGCGGCGGGAGGGAGGATGAAGGAGGATTACACCCCTCCGCTCCCCCGACCAACGTGTGATTAATTTCAGTTCATATTGTGACAGAAATGGATTTGACTTGTCTTATCATTACGCCTTGCTATTGGGACTTGGATTTGTAATCAAATTGGGCGGCTACTCTCATCACAGATTCAGGAAACATAGGCCACACAACATGCTTCAGATCCAGGACAAATTACTTCACTCACTGACTCAGTCTGATCAGCTGATCACCAGATGGCAGACCACATGATGAGCATTGCTGGCACATCCCAAATGAAACCGGACCAAAAAATATCTCTTCCACCTGAAATCTATGGATCTATCAACATTAAATCGAACTAAACAATTGCTAACGAATAATTTAACAGATGGCAACCGAACAGCCTCAACAGGCTGCGAGATTGAAGATTTGCAAGCACTGAGGCTGAGCACATGACACGCACCGCGAAAAGAACCGGCAAGTCGAAACTTTGGACGATAACAGCGGACGATTTGAAGCCAATCAACTCTTCCGATCAACGCCATTTAGTTCTACTTACTTCAAGGAGAAGAATATCCAATTCTCAAGTGATGTCAACTACCCGAGATAGCAGTATTTCCAGAAACAGAGGATTCAACCCACGAGGGACCGACATCGCAAGACAGCAAGCGGCCATGACAACGGATGTGACGCGCCATCTCATTAGTATGCAACCAGGCCGGGTCACCAGGTCATCAGAGCAGACGGCGTTTTAATGTTTACATCGAATTTGACAGATAGTTTTAAAAAGTTTTATAAAAGTATTCGTCTAGAATATCGAGTTTAACGAAATAGTGGTAAATATTAGCACGGAAAGTGGAACATAGAGCCAGATATCCAGGGGATATTCATTTTTTGTCTAACCAGGGGTTAGCATTAGCTCACCTTTACTTTTACGAGCCTATCGCACGGTGAAATTCGGTTTAACCCAGATGTGTCATTCCTGGTGTTAACCCTATTGAACCTGAGTGAAGCTTGGTGTAGTTTGAGTTTAAGCTAGAGGGCTTGGTCAATCCGTCAGATGAGTAATTCCTGGGATCCGACAAGCTAGGCTTCTTTATCTTTGGTAGCATTTATGACAGGCCATTGGGCACTTTAGGAGATTTGAGTTATGTAACCAGTCTATTACAGGTTCTCTTACAACAGATGTAGCATTCCTGGGGTTAAACCTGCAAGCTGGTTATAGGGAATAGTGAGATAGGTGTTGAGACTTTTTAGCGACGAGGTGCGCTGTAGACACATTGGAATTTAATATGAAGTGAATATGTTATAACCTTTAGTTGACGCTCCAGATTATACCGGCGTATGAGTGACTTAACCTGTGTGCTGTGTGAATGATTAACTCTCAGGGAGTAGTGGTGAATTTCCACAAAACCTGAATGCAAGACGGTTAGATCCTGACATTAACATTAATTAAGGGTCCAGGGAGGTGAAAGCCCCCCAACGGACAACCTAGTTTAAGGCTGTAAGGGTACGTGTCTGATTGAGCAAATAAATAACAGAAAATTACATATTGGGTACGGAGTTATATGTGATCACCCACCACTTTCGAGCTCTAGCGGCTAATACCGTTACAATATGTTATCTCTCATCGCGCCTCCTAATCAGTGTCCAATTATGGAATAAATTTTAGCGAAATCATGGATAGAGAGACCCCGTCAGTTCGTGGTGTAAAGTTTTCGGCGTCCATTCGGGACTCCATGGGGTCGGAATACTATATGAACAGACGACAATAGCCTTCCAAAGTAAGTTTGTAAAAAAAATGCTTCTACCCCATCTCACCCCACCTTCTGTTTTCAAATATCCGCTCTATAGGGGTAGGGCCTATCTTTTCCATACGGGTATGTGTTTAATCACAAATGTCCGCTCCCTTGGGCACGAAGGGGCACCAGCGAGGTTGGGCCGCACTCTGCCAGAGGGACTAAACTTTAATCGGAACGCCCTCTGCGGAGAAGTGGCCAAACACCCTTTAGGGCGGTTCTCGGGGAAGTGACCAGATACACTTGGTAATGTTAAAACTCTTCTATACATAGAAGATTTATCAATGACATAGATCATTATTTTTCTCTCTCCGGAACATTTGAAGAACGTTCTCCGAATGTTACCAACTAATGTTCCATTAGCAACCAAATAAGAACCTCTAGCAAATGTCACGACACACCTAGCTTAAATTGAGACGATTATTCCGGAGAAGTGGCCAGATACACTTGGTAACGTTAAAATTGATGTATATATGTAGGATTTATTAACGACATATATCACTTTTTCACTCTCGGGAACATTAGGAGAACGTTCTCCGAACGTTATTGACTAATGTTCCGTAAGCAACCAAATAGGAACCTCTAGCGAATGTTACGGGAATGTTCCCTGTTTGCCAGATTAGACAGTTGTCTGCTTCATTTCTGTGAGTGCACCATCATGTTCGTTTAATGTCCTGGAAAGGTTCGCTCGTAAAATTCCCCCAAAATATTCCTTGAATATTAAAACAAACTTTCCCTGAATATTAAGAAGACTTTCCTGAAAAACATTCCCGAAATGTTTTTTGGTAATATTCCCGTAACATTGGCGGAATATTCAGAGAATATTATTTTGTTACCTGAGTGGACATCTTCGGTCATTTCCACCTACCCCCCACCCCGCTTTTTAGAGACCCCCCCCCCCATCCCCAACCCCCGGTCCCCCCCCCCACCCCAACTTCCAATATCCTAGATCCGCCGCTGTGTGTCCTCCCCTAACTTTGAATGCATATAACGTAACAAAATTTATTGTCCAGCAAGTTCCTGATCCTGGGTTCGGTGGCAAGCAAACTGTTGATCCCGGTATCGGTGTCCAGCAAGTTGTTGATCCCGGTTTTGGGGTGCCGCAAACTGTGCATCCCGGTTTCGTTGGCCTGCAAGCCGTTGATACCGGTTTCGGTCTGCAACAAGCTGTTGCTTCCACAATTGGTCAGCATATACCGCCATTGCAGGCCGCAGAATTACAAACCATGAGCGTATCGTGCTGTAGCCTGGTGTTATCTACCGATTATTTAGTTAAGCATATCGCATTGAAAATATTATTGTTTTTCAAACCGTTGTTATCGCAGAGGGACTTTTACCTTCAGAGGCGAATTCGGTATCTGATTTCTGGTCTGAAGGGTATCTCATGCACAAGGTGCTTTTTGTAGCATTTGCTTTTCAGATGCACGAAGTATGGTACGCATGAAGGATATGGAACAGGAGTTTGCATTGGCTTAGTTTTACAGATTGTTGATTGACGCTTCGCTGTTTGAATTCTTCTGTGAAGAGCTTTATTACATTGATTGATAAAATTGCCTTATTATTAGTAGAGTATAAGTGTCACTTGCTTTAACCCGGTACAGGGCGGGTGGGGGTTAACTAGAAAAATATTTGTGAACAATTGTTTAATACATGATAAGTAAGTCGGTTGGTACTTTTATGAATCATATGGACAGGTTTCGCTTTATGTGTTGAATAATTTTTGTGCCTGGTACCAGGAGAATAGACCGATCCAGGCTGTCAATTAGTCACTGACGTTACTGCTGCTTTTATCCAATCATGTGGTGCAAAAAGGCCTTCCACGTGCGTCGGACAAACAAGTCGGACAAACAAAGCAGTATGTCGCCTAGTTGTCAGTTTCAGAGATGAGTACTTCTTATTTCTACCTACCTTGTACCTTGTCAATTTCATACTCATGTAATATAGTCGAAGTGTACATGTGCGTGGTCAGATAAGAGGACACAGCATTGTCACTTAAAATATTTATTTTCCACAGGAAAATAACACCCGCAGTCTCGTTGCGGGTGTTTAATTCATCTCAGTGATGGTAGACCCTGATGGACGGCAAAGTGGAAAAAGAGGCTAATCTGTTGGTGCGCCTTTGGTTCGAAAAGAGGTCTTCCTCGTTGAGCGAATTTAAGATAAAAGGAATGTCCCCAAGCGGAAGCTGATGTTTAAACAGCAGTGCCTCACTATATGGCACCACATACACAAATACACAACACTAGATGGCGACACTTTTAACAACAAATTAACTCAAAGAGTACCACTAGGGATCACCTCTGTAAATCTGAAATGCCATAAAACTGACTTTGTCACACTCACGATAAAAGAAAAAGGACTCACGCGCGGGCGGGGCTTAGTGGAGTGTGGATCGGTCTATTGTTGAGTCTGTTTCTTTTTGGAAAGCCTACTTCTTTTGAAGGACCCTGTTGATTCTACATCGATTATTTTAGAAAAATTTCCTAGGCTGCTGCGTATCGCTGGTGGCTTGCAGAACACATGAAATACGTCGTGTCAAAACAGTACGCATAGTGGGATCTCCTGCTTTATATTTATTCATTCACAAGATAGCAAAAGAGCACATCATGGTACAGCTTACTATTTAACTTTAATACAGTAATGGCAGAAATGTGCACAGATTATCCGACCGACGTTTAGACGCACTCATCCTTCAACCCTCCTTTGTCAAAATTGTGGATCCATCACAGAACCACGTGATGGGTCGCATTATATCTACATAACCAATGTGTATGACTGGAAAAAGAAAATCACGGCTGCCCTAACTTAAATACAAATACCGTGATCACAAAGTTATGGAAGGCATGGCAAAGAGAAAACAATACATTAACATGATTTAGTCTACTATATGTTTAAAAAATACACAAACTTGATTACTGTTGTGCCTCACCGTGCCAGGTGGGCCTATTTCATTCATTAGGATGTTGAGGCTCCAAATAATGATTTCATTAGTGGTTTCCTGTACTGTCTTTTTTCTTCAAAACACTGTTTCTTTTTAGAAAAAAAAACGCACAAAACTATGTGACATAATGGCCGCCTGACTCTGTTTACCTAATCTCGGATGCCGAATTCAACACACCACAGTGAATGCACAGGGCACGCATACATACATTGACATCACAAAGCTCGGAACGTTAGACTGAATCTACATATACATCTGGTCCACTTTTATCAGGTTGATCGACGCAACATCGCGATGTATCAGACACAAGCTTTTGCAGCGCTCGGACGCTCATTCTCGTCCGTCCATTTCCGGTTGCGCATGCGTTGTGCCAGTGCCAGCGCCAGGTAGTCGAGAAGGTCACAGATGGTGAGGACGCTAGCTCCGAGCAGGAGTCCCAGAAAGCCGCCCACCTCGCTCAACAGGCTCAGCAGCTCGAAGGCCTGCCGCTGGCGAACGCGCTCGTAGCTCAGTTCCTTGTAGAACACGTCCATCTGGATGAAGTTATCTCTGAAGATGAAGAGCCACTGTTTGATGTAAAGTATTATTTTAACGTCAGTGTTTATAGTTTATAGCAATGCGCCAGGTAAAAACATGTTGCTACTTCAGGCCGAGCAGTTTAGTCCCATAGATAATAATAATATAATAATATATTGCAGATAATAGAGCTGCACGTTTCTCGCGGGTACTATTTTGGTGTTTTGGGGACCAACAAAACGACACGTAGGTCTTGAAGGGGTGCACACCACGCTGATACCTTGCTGCATCTGTATGACTCATTACAGGCTAATGCTAGAGAATCCACTGGGTGTCTCTTGTCTCCAAATGCCATTTGGTCTACAAAGTTGCTTAAGTTGACAAAAGTTAATTAAATTGACAAAAATAATTAAGTTGACAAAAATTAATTAAGTTGACACAAGGTTATTAAGTTGACAACAATTCATTTAGTTTAAAAAAGTAAACTAAGTTGACAAACATTGATTTAGTTTTAAGTTAAGTGTTATTCAAATAAAATGTATTCTGTCGACAAAAGCTGCTTTTGTCCATACCAAATAGTTTTTGCATACTTTGTCTCGATGGAAGCAAATTTCGTTTTCAGATCAACTTTAATCGCCAAAGAATAAGTAAACAGAATACGTGAGTGCGCTCCAGGTTTGACCGAATGACTTGACTTAACGTAGTAGAACCACATGTTCTGTTCAAATTGTACACACTACGCTGATCATAATTTGAACCGAGTATTTTGTTCTACTTTAGGTCAAGTCTAATATAGAGCTGTACAGGTTTCGCGGGTTCTATTTCCGGTTAAGGTCCGTTCGGACCAAAAAAAAAACGCGCGCTCTTAGAACGAGTGCGAATCGCGCTAGTATCTTGCTACAGCTCTGTGACGCGCACTCATTGTAGTCAACGTTTGATTGGTTGGTTGGTTATTCAGGACGCTTTAGCCACTTTTGGTCATATCGCGTCACTGGGGGAAGGAAGGGAGAGTGGAGCCATGTCTCCGAGGGGTAACCCCCTACTCTTTACGAAGAAAGACATGGGATCTTTATCCTGTGACCACACATGCATGGCCACAGCGGGGCGTGAACCACCGATCCACGCGCCGTTAGGCTCTCAGGTGACCAGATCACTCAATGCGAGCGCTCTAGCCGACTGAGCTATCGCGCCGGCCCTTAGTCAACGTTTGAGTGTTATGAACCGGCTGGCTGCGCGGTTTGTGTGAGTGGCTGTAAAACTATCTTTTGTTTGCTTTGGTCAGGCATTTCTAACTATAAAATAATAATTTAGTTGAAGATAAAACATTTATCTCTCCATATTGCATGTGGTCCGTTTGTGGAGAATGTTGGAAGCATAGTATTTTGAGGCGAATCATCGGTGTTTACAAACGGATCACGATTGTCCTCGCCTGCTCAGTCCATAAAAGAAGCGTTTTTAGCGAGCGCAAGCGAGCTCTTAAGGTAACATGCATGCATATTCAAAGCCCATTTCAAGCATAGGCTTAGGACTTTTATTTCGCGTAACAACCCCTATGAGACGTTTTCGGATTCGGAGTAAATACCAGCTGTACATAAATATATTCAAGCAAAGAAAGGTTGAAGCCTATTATGTCATGTCTTTAATAATTAAATCAGCTGCCCCACAAAATTAAAGAATCAATTATCCAATGTTAACATTGGATGTAGGCCTATACTTCAAATTAAAGTTTATTTAGTATAAGCGACGGGCTAAATGTCTGTTGCCAAGCAGAGCGCTCTTGGTGACTGCCCATCGGCTGCTGTCATAGTGAGTAGTTGTGACGTCAACATGTTATGAACATGACGTCACAATGGGAGTTCCTAAGCAACCGAATGATATCCCACAAGCATGTGCATGGTATACGTCATCCCGCCATAAATATTCTTTATGGCAAGCCGAAGTGAGATTAATTTTGAAAATTAATCTAGATGTATCACTTCGGAATATCTGAATTAATAAATATACGCTCGCATTTTTTAGGTAGCACCTATCCATATTACGTAGCCATTCACCTTATTCACATGTTGGGAATTCCCACGCGAGAACGAGGCTACATCTGCACGTTTGCGCGCGAACGGCTAGTGCATATGATGTGCGGCCCTGGTGAGTGGCACGAGGGCCTTTCACTCCTGCCGTCAATGGTCACTATTAAGTCTGTCAGGTCATTATTGTTCAAACTAATTAACAAATGATACCTATTTCTGCAAATTTTAATCTTTTTCGAGCACCTTTGACAATAGCTGAACGTGTATAGGCCTACGCCACACGGAACGGGTGACCCCCTCCAGCTGGGGGGTATCCCCGACCAGCAGTGGGATGCTATCAGTTCAACAGAGCTTATCAGCTTAGTGAAAGATAGCTAAGGTCCATATGTTGATTTGTCCGTTGGAAAGTTAACGGCAAATTAAATCAAACGTTAATGGTGTTTTTATTACAAAATTTGCAGGGAATGGTTGCTCGAGGTATAAGACGCACTGTAACGCATTGCGTAACGTTGAAGACCGCGTGGCTCAGTCGGTAGAGCGTTTCCCTTTTGACAGTGGGGTCGTGCGTTCAATTCCCGACTGGTGCAATTATTTATTTCCCTGCATTTCGTGCAAAAACACATTCTCCCATAAAGTGGTCATCACTGTTTTAAGATTAGTCTTGTGCATCTAGGCGTAAACGACCGATTAGTTCATGCAACGGCACAAGCACAGTCAATCAATACGTGCATGGAAATGGAGGGCGCGGGGGGGGGGCAGAATTATTGCACATTGGTCCCTTCATGAGATAAATATGTCAGCATAATTCCATATACCCAACATAATATCTCCCCATGCTCCGATCATGCAATACTGGGTAAAACACGGGGTTCAACAACGCTGGTGTGCACAAGTTTTCACTTGGTTTGATTGGGGTGTAACGGCACTTTAGGCCTGTAAGGCTATATCGTTCTATTTCACGTGGGTCTATCATATGAGTACTAGACAAAGAATGTCCGGGTCATAGGATTCACTCAATACTCAATAAAATTACTCATAATAAAAACAAAAACTATAGTATGTCCATAGACTGATATGTCACAGCAAAAGATCCTAACTAACCTGAAAAGCGAGTAAAAATTATGGGAGAGGGGGGTTCCATGTCAGTTGACCCTTGCTGCATGCCGCGGGAAATACCCCAATTTTTTAAAATATACTCGCCCCAAAAGACCCTCCTTTTTCACATGTACTTGCTCCAGAACACACACACACCCTTTTCATCTGCCTGAAATCGGTCATTTTATTACTGAAATCACCCGGGAGCTATTTCGCAGCGAACCCGCAGCAGTGTCTGGCATTAAATTTCACGCGTTGGACGAGTCACGTAGTTTGTGTTTGCAGGCACAGCCTCGTTTTGGCGTCAATATGGCGATTCCGTGAATAAGGCGAATAGATACCGCGCGCAGACATGCGAGTCATGATGATTATTACGTCATACGACATAAAAAAAAACCCGCCGCATATTAGATCGCCTGACACTGACAGTGACTCATGAGACAACCGCATTCTGGTTTATCAACTGTCTGGCCTCTGATATATTACATCATTCTACTCTGATGTTTATAATTCTGATATACGCATCTAATTCGGTGGTTAGTTGTGCATCCAAGCACAGCTTCAGCCGATTTTATGTTTGAAGCGAGTGACGGCTAACCACCTGAAGGTAGGCAGCACGTACAGGCCGTTGATGTTAGGCATTAACGCAGAGCATAAATATCCCTGTCTCGTGAGGTCTGGATCAGATCCCGTAGTGACTGTGCATCCCTAAATCGCATATACGTGTTTGTGACAACAAACTCACTTTTGGAGAAAAAAGTTAACTTACTGTGACGCTGTGACGGAAGTACATTTTGTCTGGTGGCTTCTACAAGACGGCAAAAGCAAGCGAGATGTCGTTACAAAAGGCTTGCAAAGAAGAATAGAGGGCGGCGGGAGGTATTGTGACGCGGCGGGAGGGAGGATGAGGGAGGATTACACCCCTCCGCCCCCCCCCCCCGCCCAACGTTTGATTAATTTCAGTTCATATTTTATCTCTCATCGCCCCTTCTAATCAGTGTCCAATTATGGAATAACTTTTAGCGAAATCATGGAGAGAGAGACCCCGTCAGTTCGTGGTGTAAAGTTTTTGGCGTCCATTCGGGCCTCCATGGGGTCGGAATACTATAGGAACAGACAGAACAGAAAGTAAGTTTGTATTAAAAATACTTCTACTTCGAATTTACTATTGTATCTTTTACATGTGTAGTGAGGACAACCATATATTTTGACAAAGCATTGCGGCCTATCAGAGCCGTAGGATGGGGAGTGCGTGCGGTGGGAACCCACTCCCCTCCCCTCTATATCCTCTCTTGGCACTCTCCTATGTCCTTCTAATTCTCTACTGGAAATAACAATATCTATTTATCATCTCCTGAGCCGCTCATTCCTCCCAGCTTCTCCCGAAGCTTGCATTATCTCTTTGCCCTCTCCCGTGGCACTCCTTCACATACCCTTTTTATCCTCTAATATCACTACCATTTCCTCCTAAGCATCTCTTGGCACTTACATTCCCTGCTTGTCCTCGCCGGGTGTTCCCACTATCATGGCACTTCTATTCCCTTCTTATGCTCTCCTGGTACTCTCATTCCCTCCATATCAAGGAAAAGAAGAGGGGGTGGGGGGGGGGGTAGGGGGGACACCAGCGGAGGGAAGGTAGGGGTGGACATGGGTCTCATCGTCGTAAATCTGACCGAGAAGCGCCAGATAGTTGGTGCAACAAAATGAGCATCCACGCCAAAGGGAGGGAGGGAGGGGGAGGGGGGGGGTCAGTTATATGGTATCCATTACACCACTGCCAACTGATACTCACACGAAAAAGGGGTTGCCCATATCAGCATCCTCTCGGAAATTGGACAATTCCTTCTGAAATAGGCTCAACTGCTTCATAAATAGGTCGTGAAGGTGTGATGCCATCAATCTCTTCTCCATCGGGTACCTGATATATGGGTCAAAGAGGAGGTCGAAGAGGGTGTCGTAGTCGACAGGACGGGACCTGTGCGACATGGCGCTATGTGTGAAAGAGCTCAGGCTCTCGTTACCGCTGGCCAGGACGATCTTCTTCCAGAAGTCACCGGCAAAGACCGTGGTGAAGTTCTGGATCGGGAGTCGGAGGCTCCCGATGGTCGCGTAGCTCTCCTTCAAGCGGTCGCGCGCCAGGATCACGTTCTGGATGAGGTCGTCCTGTAGGGCGACGTACTCGAGGAACTTTGGGCTAAAGTCAGCCACTAGTTTCCGCGTGGACACCGCAAGGAGCACCTCGGACAGCTCCAGCTTGGTCATCCGGTGTTGGTGGTAGGATCGAAGCGACTCCATCAGGGGCAGAAGCCGACTGTGCATCATGAAGTGGATGTCGCCCATCTTGTCCGACATCCTCGTAAAGTAGTTGAGCGCCGCGTCCTGGTAGCGCAGGGCTTCGTTCATACGAAACGCATAGAGCGCAGCCTTTTCATACTCTTCTCCACTATATCCGGTTGAATATTGATAACTAGCCGCCCCTAGATAGCCGACCCTGCCCACCCACAGACACGCCCCAATGATGAACGGATATAAACTCTCAGTCACTCTACTGCTGTTGTAACTGTTAGACAAATCGAGTACCTTGTCGATGAGCATGCCATCGTCATACTCTTCCGTCACTGACTCGATGAGCTCCATGGCGTGCATGACGTACAGAGTAATGTCGCGGAGCGGCTGAACCGCCGAGAGGCATTCCTCGTGCTGCCCGTCACTGACACTGGTATTTGCACTCGTATCGTTGAAAAGTAATTCTATGTACGTGGCGGACTTCGTCAGTTCCTTGTCGATCAACGCGTTGTCTATCACTTCGGCAAGCCACTTCTGGGACGACCGCATATTTGGGATGGAGCTGAACCTCTCGCGCAGGTCAAGGAGGCAGCCCGGCGCCCCCGTGTCCGGCGGTGCCATGGTAACGGTAAGTTCCTCCGTGTCACCAGGTGCCACTGTGACGTTATTGCCGCTTGGTGCGGCAGCAGAGCCGCCCGTGACCGGGACACCGCGCCATCCTCGGTTCCCAGAAATGTCACAATCATGGTATTAAGCCCCTCAATATCGACGTAGTGATGCATACGGGCTGCAGGGGCGTATATGGCATGCCTTTTGGCCCCCTCCTTCCGCATCTCAACGTCGTTGGTTGCCATGATACAGTTACCGATCCCCAAGATGGGCTGGAGCTGGTACCGGGACGCCAGAGACTCTGGTGACTTCATCACGTGGTAAGTCTCGTTCACGAGGCGCCAGAGTTGTTCGGACAGCTCCAGTAGGCTGTCCATGTACTCGCCATCCTTAGCCACGATGTCGGGCACGACGCGATGCTTCGTCTCCAGGGCAACCCGCAGCTTGTCGCCTAGCGTCGAGAGTTTGCAGCCGGCGTGAGGCACCCCGCGGTAGAGGACGCTTCCGGTGTTGAACTTGGAGAGCAGGGCGTAGGAGAGGGAGGGTTTGTATTGCGTCCTCCTCCACCGATAGTCTCACGAAATGAACCCGGCTTTCACCGCGGTCGACGTACAGAGTCAAGTCAGAGTCAGACATATTAGATATAATACTATGAAATTGTTAGCTCGGTGTCGGTGGAATCGTGGGCTGAACTGAGAAGAATCGCTAACAAGATGCTTCTTATGGTAATATTAAAAACCTAAAAGGGCGAGCGCATCTATTTTCGGATTGAAAAATCTACTATTCTACTATCCTGTGTGCAGTGTTGCAGATTTCTAGTACAGCTCATCGATAACAATCACTAATATATATCCAGTTATAATGCATAATTCCACAAGATAGGTACTCGGAAAGGCAATGCAAAGTATGGGAGTTTTATTCTGTAATTGAAGTGGATATACATAAATCGCATGTCAAAGCAAATGGAGATGTAGGCCTGCATGTTTGATTCAGATAACAACACGGTTTGTGGTGAAAATGTTAGTCAAAATTAATGTATTGTCTGAAAAACAAGTTATTTTGTGATAAATTCAATACTGTTTTTGGAACAGTTTGTTTTGTAAAATATCATTCATTTACTTTTTTTTCAATATTTGTGATTGCATAGGTACCAGTGATGATGGCCTAAATAAATTTACATTGATGACTTTAATCATATAAATTGACGAAAACCTGTACCAAAAGGTTGTATAATGGATAACTTAATTTTTGCGAGATTCTAAGCAATCTATACAGTATCTTTAGCAGCTTTTCACCCATTGTGTAATCAGTCTATTTATAATTGACAATTGTTATGGCAATGATTGTTGGCATATCAATAACCAATATATTTTGTGTCATCTTATACTATGCATAATAATAGCCTAATGTTCCTTTATCTATAGAAACTATAGATAATTTGTTTATTATTATTTATTTTTGTCGCCAGATCTTTTGTTTTTATTGTGACAGTCTATAATCTAGAAAACATCACGATTTTCTTAATACATGTTTTATGGTGAGCAGTAGCTGGTCCAGAGGGAGGGGGCCCTTGGCCCAGCGGTCGGCATCCACCCCCCCGTGTTTTGAGAGATGATGTCTTTTTTCAATGCAAATTAGATTCCATCTTAGATATGCACATGGCGAAACTTCCAATTTGTGCGTGCACCTCCTTTTTGCGGTAAAATCACTGCCAGGGCATTTAAGTGAACCCTCCCAAACCCCTACACATACGGTTTTTAAATGTACCCCGCATTGGACTCCCCCCCCCCCTTCACCTTCCCTGGATCCGAGCCCGCATGGCCAGCTTAAAACTTGTGGTCATGCAGCTACAGGTAACAGTCACACACCCAAAATCATGCACACAATCTCACAGTACCTGCTAACTAACAACTAGTAAAAGTACTGTGTCTAACAGTCACTGTGTCTGACTCTGTGACACTGACCAGGTTAGGGACGGACCTGAGAAGTCATTTCTCACTTCCGCCCCTGCTAGCGTGTGAGTAATTTATTCGTTACTATTTCAGGGTAGGTAAATTAATTATTAAAGACTTGACATAACACCTTTCGACCAATGTTTATGCCATATTTTTTGGTGCCGCTGAACTTTGCTCCGAGCCCAGAAGCGTCTCATGGGAGCTGTTACGCAAAATAACAGGCCTAAGCTTTGCCAGAGATAGCTAGACATTGACTTTACTACATATGCATACATGTTACCTTAACTTAAGAACTGTTTTGCACTCGCTATTAGACAGTATGAAAATCTAACGTAATGGATGATTTTCACATTGTGTAATGTTACAAAAGGTTAGTATGTAAGCGTATACCAATATTGGTCTCGGTGATGTGATGATGTGATATACGATGCAGGTGATAACAAAGATGTGCGATTTGTCAGATGACGTTTCCCTCCAAATTGCAGATTTGGTAGAATTATATGCCTATGGCTGATCGGCATTGCAGTGGATTAAACTCTGCCACATTATCAGAATAAGAAACTAGAAGATAGAGAACGAACAGAAGAGGAGAAACACTTTAGTAAGAACAAGAGTTATCTATAACCGGGTATTTTGATCCCTGTTGAATTGTACATAGGCTATTATACATACGCCGAGGACAGAACACTTACGTGCTAAGTCTTGTATGCATTCGATCTCGTCTAGGAAATCACACGGCTTCGACGGAACTGAAAGCAGTTTGAGAAGAATAGTTGTTTTATTGAATCCATAACAGTACAAAAACATCTTTGATACGTTCAATATTTTGATCGGGGAGGCACGTTCCCCGGATGCGCCCCCCAGCTCCCGGTTCCTCCGCCTATGCAAATAGGGATATACTAGACCGGCAGCCCGACTAGTTCACTCTATACCTACCTCCTCCATTCGGTCGGAATGACGTGCGTCGATACCATTAAAATCGGCGAAGTTCATACTTACATCGTATTTTCTAATAAATTCTTCCCGTCCGAGTGGCTCACAATTTACATTGAAAGGGTGCTTGACATATATATAATACCCTTGTCGATAAACCATCTTTTCCTTCTAGTAGGGTTTTCGTTTGCCATAAAGTATTATCCTATGGATCGAGGGAAACCTGAACAAATGCAATATAAATTAACGTTCCTCTGTCTGTAACATAGCCACGATTTGAAAAACATCAGCCCACAAGGGATTCGTTGTCTTGGTAAACTGACACAGCGATGTCACATTTAACTTCCAAGTCTCTTTCAGGGCAGATGGTACAATTCAACATGGAAAGGTGTCATCAGTGGACTGACCAAGGTTAGGTTCTTTCTCACGTACTGTTCTGCCCCTGATATTTCTATCCTGCCTGATTGCCATCGCTAGGGATTCAGTTGATAAAATAAACAGATATGGCGATAAGGTGTCCTCCTGCCTACAACCTTTTTCTAGCTGGCAAAATGTAGAAAAGCGACCCTTGTGAACAACGCACTTTAAAGGATTAAAACATGGTACTACATCAAAATCAATCAGAAGGATCATCCCCGAAATAAGATAACGTGGTACATTATATCATACACTAATCTCGCATTTTCGCCGATGAACCTACCCTTCAGGAAACCTTTTCTGATCAGAGCTCATAATATCTGGCAAAACGTTCTTAAATTTATAGAGAAGAATTGTTTATTAAACCGAACGTGTCTTTTTTTTGCAAAATATTAGTTATTGATAGAATGTGTCCGAGTGGTTTTCTATGCTAACTATTTATAAAATTGTGAGTTTCTTACAAAATTTTAATTACTGATAAAATGTGCGGCTTCAAAAAAAGTACGTTTATGTTGCATAGCAGTAAGTATTTTGTTCGGCAGCTGAAGTTTTCGTGACTCAGTTGATTACAGCTTACAGAGCAGTACGCCAGGTTTGAATTTATATTTCGGCAATACGATGAGAGAACCTTACCTTGGGCGAGGTCCGTGCTGAACAGACTCCTACAGCCACAGACGTCAATGGCCGCCCTCAGTTTCTGCTTGGTTTGACACTCGGAGTGGGGGGCTGCACCAGTCTCACACTCGCCGTACGGATCTTCCATGATGTGCACCTGGACAAACGCTAAAATCGTTTGGAATTGCATGATCCCAGATGAGGGACTAACTCAATCAGGGTGTACGTATTACAGTAAGAACGCGTAACTAGGGATTTCACAAAATCCCTGAAAAATAACGTGTATCCCCAGGGAATTCATCATTTCACGAATTCGCTGTGAAGGTGTTAAAGGAAGCCTGGATCCTGCATATTCGGCCCAAGTTACCGATTAGGGGATCACTCAAGAGAGCTTTCACCAAAGCTGGTATTTTTCCGTCTGACGGGTAACGCCCTATTCGCTCTAGAACCGACCCACTGGCCCGTACTGCGCTGTTTTCATGGGCAGCGCCCTCTTGGCAGAGCGACGTAAAAACGACCAATCAGGAATCACCACTCCCTTTTGTGCGCGCCATACTTTACGCGAAATATGACATGTTTACGGTTGCCGCCTAAAGTGAACATTGAAAGTGCCTTGTGTTTTCAACATGCTTAATCGTTTAATTCAGCCTGGTAAAGTCGTCATTTTCATTTCAAACAACGCAGGTCGTATTTATATGTTTTGTGTGCAGTATGGTCTATTGTGCAGCGTGGAATTGTTCTAACAATTCGTCAGTAAAGCGCGACACCACACTCTCCTTCCACTCGTTCCCCCTCGGCAAGAGCACGGAACAGACGGCGCTCCTTCGGCAATGGCAGCATGCTTGGTCACGAGCAAATTTCAAGCCTACTGTGCAATCTAGGATTTGCTCGGATCATTTTACCGCAGATTCTTTCCCGGAAGATCCGTACGAAGAGTATTTAGGAGTAAAAGACAATGCAAGTGCAGATAAAGGAAAGTACTGTAAGCTCCGACCAGGGGCGGGTTCCTTCTCTGTTTCCTCATCGAATCAGCAAACCTGACTCCGCTAACACACTTCAAGTTCAAGAGAATGGCAAGGCCATGTATGAGCTTAATAAAACTAGTACTTCATAGCTATGAAGGGAGTTTAATTACCTGATTATCATAAATAATAATTACAGCACTAAGTGTGCCAAGCATTTAAAAGCACTGCAATAATTATAGTCAGCCCTGGTCGAAAAATGCCATATATTTTCCGCGGCCAAACGAAAATTTGAGGTGTGAAGTTACTTGGCTAAATGGGGATTAGGAACGGGAGGAGGGGTGTGAAACGCCATATGAATTTGTGTTCATCATCTATTTTGTGTATGCAAACTACATAACAGGCTGTTCTATTTATTGCACTCCTGCCTCACGTACTCGTATCGGCCAACCCGTAGTAAACACTACAGTAAAACACAGATACAGCATAAGAATAAGTAGCGTCACCGCTCTCAATTTATGCTACTACCAAGTGACAATACTGATACCAAATGTTCCTTCCATGTCATTTATTAATCATGATCATCAACGGCATCATTTTAAGTGTCATCTTCCGCAGAATGGTAGCCTTCATACTGCTCTTCGTCAGCCTTGGGAAATGTCTGTCGGATGTAATGGACACCACAGGCTGGAATGGCTCGGCGTTGTCCCCTTCCCAACTTGCAGTAAATCCACCAAGAGAACTGCCTGTAGGCAGCCCACCTCAAGGACCTGTAATGTTAAATGTGAATGGCGCTAAAAAACGACACCCAAGATATAACAACCAATATGTAAAGTGTACACATCCAGCAAAAAGCTGCTCATTATCAGATATGACGCACGTAAAAGTACTATTTTCCATAAGTATATTTGTGTATTAAATTTGCAATGGACCACTGTGTTTGACGCTCTTCAGGTTGTTGTTTGCAATTGGTTCATTCTAAACACAGTGGATTCCATTATTCATATTTTTTTTTGGTCTATATGCATAGATGTAATGTCTGCACCCGGCAGTTGGCTTAATGTTAGAGAAATGTTTACAGAAATGTTCACAAGTTGAAAAGTTGTTAAATGGTATGTAAATAAGTTGAAATGCAGTTTGCATACCTGTTAGCTGGAGGATCTGTGGGCCAGTTATCACCTCGTACATTGTTCAGTGCTACCTACCAGCACATTTCGTAACACAGAAAAATGTGTGTCACAGCATCCTGAAGTCTTCATTATTTGTCACACATGTGAAGATCTCTAAAAATAAATTAAAAATATATCATATATCATTAGATAATTGTCATGTACAACTGATACATAACTTGTCTTTATAGCAAACTATTTGTCTGTGATATTGGGCCATAAATAAAACAAAAGTTTAGCATCAGTACATGCATCATGTATCGGTAGGCCTACCTTTTGCCACCCTCTGCACACAACTTGTGTAAGGACTATAAGCATGTGACATACGGCCTGATGCTGCAGAGATTGCATTTACATGTTTCAAGAGTCAGGAATTATAATTTTGTATATATACCATACACTGCTAAATAAATGACAATTATATCTGTGCAATAATAATAATGGATGTGCTACTAAACTTGGCTATGAATGGGTGATAAAAATGTACCTTTGTAAATACAGTAGCATACAAATAAGTAAATAATAAAGTTTGTGGGTCTGAAGGTGTCTATTTTTGGCTATTTTTCAGCATCCAGTTTTTGACTTGTGACTTTATCAATTTTGATTAATTTTTTTTTGCCGTTAGAAATTTTCAACAACTGTATGAGTGTCAATTTTGGATGCTGGAATTCGGATGACATGTTACATGTTGCCATTTACCTCTCCAGGCCTAAAATATATTTTAAAGTAAGGAAAAATACCATGCAAGAAATATCCCAAAATAAATAAAGACATATTTGATAGAATTCTACTACGGAAGTTAGCAAGTCTGCTATATTTATGCTTAATTATCCCTGAAGGATCCATTCTAACTTTTTTATGTAATTTACAGATATATATAGATTGGCAGGAAAGGAGGCTTGTTTATTTAATAAATAATGGATACAAGGTAAATAGTGTATGGATGAAAGGTCCACTAACTAAGCTCTCCTCTGCCTGAGCGCATTCTCCTAGGGCAAACCAGCTTTCAGTTGGCTTGGTCAGGGCACCTCCTTCAACCCTCACTCTTATATGCCACACTTCCCCATCCCACTCCCCAACCACTTGCTAATATAATTGCTAATTTGATTACAGGACAATAATTAGTATTTCCTACTTCAGACTGCTCAATCATGTAATTGTTCCCCACTTCATACTCATTGACTTTATTAAATGATAATAATGTGAATGGCAAATATCTCAGCGATTGAATAATTATATAAAACTGGAAGCAGCGAAAGTGATTTTAATACAGGTCATTATTAAAGGGGGGGTCATTGCATAGTTTCAACACCTTTGGCCTAATTTTGACACCCTTTGCAGGGGCAGTTTTGCCAAGTTGGGGGGGGGGGAGTAGTTCTTGTAAAACGACCAGGGGACGGGCTTTGTAAACTTGCTACCGGGGGGGGCGGTGCTTGGAGAACTTGACTTTGACAGTATTAAACCCCCTAAACACCGCCCCCCCCCACTTAGTTCCGTCCCTGCTTTATAGTTCACATTTATTCTTAACTATATCATTCATTTGCTTTAAACAAAGTGTCAATGAAACATATTGGCCATGTCCCTGTTGACTCACAACCCATGCCATATCATGTGACCTAGGATCAGCTGCTGATAATAATGCAATTATCATTATGCATTTTAGAAATTAAATTGTTGTAGAAGCTCTGGGACATTGGGACCTATCCACTGGCGTACCTATTAGAATACACTACATATACTATGAGTAAGCTATTTAAGATATGGCTAGCTGTCTAAATGAGTCAGTCACAAGTGTCAGTTAGGCCTAGAAACATGAGAAAGCAAGTCACTGAGACGGCGAGTGCAACTCGCCAACTGACTTTCAATTTCGATGTTAACAATGATACAGCGATATGCATAGATTTAGTAATTAATATAGTTATAAGACTTAGTTGCAGGCATAAATAAACAAACTTTACCTTTGTTGGCTCCAATCGTGGAAACTGCTTTTTGCCGAAAGGTGACAGATTCAATGCAACAAACACACTCCTTTTCTCCGTCGAGGGCAGACGAGGCTCGAAACGTCACACTGTGTGCATCGACACCAGTCCACGCTGTTGAGCACAGGCACAGTAAATTAGTGGAGGTGGGGTAGGGGGCCCCACAACGTATACTAAACATTGTACGTTGTGGGGCCCCCTATGCCTCGCCTTCACTCAAATCCGCCGCCTCAACATTCGTCGCCATTTTTCTGACGGGAACTGAAACCACATTCGTATCTCCAACCAGAAGAGCTCTTGCGGCATTCCGCCTCTGCCACGAGGCGTCGCCACCCGTCTTGTCCTAAGATACGTCATTGAAAAAACAGCATGGCGCTCCCCCTGCACATTTCTGACGTGCATTTGTTTTTTGTGTACGAGCAAACTTATTGAGCAAATAACTCTTTATTTCGGTCAGACACGTTCTTACAAGCGTGACTTATGATTTAAAAATGCAAATAAGCCAAGATCCAGGCTTCCTTTAACTAAAAGTGAAATCTGTAAGATCGCGCAATGAAAGCATGCAGCCAGTAAAGCCCTCTGATCTGCATGTCAAAGCTGGTCTGATCTCAACACCGAATGGCTGAAGGATCAAGCCACGGCGATAGTTGTGAACCTACCTCCTGTCGCTCGACCCCCACGAGGGTGTGGGTGTCTAGAGCCACGGCGATAGTTGTGAACCTACCTCCTATCGCTCGACCCCCACGAGGGTGTGGGTGTCTAGAGCCACGGCGATAGTTGTAAACCTACCTCCTGTCGCTCGACCCCCACCAGGGCGTGGGTGGCTGACGCCATGGTGATAGTTGTGAGCCTACCTCCTGTCGCTTGAACCCCACCAGGGTATGTGTGCCTGGAGCCACGGCGAAGCCAAGCTCCCGGATCAGTGGGATATCAGAGTCATTGTGCAGCAACAGCTGTGGAGCCACCATCCGTGTTAAAACACATCTCATAAATCAAACATTAAATCTCTTGTTTTATGGAAGGATATGTATGGCATGGATTTATATCGGTTTTATTTATAACGCGTAATTCTGAGCCTCGAAGATTTGTAATGTCTGTGTGCAAGCTCTCATTCGCTAAGTGGTGCTCTGTTCCACCGCTCAGCCCATTGTTGTCAATTCGAGAAGATATATTTAAAGCTTCTTGAAAATCGGTCAAATCAGCTAGAGATTGTTGCAAAATTATTTTCAACAATACAAATAACGAGTTTTGCGTATTTAATACACTAAAATACTCACGGTACCAAAGTGAAAGGGTTCACCTGATATTGCGTGTTAGGAGACACTAACTTGTAGAAATGAGCGATAACATATAAAATCCAATAAAATGCCACCCGGATAGGGCGAAAATGTATTTTCTATGGTCGCAATGTATCTTACTGCCTTGCCACAAGGACATGATACAAAAACTGGCGGATCGCGGGTGACAAGAGAGATATAACGGAGCCCCTGGCGGAGTGAATAGAAACGCCCCCTTGTTGTTACTGGTCTATTTAAAGCAACACAACACGAGAAGTTGACCTCTGACCTGCACTCCGACCTCGTTGTGGGGTCCACCCATGTACTCGTATTGCTCCACATTGAGGACCAGGCTCAGCGCCTGTCCAGCCCATACGGCAGACAAGTGAAGACATATAACACTATAGATAATTATGCGTCATTTCTAGCTGCTCATACAGGAATTTTCTACCTACATTTATGATTACAAAAAAGGGGCTTGGCAAAATGCCCTGCTATAAGTGTACAAGCAGTGTGTTCTTGTACACTAAGGCCTACTAAGAACTTAAATACATCATTCCCATTCAAACCATTTTCGAAGTTCGCAGGGATAATATTGTTGCCGGAGTACTGTTAAACCTTCACAACGAACGTGTGATCTATTGTAGCTGTAACTCTTTTTCTAAAGCTGCTCATGCAGTAAGCGTCCACCTAGATTATTCAAAATAGTATGGCGAAATTTCTTAAACATTTTTTTTAATTTTTTTATTTCCATAATCGTACAGCAAGTTGTGACATCAGACAGACAGAATATATGTTATATTGTTAAGAATATACAACTGTGCAAGAGAGGGATCATGCTAGAAGAGGGATGACCGGTTGCCATTTTCTTAGAAATATTGTCTCGCTACGATATTGTTCTGTTATTCCAAATTTTTCTATATCGTAATAATATTTAATACAATTTATCAAACCACAAAGAATAGGGGTAACATGAGCCCATTTACACTGATAGATATATTTTTTTCCAATGATAATTATGTGGTTAAGCAGGCGAGAACAAGGCGAGGTTGTTAATCCTAACATCACAGTCTGAGCCGAAATGAATGCGTCCACCTTGATTATTCAAAATAGTATGGCGAAATTTCTTAAACAAATTACCTGACTGTGGATGTTAACATATTAAAAACCCACCTGGAGCAGTGACCATCCGCTGGGTGCCTGTCGTCTTGTAGTTAAAAGAGTAACAAATGCCAAAGTCTGTGTACAATGTGTCAAAGACCTTCTTGGGGTCGCAGGGTAGACCTCCCCAGGAACAGCTAGAAAAGAAAGCCAGATGGGTAGTGCACATCAATCGACCTGAAATACGCAGCGTTGATCCGCGGCTTGTCCGCGTCGCTTCTTAAACAGGGACGGATCCAAGGGGGGCCGACTCAGCCCCGCCCCCCCCGCCCCTCTTAGAGCCAACATTTATTTAACATATGAAAACCAAAAGCTAAGGCCATCTGGATTCAGCCCTGTTAGACGCTAGAAAATGAGAAGCGAAACGAAACGTTGCATTTTAGGCCGCTTTTGTTCATATGAAGGCAAAATTGCCGACTGTCGCTTACCTCACAATAAAATCTTCCTGCCGGTGGGCGGCGGCTCGCATAAACTCCGAGGCATCCACACTTCTACTGTTTAAGCCAGCCAGCACTCGCGATATATCCCCTGGGAGGAGAGATGCAGATTAATACTCGACACTTAAGGGGAAACACGTAAGCTAATTTATGCTGTCGACGAAGAATCTTAATTCGCCCTAATATATCATTACATAAACTTATACTGCAGGTTGTTTGCATGAGGGAGAGGTTTATGTCTGTGCCGGGGGCGTTTCTTGTGAAGCATACCGCAAGCTGCGTACAGTAGGCCTAATTGTAATTGTTTTAGGCGGTAAAGGCGGATGTTTAAGACTTGACCGCACGTCAAATAAACTGACCGAATATCTCCACCTTATCGAGCGTAACGAGCTGCGGAGCTGGATATTTCCTTCATATGCGACAATTAAAAATAGATAAGATCGAACAAAATGATTAATTTTGGCATTAAATACACCAGTTTTAGCATTTACGGCACTTTTTACGGTACCGTACCGAACGATTATAATAATTCGATATTGATTATTAACCTTATTAACCCTGGAAAACCATCCATGACCCCACCTTCGCCAGAACTGAATTTTTTTCGAATGACAAACATGTCAGATTAACGGATTCAGATATTGCAGGCGTTGATGCTACTTGTATGATCTAAAGGCAATATAACAATAGCGCGAGTTAATTAAAATTAAAGGGCTCCTACAGGTTGATGAGTGGACATAAAAATGACTAACGCCATGCCAAACTCGGGTAATTCCGTCACTGTGGCGCAAAACGGTTATTCCGGTTTATCGGATGTTCGATTGATTTTTTGTAATACGACATACATTTTTTATTCAACATGACCAAATGGATAAAAACATGTGATGGCGTGCGAAAGGAGCATATTCGAAGAAACGTAGAAATTGCACTTCCTAAAGCAACTGCCGCCAAGCCCCAGCCACCTTGTCGGTTTGCCTCATACAAGACAGGAGGCGAGACATTGAGCATGATAACTCGATCAATCGACCGAAAATGTTGGTAAGACAGCTATGATCGACCGTTAGCTTAAAGGCCAAATTCTGAGTACATTAATTTGTAAAATTATCATAATAAACACACAGAATAGTAAATACTGAAGCAAAATCTGGGTGGTTGGACAAAAAAGTGTGGCACGTTTAATCACGAAATCTGTACAAATTGGGATATCAACTCTGAACGATCAAAGCCGTAATTTTCGTAACATCGATAAATTTGTATTTTTGAGAAAGGAGGCAACCAGTATTGGTGTTCGATGCGTTGATTTCATAATATTTGGAATAGTGTTTTAACCTGCGATGTTTTGTAACGGAGTAGTTAACGAAAGGAAAAGTCTCATGCGCACAGCGCCCAGCCCTTCAAAGGGAAATCTACATTTACGTCGCGAAACATCGAGTGATGGCCTCTGACTTCGAGCATCGCTGGCGTTTTTTTGTGCCATTTTATTATGTTAATTTTCACACAATCAGATGGTGTGTCCGATACATGTCTTCAAATGATGTTGACAATCATTTTATAACTGGAAAATTACTGCATGAACAGCTTTAAATAGGGGTTACATTTCCTGGTTGAAAGGCGTTATAATATTATTACTGTTTGGTTATGAATTTGAGTTTGGCCATTCGCCACTATGTGTAATGACATGGCAACAGCAGCGACTGTGCCATGACTAGGCTAACCTGTTACATTGCGGCTGTACATGGAATCTATGATTTCGTACAGATCCCAGCGTACCGTCTCTGTCAGTCTGCAAGTAAAGAACAAGGTGGAAGAATTGATTAGAAAATAATTCCTTTTTATCTGGCGAAGCCTCTGTACCCTCAGTAGGTATGGTCAGCTGAGATCCAGACCCACAGATCAGCTGAGATCCAGACCCACAGATCAGCTTAGATCCAGACCCACAGATCAGCTTAGATCCAGACCAACAGATCAGCTGAGATCCAGACCCACAGATCAGCTGAGATCCAGACCCACAGATCAGCTGAGATCCAGACCCACAGATCAGCTTAGATCCAGACCAACAGATCAACCGAGATCCAGACCAACAGATCAGCTGAGATCCAGACCGAGAGATCGACTGAGATCCAGACCAACAGAGCAGCTTAAAGCGGGTGTCCAACCTAATTTAATCGCGATCTGCTCCGAAAGTTCACATCTTAAAATTAAATTGCCCCGTGTCAACGCTTCGTTTCGGCCGACTGGTAAGGAGAAAAAAATTATGGCAACCCGCCCCCAGCAATGTCCAGCAGAGCGCCATTTTGCCGTGAGCAGTGACGCATACTGTGACTATTCATAGAGTGCCGCCTTATGTTATAACTCGCGGAGAGAGAGATCAGGGCCGCGATTTACAGATGAACAGCGGCAGTTCCGAGCCTCGCAGTTTGAATTGTTTGAATCTGTGAGCTACAAATAGAACGAAAAAATCTATAATTTGGAGGATAAACAATTGGGTATTATATGAAACGGCAAAGCAGCGTTAGAGGCCGGGCTGGCGGTTCCCTTTAAGGTCAGCTTAGATCCAGACCGACAGATCAACTGAGATCCAGACCGATATTTTAACTGAGATCCAGACCAACAGATCAGCTGAGATCCAGACCGACAGATCAGCTTAGATCCAGACCGCCAGATCAGCTGAGATCCAAACCGACAGATCAGATTAGATCCAGGCCGAGAGATCAGCTTAGATCCAGACTGACAGGTCAGCTTAGATCCAGACCGCCAGATCAGCTAAGACCCAGACCGACAGATCAGCTTAGATCCAGACCGCTAGATTAACTGAGATCCAGACAGCCAAATCAGCTGAGATCCAGACGGGCAGATCAGGTTACTTCCATGTCGAATTTCTAATTACCTGAATAAATTATTTATGGCTGGATAAACGTCGGGCCGTTTTAAATAAGGTTTACACGTTATGGCTGAAAACCGTTATAACATTACTTGTGCGGATATATGGACTTGGAATGAGGACACTGATTGAGACGAGGATACTGACTAAAATGAGGATGCAGACTGAGATGATCATACTGAAAATATAGATACTATTTGAGATGATGACATTGATGGGGTGTAGGTACGCTCACCTGAAGGCGTTTTGGTTGCACAAGGTCACAGAAGGAAAAGAAATCTCCCTCTGATACACAACGTTCACTTCCACGTTGGTGTTGTATTCCAAGTAAGCCTGCCCTCGCTTAGCCACCTGACCCACGAATAATCCGACTGCGGTCAGCACACACACCAGCCACAATATCCAAGAATAAGACAGAAAGGCAGAGAGTGTTGTCTCCTCCAAACTACACAATTCCTCAGGTAGCTACGCGAAGGCTCATCGGAGGTAGCACTAAATTTCTTCATACGGCTTAGGTTCACATTTAACAAATATCGCCGGAAGACAATAAATTGCAATAATCCACAAGGTTGCTGTATTTAGGTTTGTTCTATACAAATATAATATAATATAACATTTACATAGTAAGTAAAAAGAGCATTTAGGGCATGCAATAAGAATGCGCGAAATGCTTCCAAACATCTCTATACTATAACGATCATTTCCTGCCAACTGTTTGGTTCATCTTGGCATCTATATAGCAATCTCATTGGGATGTTTTTTCATTGTGTCTAACCCGTAAAGTTCCATATCTCAGGTAATATTCCCCTCATGCTCCACACATTGCCTATTCTGAGACGTTTGTAACAGAATAGTCTGTGATACATTCATTCAGAATTGCATTCAGAACAACCATTTTAGGTTTGGCATGTCGCATTATACATATAACCGTTATCTAAGACACATTACCTACTGTTAATCTTTTGTGAAAAATATCGCTTATATTCAATAATCAATTTGTCTCTCTACTGACATCTACAGTTAAAATATCCGATCTGCACTATTACCAATAGTCAGGCAAGTGGATTTTTGGGTCAGAATTCAAATAGTGATATCAAGACACAAAAGGCACTAATTCTTCTCCGGAAAATTAGCCAATCAAAATTTCAAGATGGTAATCCCGATACCTTTCGAACTGCTGCCAAACATAGAAATGCAATGAATTAAGACGTCGCTTGAGAGACATAGGAATCCAAAGACAATTTATACATATCGGCCACAGTTGTGTTCAAGATGGCGCCATGTTTACAGGATGGCCGCCATGTTTTCAAGATGGCCGCCATATTTTCAAGATGGCCGCCATATTTTCAAGATGGCCGCCACCCATGTAACAGGAACACGAGGGTAGGGGGAGCGTGTAGGGAGTGGGCGATCGGGTGTGGGCAGGACTTGGGGGTATCGGGTAGGGCTGGGGTGGGGTGGAGTGGTTTTTTTGAGTGGGGGTATGATGTGTGGATGCACTGCCATAGATATAACCGCGTTCGCATTTTATCATTTTATCTTTTATCTTACCTCCGGAAACTGAACTCTGACTTTTCAAAGATGTACTTGAGGCCGTGGAACAAGGTCCTCTCGATGAAGTTCTTCCACGTGACGAGATCGACCCTGATTTGACCCTGAAGCATCACACATTCGACATCTCCATTCTTCTCGGGCGTTTCCGATATCATCGGCGGTGGTTTGTCCTTGACCATATCACTGTCCGAACAATCTCGTAGCCCGCCTGATCCAATAACCCCGGATAACGAAGGCAACGAAGGTGTCATGATGATATCAAAGTGTTACATGTAGTTATATAACATAAAATAGTATAAGATTAAGTGTGTGATGAACAAATATAACTGGACCAGGTATGTATTGTATATACCACACAATACACACGTTATAGATTCGCATCCAATAAGATATTTGTAGTCACCCAGCGATTTGCAGATCAATTGCAGACGAATCGGTTCAACCCCCATATAAGTGTCAGGCCCGGCGCCTAGGCAATAATTCTCCAACCAACTTTCGTGTGACACCGTCGGGCGCCGTCAGTGTAACCAATCAGAAGGGGAGTTACAAGATATATAACTCGCCATTCTCACCATTGTATGCTGTGCGACTACCAATGTTTTAGGTAGGGAAAAGATCACTTGTCCTATAAGGCGAATTGAGATGTGGCTTCGCTGTGTCTTTTTTGCCTCCACTCCCCGGATATGATCAAACAATACTCTGTGGCGCTAGTTGTTCATGAATATGAAACCATAGGAACCAAAATCTAACTTTCTGGTGAATAGTCTGCTATATTTTAGCCGAAAAAGAAGTTTCGTTTTAAATCTGGAGATCGTTTCACACATACAGTGTATTTTGCAACCAGTTCTTTCTTTTACGAAGCTCATTTGACCAGTGTCAAAAGCGAAATTTTGACCTAAACGGCGGTTTCATTTCAATACTAGACAATTCAACTGTTACAAAGTTACCCGGTAAACCAGTAGTATAGCAAAAGTAACCAGTAGTATATATGCTAAGAATATTTTTGGTATTTTTGACGTATTGGTTCGCATTGAATGCATTCTCGTTTACAGTGCGCATAAATAGTTAGTTCGTGACTACAAAATCATTGCACAAGAATGGAAATTATTTGCGTGTGAATGTATCACTGCGAACATATTTTCCGAGTCCTTTAACACTGGTCATAGCTGTTGACAGACAGGACATGAAGATTTTCGGTGTCGATTCTGATAACTGAGAGACCAGAATAATAAAATATAATTATAATAATATTAGTGGTATAAGCGCAAATATCCCAAAGTAACTCAAAAGACACCTTTCCTTTTTAATTTATCGTGACCTGGAAATAAAGACATTTATTCTTCGTGATCTAGGAGCACGACTCCCACTTACCCCCCCGCCTCCCCCCCCCCCCCCCCCTCCCGTGGTAGATAGAGTGAGTTTAAATGTCCTGCTCTCTTTGACACAGTGTCTTATTGGGGAAGACACACATTTGTCTCTTCCTGATACGTACTGAATTACCCATGTCCCACTATCCTATTCTGGTTGTCCCTGAGACCCCATACACTGACAAGGTTCCTGTCCCCAGGAACTGTATTGAGGGATTTTAGCGACCAGTTAAGGCCCCAGTTTGGTGTCCGTTTCTTACAGATGTGTACTTCGCCTCAACCTGTCAACCAAGCTATGTTTTCTCTATGGCCTATTTCTCGTGCATAGTTTAGCCGGCTACGGGGCTTAGTCGGCTAAAATCGCCCATCATTTACATGGGAACTTTAGCCGACTAAGCCCCTTAGTCAGCTAGGTCGGGTCCCATTTAACATTACACCACCGGGCCAGTGCCGGGCGAGTGCCGCATGGCCGGCGTCGGGCCCCCGACGCCGGTCCTGTGATTGCATCCAGCACTGACCAGATACCGGCGTGCAAATTGGCGCAATTACACTGACCCGATGCTGGCTTGCCAGAGCAAAATCGACGCTTGCCAGCACTGGGCCGATGCCGTCCTCCACCATGGATCGTCAAAGACCCAGCGCGGGCTAGCTTAAATCCACCCGAATTTTATCAGCACATATAGCGATGTAACATAATTTAATGGTTTTTGACGTTTATTGATCTGAGCATCGGTGATGCAGTCTGTGAAATAGGTGACAAAAATACATGCTACGCGCGTTGTATTTCACAGGCGTCTGGTCAAATTACTGCTTTCTTGCTGCAGCCTCTATGAAGTAGCATAATGCCCCTAAAGGATTAGGGACCATAGTCAAACCTGAAACTGAGACTGTTGCTGACCGTCTGTCTCGCTCTGTGTCTTGTCACTTTTCACTTCCGGCTGTCAGTGTGACAATTCGGTTTCCGATACCATTCACAACATAGTTGTAAAATGAAGGACGTGATCAGATTATATGGCATTACACTAAGCAATTATAGTCACAGATAATGTCAGTGACAGTCTATTTTCAAAACTCAGTAACATAAACACACCGAACTGTCACATTCCGAGTGAAAGGTGACAAGATGGCGTCTAAAGTGAAGCGAAGTAAACAGTCGGATTTGCTTCAACCCCAAACGAAATTCAAAAAGAGGTAGCGGCGCATTATCAAACACAAATTTTCGCATGTACCTCAGGTCGATTAAAACTAATGATATTTGATAATTTGAGGATGTCAAACGTTCAGTTTGAGGCACTTTCTATCTGGAGAATAGACACACTTTCCGTAAACCACTACAGCGCCAATTTGTGTTATTGTCATATTCTGCTTCAAGTGCACGCGCTTGCCATCGCTCCCCCGACATCAGCCCAGCACATGAGCATCAGCCAGCACCGGCCCGGTGATGTCATATTTACTGGGGTGGCGTCTGTAGGGCTGTACAATTCGCGCAGGTTCTATTTCCGGTTTGGGTCTTTTGGGAACCAACAAAAAAACACGCGCTCTTAGAACGAGTACGCATCATGTTGGTGCCTTGCTACAGCTGCGTGACGCCCTCTCATTGTAGTCAACGTTTGAGTGTTGGGAACCAGCCGGCTGCACGGTTTGGGCATGAAGAATCGAGTGGGTGTGAAACTATTTTTTGTTTGCTTTTGTCCAGGCATTGCTAACTATAAAATTATAATATAGGTAAAGATAAGACATTTATCTCTCGATAATGCATGTGGTCCGTTCAATGAGACTATTGGAAGTGCTGTATTTTGAGGCAAATCATCGATGTTTACATTTCTGCGACAAACGGAGCACCATTGTCCTCACTCTGCCGGCAGAGGGAGCTCGTTTCTCACATCACCTCTGCCCCACGTCACCGCCAACCTCACAGTTGACCCCCAACGGTGCTGGGGTCACGAATGGTTTTAGAGGGTTTTTTAGATTGAATATTAAATTTTCGATGCAGAATTTGAAAAATATATACATTCCGTTGTCGAATGATCACAATGGAAGAGTTAAGTGAAAAAATATTTCAAAATAGCACGGTGTCAAAGTTCAAAACGCTTCACGCCTTTGACCTCGTCCGCACTCGAAAATATAGTTCGAAAGTAGCACGGCTTTAAATTAATCAAACTCAAATGCATTCGTCCGGTATGGTACCAGTGGCACAGTAAATGCTCAACAGTGGCGAATTCTATGCCAATGCGAATTTATCTTCGACTAGATTGATTTCAATTTTCGCGTATGAAGGATAATTCTGATGGTTGATTTTGACGTGGGGCAGAGAGACTATGGCGTAAGCATAACGCCCTCTGCCGGGAGATCGCATTGTCCTCACCTGCTCAGTCCATATAAGGAGCGTTGTTACGTAACCATAGATACCGCGCGCAGGCATGCGAGTCATGATGATTATTACGTCATACGACATGGAAAATCCCGCGCAGCACATTAGATCGCCTGAAACTGACAGTCACTCATGAGACAACCGCATTCTGGTTTATCAACTGTCTAACCGCACATATATTAGATACACCTACTCGGATGGTTATAATTCTGATACGCACAAAACTTCAGTGGTTAGTTGTGCATCCAAGGACAGCTTAAGCCGATCTTGCGTGTCAAGCGTGTGAAGGCGAACAACCGGAAGGTAGGCAGCAAGTACAGGCCGTTGAGGCTACGCATTGACGTAGAGCATAAGTATGCCTGTCTCGTGGGGTCTCGATAAGATCCCGAAGTGACTGTACATCCCTATGGCTTTGGAGTGGTCAGGTGTTAAGGAGTTTAATCGAGTTGATCCAGGTCACTGTGTGACTGTTCTTGGCAAAGTTGACGTGACAGTTCCTGTAACCATGCCATCATTAGCCCTACACAATGAGGTCCTGACAGTGGATCTCGCCATTAGCCACACAGTATGAGGTCCTGACAGTGGATCCTGCCATTAGCCACACAGTATGACGTTCTGACAGTGGATCCTGCCATTAGCTACACAGTATGACACCCTGACAGTGGATCCTGCCATTAGCTATATACAATGACGTCCTGACAGTGGATCCTGCCATTAACCATAGACAATGACGCCCTGACAGTGGATCCTGCCATTAGCCACACAGTATGAGGTTCTGACAGTGGATCCTGCATTAGCCATACACAATGAGGTTCTGACAGTGGATCCTGCATTAGCCATACACAATGAGGTTCTGACAGTGGATCCTGCCATTAGCTATATACACAATGAGGTTCTGACAGAGGATCCTGCCATTAGCCATACACAATGAGGTTCTGACAGAGGATCCTGCCATTAGCCATACACAATGAAGTCCTGACAGTAGATCCTGCCATTAGCCATACACAATGCGATCCTGACAGTGGATCCTGCCCTTTGCCATACACAATGAGGTCCTGACAGTGGATCCTGCCATTAGCTATACACAATGACGTCGTGACAGTGGATCCTGCCATCAGCCATACACAATGAGGTTCTGACAGTGTGTCACATGTGTGTGTGATTGAGACTTGGGTGTAGATTTCAGAGTATTGCATATTGGGGTATACATTAGTAGGTTATTGGAAGATGTCGTGTTGTACGGATGAGTTGTGATATGTTACAGTCAGGTGTCATGTCATGATATGGTGAGTGTTGGGAGTGTCTGAGTTATTCAAGTATGCCACGATAGTTTGAATGAGGTTTTTCGAGGTGTGGTTCTGCGACGGGTGAGTTGAAAGATATTTTAAGGGTGTGGTTAGCATTATAAATAGCTGGGGCAAATGGAAGTGCAAGGCAGATATGGGCTGAGTGCCGCTGTGAAGGGCTGAGTGCCGCTGTGAAGGGCTGAGTGCCGCTGTGAAGGGCTGAGTGCCGTTGTGAAGGGCTGAGTGCCGTTGTGAAGGGCTGAGTGCCGTTGTGAAGGGCTGAGTGCCGTTGTGAAGGGCTGAGTGCCGCTGCCAAGGGCTGGGTGCCAAAAGAGCTCACGTAAGTGGCATTAATGTGTTTAAATGATTTATTATTTTATATTATGCTATCTGGTTGCTAACCACTGTAATACGGTATTCATGTATATAAGAGTTTGAATTGAATGGTGATGTATGAATGTGAATATGACCTTTGTCGATATTTTATTTGTAGCCGTGATGATGCAGATCAGAATAAAGCTAATTAAATGAAATGAGACTTGTGTCTTGCCCGAGACAACGTGACAATGGGGACTCGTCCGGGATCACCATACTGAACAGTCAGCGCCGAGTTTTCACGCAGAGCCGTGTCTTCACTCATCGCCGCATCGAGAGTCATCGCCGCATCGAGTCATCGCCGCATCGAGAGTCATCGCCGCGTCGAGTCATCGCCGCATCGAGAGTCATCGCCGCGTCGAGTCATCGCCGCATCGAGGGTCAGCGCGTCGAGAGTTAACGCCGTGTCGAGAGTCAGCGTCGCGTCGCATCGAATCAGCGCAGCGTCGCGTCAGCGCCGCGTCGAGTCGAGTCAGCGCCGCGTCGAGTCAGCGTCGCGTCGAGAGTCAACGCTGCACTTGTGAACTGACATTTTGTGACGGCAGTTGCGACTTCAAAGCCCGGCAAAGTGGGTGAGTGACATTTTACTTTTGTAGCCATTTGAGCAATTCGCGTGTGTCAATTTCTGCCACGGACGGTGATTAGTACAAAATGGATAACTCTGAGCTTAACGAGCTGATAGATATTGGAAAAGAGCTGGGTTATACAGGGGAGAACTTGCAGCAGTTTGTTGAGAAAGAAAAGAACGATAGAATAGAAAGGCGGAAAGCAAGTTGGGAAGCAGAACAAGATCGTAATGAGAGAAGGTTAAAACGAGAGTTTGAAATATTGAGACTTGAGAAGGAAACTGATCTAGAGAAAGTGAAGGAAGAGGCGAATGCAGATGTGACTGTCGCGCCGAGAGTAAATGTACAACGTGCTCCAGTGCCAAAGTTACCAGCTTTTATTGATGGCAGGGATAACATTGACGCATATTTAAATCGGTTTGAGAAATTTGGGATTGCTCAAAGGGGGCCAGAAAGTGAGTGGTGTACTGACCTTAGTGCCCTATTGACTGGTAAAGCGTTAGACACATATTTTCGCATGTCATCCAATGACGATGCTGATTATGACAAGGTTAAAAAGGCACTACTCAACCGATATCAGCTTACTGTGGACGGGTATATGAGAACATTTTTTGATATTGACGTCGAAACAGGGGTGTCTGCGAGTGAGCATGTCAATCGACTTCAGATTTGTGTAACTAGATGGGTAGAGTTGTCTGAGACTGAGAAAACGAAGACCTCCGTGATTTAGTTATCAGTGAGCAATTCCTGAAGTGTTGCAGTCGCGAGGTAGCTTCATATATTCATGAGAAGGAATCTGAGTCACTAGAGTCGTTGTGTGACTTGGCTGAGCGATATTGTCAAATTCATGATTGTTCGTTTGATGGCAAAGTTTCTGGGTCTAAAGCTTCCACAAACGAACCGGAAAAACGATGTTTTAAATGTAAACGTGTCGGCCACATAGCAGCCAAATGTGTCGTAGATGGTCCAAATTTTGACAAAAGCACGATGGTAGCAAGGGTCTCTCAGGTATTGATAGAAGGCGATGCTACTTGTGCGACAGAGTCGGTCATGTGGCAAGAGATTGTCGCAGTCAGCCACATCGCGTCTATAAACAACGCGCAGGGGCAATAGTAACAACTGAAAGTGACAATAATCTTGATGCTGGGGGCAAGAGTGAGATTGCTAAAACTGAAACTGCCGGGTGTTGCGTGACTGAGGAATTCGAACCCAAGGTCATGGAATGCATAGAGGAAGGTCATCTTAAACTAGCCAATGGTTGAACTCTTCCGATTGTAAGCGGTGGGTGTTCCAAACCAAGTGTTAATCTTAGTGGTATGTCTGTCACTAAGGGTTTGATTGGTGAGCACCTGGTGGATACATTACGTGACACGGGTTGTAGTGGGGTTGTTGTGCGTGCAAGCTTAGTTCCTCCTGAGCAGCTAACTGGTGCAACTCACATGGGCTTACTCATTGATGGTACAGTCAGATCATTTCCAGTAGCTCGTCTTCAAGTAGATACGCCATTTTACTCTGGCACGGTTGAAGCTCTTTGTATGCAAAATCCGATCTATGATTTGATAATTGGTAATATCGAGGGCGCAAGGAAACCAACTGACCCATCCCCTGATTGGACAAATTCACGTTCCCCTGAAACCGCTAATGCTGTGTTGACCAGAGCACAGAAGGTTAGACAAGATAAGGCGGACCAGCCGCTACGTTCTCCTGGTGGGAAAGGGGACCACGTGACTGTTGACACTTTAATTGACGCACAGAAAAAGGATGAGTCACTTGAAAATTTGTGGTTGTTAGCGCATACTCAGATCCCTCCTATGATTAACAAAACCACGTTATCCTCCTTTTGCGTCAAAAAGGGCCTGTTGTACAAATTAATTGAACCATTAGGGTCGGATCGTAATGTTATCAGACAATTGGTGGTGCCAAAGTCGTTTCGTCCACAAGTTCTTACCTTAGCGCACGATTCTTTGATGGGTGGACATTTTGGAATTAAGAGAACGACCGACAAGATATTGACACAGTTCTATTGGCCTGATGTCCAAGGTGATGTCACTCGGTTTTGCAAGTCATGTGACATTTGTCAACGCACGATACCCAAGGGTAAGTGGGGCAAAGCCCCGTTGGTTCAACTGCCTTTGATCGATAGGCCGTTCAAGCGGGTTGCTGTTGATCTGGTTGGTCCCATCTTTCCTACATCTGACAGAGGACATAGGTACATTTTGACTGTTATTGACTATGCTACCCGATATCCGGCAGCTGTGCCATTGAAAAGGATTGATACGGAAACAGTCGCCGAGGCTCGGTTATCTGTGCATAGTCGTGTGGGGTTTCCTGACGAAATGTTAAGTGATCTGGGTTCACAATTTACGTCAGATCTTATGAAAGAAATTTGTAGATTAATAACAATTAAGCAGCTCACTACGACCCCTTATCATCCCATATGCAACGGTTTAGTTGAACGTTTTAATGGTACTTTGAAACAAAACTTATCAGCTGTTCTGTTCGCATACCGCGAATCTACTCAAGAAAGTCTGAGATTCTCCCCTTTCGAAATGCTATATGGGCGTACAGTCAGAGGTCCGATGCAGATATTAAAAGAAATCTGGACGCATGAATTGGAATCTGATGATGTGAAAACCAGTTACCAGTATATCGTAGATTTAAAATCTAGACTAGAAGATACATGCGAGTTAGCACACAATGAGCTTTCGAAGGCAAGAGAGAGACAGAAGCGTCAATATGACAGAGGAGCGAAGAAAAAGCATTTAAAGCCGGGGGATTATGTCTTGATCTTATTACCAACTGATAATAACAAGCTTCTAATGCAATGGAAGGGTCCTTTCAAAGTGCGACAACGTGTAGCAGAAAATGACTATCAAATAAGTATCAATGGTAAACTGAAAACGTACCATGCGAATATGCTGCGCTTGTACAATCAAAGACCCGATGCTTCAACTACTGAGTTTGCTGCGTCTGCGATAATAGAGCATGGCGAGAGTTTGGATGAAGAAAACTGATGTAAAAGACAAAGAGTCGCATCGTGACGTACTTATTAACCCAGAATTGTCTGACGTACAGAGAGAGCAGGCAAAGCAGTTGATAGATGAGTTTAAACATATATTCAGTGGTCCTGATTGTAGATCCTGCCCTTAGCCATATACAATGAGGTCCTGACAGTGGATCCTGCCATTAGCTATACACAATGACGTCGTGACAGTGGATCCTGCCATTAGCCATACCCAATGAAGTCCTGACAGTGGATCCTGCCATTAGCCATAGACAATGACGTCGTGACAGTGGATCCTGACAGTGGATTCTTCTGTAAATTATGTCATTTATGATAATTTATGAGATTTATGATAAAGGCCACCTTCTTGGTGAACAAATTCGTAAAATTACATGTAAAATGTGCGCATTAAAACTAAGTATTGAGGTCAAAACAGTCAAAGTAGTGTTGGTTAGCGATTATCAGTTTTAATTGTTGTTCATGGTTATTATAGGCATGCAGATAATTTAGTCGAATATTCAGATGAAATTTAAGTTTTGAGAACAGAACAAACAGTACATGACTCATTTGATGCTCATTCGTAGAATTTTGGTCTTAATGTCGAGCCACCTAATCGGTAAGCGCAGGCCGTATGCGTCAATTTGGGCCATATAATGGATCTTACATTTTCGGATGGATGTAATCGCTCCAAACAAAACATTCTAATTTCCCAATGCAAATAATTTGGGGACCAGCAGACAAGTAGGTGAAAACAATTTAGTTGTTTGCGTCCCCACCAGACACATTAATATTCGGTGTCATAAATATAAGAGAGCAAGCTATGTCGTGTTTATGCCTATTACCTACGCTGGATAAGTTCCACCTGCCTTCTCTTCCAGCCCCCTCCTCCCGGCTTTCGTTATGCATGAATAACCGATCAGGTCTTTCACTCGTAGATCTAAACCGATGTTCACAAATGGAAATGAAATCGGAACATAATCATAAGGAAGACATCTCTCACCGCACGTACATTGACCATACATTGAGTCGCGCGGAGCGGGTACGCTGATCTAGTCGGCGCATTTCTTTGGGCCAGGTTCCGTATCCCGCCCGGGACCTGCAACAAGTGACAGGGAACTTCGGTGTGCGAATATATGGATATGCCTATTCTTACTAAATGCACACACCGTTCACATCCGGTGCACGTAGGGGCACTCTTCCAGCCCCCTCCACCCGGCTTCCGTTATGCATGAATAACCGATCAGGTCTTTCACTCGTAGATCTAAACCGATGTTCACAAATGGAAATGGAATCGGAACATAATCTATGGCGGGCCATTCTAACATTTATTCCCTAATTCTTGATATCAAGAAATCAATTCTTGATATCAAGAATTCAGCTGACTTCTTGATATCAAGAATTCTCATGAGTGCACACGGCCTTGATGAAAAAACGAAGAGTCCCTTGTATGGCGGGCCATACTATGAGGCGCCGTAGCGGTCAAAAGGTATGTGGAACAGAAAAAACAGCTTGGAACTGCGCTGGTGTAGGTTGAAACTGCGCGGGTGTGATGAAATTGCGCGAGTGTGCTGAAATGGAGCAAAGCGAGGCATGGAGAACAGTTTGGAATGTGTTAAGTAGATGACAGTGACATCTGTTTAACTTCTGTCGCAATTAGTGCCGGGTGGGGGGGGGCATTACCGTACTACAACCACCTTACTACAGTAGTCGCTACTAGTCGTTCTAAACAAGGCGTCCTAATTCAGCGGGCCCGGGGAAGAAAGCAGGGCAGCACATACAGCCTAACTGTATGTAGTGTCCCCATCCCCGTGCAATTAGTATGCCGGCTTGGGCACTTAATCTGGGGCATGTTTTATCGATTCATATTACGAACTTCAGGTTCTGTTGTACAGTTTAGCCCCGGTGTGCACAAACGAGTGGCTTAGAGCACCAAATATGACCTTCCTTTGACACATACATACATACAGATACGCCATACCAGACACATATGCCATCACGAAACGGAATTTACGCGCACATATTAATGTTCATTATAAAACACTGCTTTCCTCTACAGTTGTATCGAGCTTGAACTTTTCGGGATAAGTAGTGACAATATACCTTGGACTAAACTGGGCCGTTTATTCGAACGTAATGACATAGCATCACATATGCGCAATTCAATTACACAATGTTACACAATTGCACAATTACGCAACACAAATAACACTATAAAGTTACAGCCTCAGTGAAACCTTAAAGTAACTATTTCAAAACAAAGGAAACATTGGAAGAGCAGGGCCTTACAAATATGGCGAGAACGGTTTTATGAGTTTAGAAGCAGGCGATTCCAATACCAGCAGTCTGTATGAAGTCTGGGCAACTTAGTCGGGAGAGTGGATTTCTGATCGTATGGTTGTGCGTTCAATGGGGCAAAGTTGTATTGCATGTACTAATGGTTGCAACCACTATTTAGGTTGAAAACTCTTCGATATTTTATAATAACGTTAGTAACTTAAAAATGAAAGACACAACATATTTTTCTAATACAAATACGCTGTATTTATTGTAATGTTTCTACCAGAGAGAGAGATGTGGTGGGTAAGCGACACTTATGTCCTCTTTGTGCAATGGCAGATAAAAAGGTAAGCTACAATACTATATGACACGGGATATCCATACTAAAGGTTGGCGCACCCCACTCCTGAATCCAGTCGAGTTCGTTTTATAACAACACCTCTTCCAATTAATCTTGTTCAATAACACAAGCATTTACAACAATCGCACCACATCTTCTACATACAGGTTGCTCTGGTTTATTCCTAGCTATAGATAATTATGGGATTAAAAGATGGCACACAACTGATTACCCAGCCGGCTTAATTTGCTATGTCTCAGGGTGGGGCACGAAGGACCGGAAGTGTAGGTTGGGGTGATTGAGAGGGGGAGGGTTCTCTACAATAAGACTGCAGTGTCGAGTTTTCGTATATGATACTGGGGGCATAGGAAGGAGACTTTACAGCCAGAGCACAGGCATTTGATCAGTGCAGGGGCGGGAGGGGGGGGGGGTGGAGGGAGAGGGTTAGGGGACACCGAGTGAGCATTGCAAAGTAATCAGAATTACCATGATTACGATTACTACACGCCGGCTACACAATAAATATTACATAAAGTACACCGTACCTCCCTATACTAACTAAACTAACTAAACAAACAGAAAACTATTGTAAGCGAATTAAAGACCAACTCTCAAAAACGCTGCGTGTGAAACAAGGGGCAGGTGAGTGAGGGGGGAGAGGCGTCGCTGCTGCCGGCAAAAGGCTGAGTGGTCCTCCTGAATTCAGAAGGAGAGTCCGGGAAATAGGTGACTGAAGCCGTGGATCCTGATTAGTCTGCTGCGGACTATGCCACCCTTTTCCAGCCTGGGAACAGAGCTGGCAGACAATGGGGGTTCTGTATGTGACAATCAGGAGCTTAATGGATGAAAGGCACTATATGGCTTTGAAGTCGTGGCACCCCGCTGTGGCCACATGTCTGTCCATCCAGCGCTATCCGGACGGGGAGAGTTACACGTGAGCCGTTTGACCTGGGACCAGTTTTATATATAGATCTACATCATGTGCCGATCCCCTAGTACTTTCAACCTCCACTCGCGCAGTTCCAACACACTCGCGCAGTTTTAACACACTCGCGCAGTTCCAACACACTTGCGCAGTTTCAACATACTTGCGCGCCGTTTCACCCTACACTCGCGCAGTTTCAACACACACGCGCGCGGTTTCCACCTACACCCGCCCAGTTTCAACCTGCTTTTTCTGTTTCACATACCTTTTGACCGCTACGGCGCCTCATACGAAGGGACCGTTTCATTATTCGAGCATGCCCAGTCAAGCGAATTATGGATATCAAGAATTCGGTCCAGTGTGTTCGAATTCTTGATATCAAGAATTGAATTGTTGATATCAAGAATTGTGTCATTTGTTGATATCAACAATTCAATTCTTGATATCAAGAATTGATTTCTTGATATTAAGAATTGATTTCTTGATATCAAGAATTGAATTGTTGATATCAAGAATTGCTTTCTTGATATCAAGAATTGATTTCTTGATACCAAGAATTGATTTCTTGATATCAAGAATTAGGGAATAAATGTTAGGATGGCCCGCCATAATAATCATAAGGAAGACGCTTCCCAACCGCACAGTACGTACATTGGCCATACATTGAGTCGCGCGGAGCGGGTACGCTGATCTAGTCGGCGCATTTCTTTGGGCCAGGTTCCGAATCCCGCCCGGGACCCGCAACACGTGACAGGGAACTTCCGTGTGTGAATATATGGATATGCCTATTCTAATGAACTGCACACACCGTTCACATCCGGTGCACGTAGGGGCACTGGAACTAACCTACTCTTATCACCTTTCAATCAGCCGCCATCTTTTCCCTGTGCTGTTTTCTGCGGGGCACCCATACCCGGGTGAAAGAAGTGACGGGCGGTTTACAGATGCGTAATGTGCGTATTCGGGTTACCGCAGGGATATACCGAGCTACCAAAGAAATGCGCCCGGTGAGGCACTCAAACCGGCTCATCTTGTGACGTCACAAATCTTTGCTCTAGGCGGGGGCTTTGGGAATGGATCTTTTGTTGCTTGAGCTTATGTTGGTGAGTTATTAACATTGACGGCATTAGAGATATTGTAAACCGACTCTACCCAATAAATGGCTTAAGTAACCACAAGGAAGTGTATATCTGGATTTGGTTTCGTCACAAACCTTCCCCCAGAAGATGGACTTTAAGGGTGCTTCATGCATAGACGTGAGTGATGTTAAATACGCTAGAGAGTAAGCACAAAATTACATTATTGGGGGACTAGTATGAATAATTTACCCTGAAGCAGAACATTCGTGCATTAATTGGGAGTGCTACGCCCGGCTTTGCGTATGGAAGTGAATGTGTGGGTACGTGGAGGGTCGGCTGGCCTGGTAGGAGATGGCGGGGCGGAACAATGGCAGACTTTCTGCTCAGTGGCGTGAAACCTTATATTATTGTGTGGCATACATATAAAAGACGAAAAATCGATAAAACAATGCCAGCCAACGGTACAATCACGACAATAGCATAAATGCGTATTATTCTGTTACATCGTTTCCGATTGGTTCAAGCCTATTGGTCATATGACAGACCGCCACTCCAGCGCCGACAGCGACCTTGGGTGTCTCCAACGGACAAAGGTAGCTCTGGCACCTTCGCCGTCGGTCGCCGTCGGTCACGTATGCGGTCAATATGAGAGGCGGGGACCACTTGGATAAACATGGGTCCGTGCTTACTTCATGGGGCGGTTGAGTTTTCCTTCCACGGACGAGATCCATACATAAAAGACACGAAGGAATTATTTTTTTATTTTAGATGTATCTTGTCGACTAATTGTCTTTTCAGGGCCACCAATCACGTCGCAATTTGGATATAGCATATAGCGCTTCATACTTTCAACTATTCACTTCGGCTTTTATTTTTAAGGATATTGTTTTAACTTTGATGCATGATTTATAGTTCTTCAGGTTGCAATGTGATCGTCATGCAAATATGGCGGCCATCAGCCGTCGACAGTGGCCTTAAAGCCGGTTGGACCCCTATAAGCTGCCTACATTGTTTTTGAAGCCGGTTTGACTACTGTCAACCAAGAGTCAACATTGTTGTTGAAGCCGGTTGGACCACTATAAGCTGTCAACATTGTTGTTGAAGCCGGTTGGACCACTATAAGCTGCCAACATTGTTTTTGAAGCCGGTTTGACTACTGTCAACCACCAGTCAACATTGTTGTTGAAGCCGGTTGGACCACTATAAGCTGCCAACATTGCTTTTGAAGCCGGTTTGACTACTGTCAACCACCAGTTAACATTGTTGTTGAAGCCGGTTGGACCAATATAAGCTGTCAACATTGTTTTTGAAGCCGGTTTGACCACCATCAGCCGTCAAAATTGCTGACTGGTCTTGAAGCTGGTTTGACCACTAACAGCCGTCATTATTGGTCTTAAAGCCGGCTTAATCACCTCATGCAAGATGGTGTTCTTATCGGGTTCCCTGCCCGGCTCCGTTCCCATTACCCCTGTCGGTGTCCCGGAGGATAACACCAGCAACACGCGGAATGCGTGTCAGAACTCATCTGCTGAGCGATTTGCGGGGAGTGTGGATACCGCGGGGGCAATCCAGAAGTAAGGCATCAGCAATATTGACTTCACGACATTCGAAGGTCAGCTGGAGGTTCAGACACATCAGGCTCTCGCCTCGTGGGAGAAATTTACCCAGAACACATCATTCCACGGACTGAAGTATATATTTCAGAAGTCGGAGTTCAGCTTCCGGAGGTAGGCAATACGAGGATCTGCTTTGCACCACGTCATCGCGATGACAATGGCATTCTTTAAAAGAAAAAAAAATCTTTTAAAATAAAAAATAAAAATTTTATGTTACCAATCTCTTCTCCGTATATTCTGTCTTGAATTTAAATCCTGAAAGCCTGTGGACTACCCGAAGAGAAATATTTTCTTTCATCGGAGCAGAAGTTGGTGGCCGGCTGTACATCCCTGCGCACCTGTTCGCTGTTCGGTATTCTGTGTGATGTCGACCGTGGCTCGCTAGGACATCCGCGCGCGATAAACTAATCCGCGGAGGCAAAGTTGTCAACCCTATCACGTGACCAAGCGGTCCCCAACTAACGAATGACAACTAACGATTGCAGTTTAATAAAGATGAGGAAAACTCATTCTCTCAGGTATTTTCTGCTTTATTTTTCCAGAATCCTGTGGCTGGTGTGTGTTCTGGCGGCGATCATTGTCTTCACGTGGCAGGTGGCGGAGCGGTCTCAAGTCTACTTCGAGTACAACACTAATGTGGATGTTAACATCTACTATCAGAGGGAGATGCCCTTTCCTGCTGTAACACTGTGCAACCAAAACGCCTTCAGGTGAGCAATATTTTCTGCCCAATAATTATCTTAAACGCCATATAGATTTTGGCACTCAAGGTCAGAATCTTGAACGTTTCAAGTGTCATCATTTCAATGAAAACCCTGTCTAAGGTATACTCTGCTTAAATTGAATCATTGTGAGTGTGACAGAAAACCGAACAAATATCTGGCTTCCAGTTCATTGCCGTCTCCGCCTTTCCCTTTCAGATTGACGGAGACAGCGCGTTGGGATATGTACGAGTTCATAGACACCATGTACAGTGGCGACATCCGCAGCCAAGGTGCGTTGTCATCCATCCATTGGTTCTGCGATGTTGTTCGTCAAAGACTACGAATTGGGGCAATATCTCCGAATGTCTTAAGACCAGGAGAATGTCCATGGTTTCCGAAGCAAAAATAAAAATAGAATAAACGATGTCGTGTGTGGCACCACACAACATGTATATATATATATGATATATATACTCATTTCATCAAATTCGTATTTTACCTTTTAACTCGAAAAGCATTAAAATATAACTTTGGCGGTTGGTGAGTGGGGGGTGTAGCTAGGCTGGAGAGCGGGAATGGACGTTGGGGGATGGGGGGGGTGTAGGATGGGGAGTGGGAGTGGAGGTTGGGCAGTGGGGATTGAGGGTGGACATTGTATCGCGATTGAGAGACCCCCTTTCAACCTCTTACAGGGAGCGCTGTTACATTAATACATTACTAGGTAGTCTGTAGTCAGTCACGTCGCGCACGAGAACATATAAGAAAAGCCCCCCCCCCACCCCCCCCCCCCCCCCCCCCCAGTAGTAAACACTAACCATAATAATTGTTGTACCGCAGCTATTCAGGCCGAATTACCTCCCTGGGAATTAACGGCCATATATATCGTCACCGTCCTCGCGGCAGGATACGGATGTCTAATCACCCCTTGCTACCGCATCACCACCATTAAGCGATCAATTCACGCTAACATCCGCCGGGAAAATAATTAATTATCTAAACTGGTTCTCTACCCACTGGCATTGACTCCGTGTACAGACACACCTTCGGGTAATTCGTCCATTAATTTTTCATTGTCATTTTTCCGACCACATTCCTAATTAAACGATGTTGCAACTTTTGTCCCACTACAATATGACAGCGGTGCAAATGGGTCGGCGCGTTGCTGCTGAGGTAGAAGCCATACACTATGCTTGGTAGAACCCATTACGCGAGATACGGCGACCAATGTATTATTTACGAACAAACTGGCTATAAAAATCAGATGAATCCGTTAACGTATAGCAGCAAAAAATGTATTGGAGCAAGGATGCGTTAAATTACATATATATTGTGCATAAAATATCCACCCTATATGTGAGATCAAACGGTTATCCCTGGAGCACGCTCAGTCCCTTTTTGAGGCCCGCTTCTAGTGCAAATGTGTTCCATTTTCAGCGTGGGCCTTCTCTTTTGTTGAGGACCCCTCATTTTCTTGTGAATCGCGACCCCCATTGTTTCTGGTGCAACTCGCCCCTAGAGAATACGTACGATTTTCAGATAGTTAATCCGCACGAACCCCGCTCCCTTGTTATACGTTTAATATTATAATACGATCGGGGCAAACGCACCGTTTTTATCAAGAAGTTTCAGATTTGAAATTTGAAGATGTTTATTATCTGCCCATCTTTACTAAAATGAATCTAAATTGGCAGGAAACTAATTCACTGCACGAGGTCATGATATCACTACGATACAGATTTATGATACCACTATAACACAGATTCATGATACCACTACAATACTAGTCTCTGCTTTCGACTCACCCCGCTAGAGCTCCATTATATCTTTGTTGTCGTCTACTTCCTCAATGCAATTTCACACTCGCTCGCCAGAGCGGCGCTGCGCAAATTGATAGGAAAAATGCGTCGCGCTTCTCTACAAATTAGTGCCGGGGACCCAGCTAGCTAGCTAAGCCTAATAACACAAGCTATCAGTCGAGGAAAAGAAAGAGTTCCGTCACAATTATAACTTTTTCGAACGGGTAGAAGATGTGTTTTGCTGTATTAAATACACAGGGTTCGTTATTTTTATGTTTCATTCCTAAAAAATATAATATTGCGAGAAATTACAGCTGATTTGACCGTTTTTCAAGATTTCAAAATTGTTTTGGCGACAATCGGGCTGACTTGGAAGGTAGCCAAGACTGCACGTGTCCAGCTTAGTAGCTGCTTGACAACCGCATTTGCCGCCACCCCCCCCCCCCCCTGACGTTGGGGGGCGGAGTCACTACGTTCTTTACCGCGTGTACATGTGTATATCTACCTACATTCCTTCAGTCGCTTCCCATCCTCGCGCCAAAGCTCAGACAAAAAAAAAAGGTCTGGATGCCACCCCGGCTTTCGAATGACTTAAAAAAAAAAAAAAAAAACTCGTTCCGCGACGAGGTTCGGAATAACTTTTTTTGTTGAAAAAAAAACTCGTTCTGCGACGAAATTTGGAATGAGTTTCTTTTTTGATAAAAAAATAACTCGTTCCGCGACGAAGTCGTTGTGGAACGAGTTATTTTTGTTCACAAAAAAAAGAAGTCGTGCTCCAAAAAAAAATGTCGCGTTGTCCTAAAGCGGGCACCGTAGGAATGGATGACAGTATTTAGAGAATTTTCCATCAGATACCTTTACTCCCGTCATATATTTATTGTAAGGGGAAAAACCGATATTGGAATTCATACAAGCGTTTTCATGTAACTTCTTGGAATAACACCTTCGTGTTACGTTTAACGGCAAAGTTTCTCCTTTTAGAAAGAAAATCTCAGCTCACAGATTTCTTAGAGCGTCGGAAAATCAACGCCACAGAGTTTGTATTGGCAGCGGCGCACCAGTTGGAAGACTTCATTGTGAGGTACAGTGATATTTCACCCCATACAATGAGTCTGGTGGCGCATCGCAGGTCACACGGCATCCGGTTCAGAGTATTCCACTGTGAGCAGCTGCTTGCTGCATGTGCAATGCATCTTGGGTTTTATATCGGTCTTGATGCCATATATTAAATCATGTACGGACTAGCAATTTGCGCTACAGGCGGTGACCCCTGTATTGAGCTGCGGTTCTGGGGGGCACGAATGGTTTTAGCTGGTTGTTCAGGTTGAATTTTGTATTTTCGATAATTTGAAAAATATAGACTTTCCGTTGTCGCACGATCACAATAGAAAAGTTAAGCGAAAAAATATTTCAAAATAACACGCGGACAAAACGCCTCGATCACGCCTTTGAGCTCGATGGAACTCATAGTTCGAACGAATTCGTCCGGTACTGTTCCGGTAGCACAGTGAATGCTAAACAGTGGTATATTTGGTGCCCAAATGCGACTATGTCTTCGATTAGTCATTTTTAATTTTCGCGCATGGAGGATAATCCTGATTCTTAAATTTAACGTGGGGCTACGCCTATGGGGCATGCCTAATCTCACTAATCTGGCCAGGTGCTGGTACAAACCCATAGGCGCTTGAATGGCCCATAGGCCTTGTCGGGAGGAATAGAACGTTACATGCTCTATTCGCAAGGTCATGAAGCCTCTGGCCAATCAGTACATGTCGTTCTGTCAAATGGTAGAAATGGAAATGTGATTCAGTAATAAGGATTTGATCTATGGGATAATACTACCGTTTGAACGGACATCTCAAGAACCAATAGGAAATGCTCATGGGAGAGACCTATAAGAAAAAACCTACCGTCTGGACGGGAACGCCCTCTGCCAGAAGTGATACCGTGTCACTTTTCCGTGACGACTACTCGTTGGTGAACTACATGTAAGGTTTGTGTTCTAGCTGTTCCTGGGGAGGCCTACCCTGCGATCCCAAAGAGGCATTTGACACCATCTACACTGACTTCGGCATTTGTTTCTCCTTCAATTACAAGACGACAGGCGCCCAGCGGATGGTCACCGCTCCAGGTGAGCAGTGAAACGAAATAATGGTGTTGATGTAGGCCACTTTTGTGCACCTGAAGGCTAAACGGAGCCAAGTAGTCTCCCGGGACAATGATGCCGCAGGACTTAGTGAAGGGCAAGTGAAGTGAAGTTGACTAGGGGCGGGGGGATGTGGGTTCTTTCGCGATCCCTGCGATTTGGCATCCTGGGATTATTGAAGTTTTGCGAGTATCCTTAGTTTCTTCGATATTTCCGCACCCCCAGTTGTAATATTTTCATAGGAAATTGACCCGTCGGCCGTTCAAGTTTTTTGATCAAGTTTTTGATTTTTCCAAATTCTTAGACATTTAATAATCTCTCGCCCTAATTTTGGGGGATTCACGATTCAGAGGGGGTTTCCCCTTCATACAAGTATCGACACCTTAACCTGTTTAGAAAGGTTCGTTCGTTGAGTCTTGCGCAATTAGGGCTGTAAGATATTGATCTCTCCATTATGCATGTGGTCCGTTTGATGAGACGGTTGGAAGCGTTGTATGTTGAGGCGAGTCATCGGTGTTTACAAACGGAGCACGATAGAGCTGTACAGTCACTACGGGATCTTATCGAGACCCCACGAGACAGGAATACTTATGCTCTACGTCAATGCGTAGCATCAACGGCCTGTACTTGTTGCCTACCTTCCGGTTGTTTGCCTTGACTCGCCTCACACAGAAGATCCTGTCGATATATAAGGAGCGCTGTTACGTAACCTCATGGAACAACCGCATTCCGGTTTGTTTAACCGCTCATATATTACATAAATTTACTCCGATAGTTATAATTCTGATATGCACAGAACTTCAGTGGTTAGTTGTGCATCCAAGGACAGTTTTAGCCGATTTTGTTTGTGAAGCGAGTGAAGGCCGACAACCGGAAGGTAGGCAGCACGTACAGGCTGTACAGACATTGACGTAGAGCATAAGTATGCCTGTTTCGTGGGGTCTCGAAAAGATCTCGTAGTGACTGTACAGCCCTGAGTAAACTCGTAATAATAGTAATAACACATAATTGTGAGGTATAATTGTGTGCTGGGCCACACGTAGTGAAGGTTTAAATGATGCCTAGTGTTATATGTCTCCACATGTCTGCCGCAGGGGCGGGACAAGCGCTGAGTCTTGTCCTCACTGTGGAGCAATAAGAATACATGGGTGGACCCCACAACGAGGTCGGAGTAGAGGTCAGATGTCAATTTATTTATTTATTTTTGTCATTTCTTTAACTTAAATCATTTATATTTTATCAAAAAATAGTGAAATGATATTCTCCGGTTATCTTTGATTTGGCTTATGTTTTTATGGTGGCTAAACAGATGTTGCTGCACAATGATTCTGATATCCCACTGATCCGGGAACTTGGCTTCGCCGTGGCTCCAGGCACCCATACCCTGGTGGGGGTCAAGCGACAGGAGGTAGGTTCACAACTATCACCATGGCTCCAGACACCCACACCCTGGTGTGGGTCGAGCGACAGGAGGTAGGTTCACAATTATCACCATGGCGTCAGACACCCATGCCCTGGTGGGGATCCAGCGACAGGAGGTAGGTTCACAACTATCACCATGGCGTCAGACACCCACACCCTGGTGGGGATCGAGCGACAGGAGGTAGGTTCACAACTATCACCATGGCGTCAGACACCCACACCCTGCTGGGGATCCAGCGACAGGAGGTAGGTTCACAACTATCACCATGGCGTCAGACACCCACACCCTGGTGGGGATCCAGCGACAGGAGGTAGGTTCACAACTATCACCATGGCGTCAGACACCCACACCCTGGTGGGGATCCAGCGACAGGAGGTAGGTTCACAACTATCACCATGGCGTCAGACACCCACACCCTGGTGGGGGTCGAGAGACAGGAGGTAGGTTCACAACTATCACCATGGCGTCAGACACCCACACCCTGGTGGGGATCCAGCGACAGGAGGTAGGTTCACAACTATCACCATGGCGTCAGACACCCACACCCTGGTGGGGATCCAGCGACAGGAGATAGGTTCACAACTATAACCATGGCGTCAGACACCCACACCCTGGTGGGGGTCGAGAGACAGGAGGTAGGTTCACAACTATCACCATGGCGTCAGACACCCACACCCTGCTGGGGGTCGAGCGACAGGAGGTAGGTTCACAACTATCACCATGGCGTCAGACACCCACACCCTGGTGGGGATCCAGCGACAGGAGGTAGGTTCACAACTATCACCATGGCGTCAGACACCCACACCCTGTTGGGGGTCAAGAGACATGAGGTAGGTTTACAACTATCACCATGGCTCCAGGCACCCATACCCTGGGGGGGTCAAGAGACAGGAGGTAGGTTTACAACTATCACCATGGCTTCAGGCACCCATACCCTGGGGGGTGAAGAGACATGAGGTAGGTTCACAACTATCACCATGGCACCAGTCACCCATACCCTGGGGGGGTCAAGCTACCGGAGATAGTTTAACAACTATTGCGGTGGCTCCAATCTTCCACACCCTGGTGGGGGCCAAGCGACAAAAGTTAGATTTAAATTGCCTGCCCTCAATTGGTATTTACTTCACGGAGACAAGAAAGATTATTCTTCGATAAAACAATATGTGTGCAATTATTTCTGTTGGATGAGTGTGTGTAACATATGTGTCATATGTGTCATGAATTTGAAATTGTTCGTTCCTCTTTGGCCCGGCAAACGGTGATTTTAACTTCACGACCAACGGCGGCGAGGTGAAATAATCCCCTTATTGTGGAGAATAAAGCCACTGTTATAGAGGCCTGAACACATATTAACCCTGACTTTGTGCTAAAGCACATGCATCAATTACAATCCGGGAGGAAATTTACGAAAGCGTCATATTCTGTCCATTTAAGACACTGAAAATGAATCCTATTCTTTCAAATACGCGTGTACAGAATTATTGTACTGAACAAATGTTGGCGGCCCTTGATATTTGCCACTGCGATAGCCCCTTCTGTGATCAATTGCAAACAATTTTGTCATACTTATGGCTTATACTATAACGAAAATTGGAAGAAAAAAACCCCGATATAATTATTTAGCGTTTGGCAGGTGCACATCATGGAAGAACCGTACGGCGAGTGTGAGACTGGTGCAGCCCCCCACTCTGAGTGTCAAACCAAGCAGAAACTGAGGGCGGCCATTGACGTCTGTGGCTGTAGGAGCCTGTTCAGCACGGACATCTCCCACGGTACGGCACAATGCCATGGAGTTTCAAAAAATATTAAGATCAAATTTGTTGATCAACAGCTCTCTGACCTGTAATTCACGGTCAAGAGAGCTTCAGCTGGGGCTTACAAGAAATATTTAATGTTCTGCGACATAATCGGACATTTTGGGAAACCACACATTTTATCATTAATTAACATTTTGGAAAGTGCACACATTGTATCAATAATTAACATTTTGTACATCTGCACATGATATTTAAGCGCACCTGTGTGCTTGATAAGAGCCAAAATACGAGTATTTGAAATCACTATAAAGTTAATATAAACTTATTCTCCAACTGTTTTCAGTTCCGTCAAAGCCATGTGATTTCCTGGATGAGATCAACTGCATACAAGAGTCAAAATGCAAGTGTTCTGATCCCTGGCGTGTGTGTACTAGCAATGTAAAAATGAGCATTCTCTCACTTGGCCAATTCAAGATGGACCAGAATACTCCTACATACCCCCTTTCATCTATTCGCTTTTGCTGTATTTTTTCACTGAACACATTTCTCACTCTGACAAATCGTACCTCATTGCTATAAGTGATCATGAATATGACATGTATCGTCGAGAACAATATTTGTATACAGGCTAACCTTTTGGTAACATTTCGCATGTAAAAATCCTCCAGATTTTGATACTGTATATAGTCCTTTAGAGAAATGTCACTATCAAAGTCAAATATGTTTCTCATAAGGCTAGTTCATCTCACTGATATAAAAATAACAATTGTATAGTACTATATGTATTTGTATTCAGTTAATTCTGCTCGTCGACCGCAATAGAAGCCGGATTAAGTTAGTGATACTACTGTTGTAGATAACATCTCGCGCACGGCGGCCGACGCTAGCATGTGCCCCATCCCTTGCCAGAGGACGCAGTACGAACCCTCCCTCTCCTACGCCCTGCTCTCCAAGTTCAACACTGGAAGCGTCCTCTACCGCGGGGTGCCTTACGCCAGCCGCAAATTAACGTCGCTAGGCGACAAGCTGCAGGTTGCCCTGGAGACGAAGCATCGCGTCGTGCCCGACATCGTGATCAAGGATGGAGAGTACATGGACAGCCTACTGGAGCTGTCCGAACACCTCTGGCGCATCCTGAACGAGACTCACCACGTGATGAAGTCACCAGAGTCTCTGGCGTCCCGGTACCAGCTTCAGCCCATCTTGGGGATGGGCAACGACGTCGCGGGAAGCATCCCAGTCGATTGGAGGACCGGACTGCTCGACAGACACCAGCTGCTCGCACACAGAGCCGCATTCTACAGCTCACCAGTCCAACAAATAGAGTCGATTACCCGTCGAATCCATGTTCTTGGGTGGACAGGAGGTTGAGACTCTGGTGGAACTACTAGAAGAGTGTCAGGCCCTGGATGTGCAGGTGGCCAACATCACAGCGCTGCAGGGTTACCATTACAATACAGGGTCCGGTCCTCCCCCGCCTGGTATGCCGCCATCACCACCAACGCCAACGCCGCCCCAAAACGACCAAGGATCGGACGAAGTGACAACCGCCGGGAGCGTGTCTGTCGATATGTCTGAGAGCGGTGAGGGGTCCGGGGAGATATCCGGGAGCGGTGAAGGATCCGGGGAGTTGTCACAGAGTGGTGAAGGGTTTCGGGAGTTATCAGGCAATTTCTCTGGCGATGGCAACGATACCACGGCTTCGAAGGATTCTGGGGCGCCTGACTGTCTCCATAAGTTGGGTGGGAGGTTTTACGATGGCAAGTGGATTGCCATGGACTTTGAGCAACTCCAGCAACAGATGCGGACCTACTTCGAAAGGGACGTAGCGCGGTATTCGGAAAGCGCCGAAATGCTCTTCAACGATACGGCCACGAATCTGTCGGACATTAAGGAGCACGAAGAGTGTCTTGCGGCCGTCACGACGTTCAACGACACCGTGCCGTATGTCCAAGATCTAGTCGAAGCGGTTGCTTCTATCTTGAAGGAGACAGACATGGGAGAGCTCATCGAACAAGTGGCCAACCTCTCCATTAAATACAACGGTACCGCCCTCAGCAAGGTAATGGAGCCGTTCGACTACGGACCAGATTCGATATGTAACTGGGTGCGCAAGTTCAGTTCCGCTGAGTATTATGGCGACCCGGGAGAGTTGGGAAAGGTGGTAGCCGGGATGTCTCGTATGGATGCCGCGTTGCTGTCCCAGGGTGAGGCGCTCAACCACTTTACGAGGATGTCGGACAAGATGGGCGACATCCACTTCATGATGTACAGTCGGCTTCTGCCCCTGATGGAGTCTCTGCGAGCCTACCGCCAACACCGGATGACCAAGCTGGAGCTGTCCGAGGTGCTCCTCGCGGTGGTCACGCAGAACCTAGTGGCTGACTTCAGCTATATGGTCATCGAATACATCGACCTACAGGATGACTTCATCCAGAACGCAATCCGGGCGCGAGACCGCTTCAAGGAGAGCCACGCGATCATCGGGAGCCTCCTACTCCCGATCCAGAACTTCACCACGGTCTTTGCCGGGGACTTCTGGAAGAAGATCGTCCTGGCCAGCGATAACGAGAGCCTGAGCTCTTTCGCACAGAGCGCCATGTCGCACAGGTCCAGTCCTGTCGACTACGACACCCTCTTCGACCTCCTTTTTGACCCCTACATCAGGTACCCGATGGAGAAGAGATTGATGACGTCACATGTTCACGATCTATTTGTGAAGCAGTTTAGGCTGATTCAAGTGGAGTTGCACAACTTTCGCACGGAGGCTGTGATGGACAGCAAATTCTTTGTGTGAGTACTACGGAAAGGTATTCAGTCACCATAGACAGTTTTATTTTTCACGTCTTTTCACGCGCAGCGCGCTTTCTTCTTCGCGGCATCTTGCTCTTGTCTTAGATGGTGACATTGAAGTGTTCATGTCGAGCATAGTCTTTATATCAGATATACCATATTATATAAAAAAAGAACACGCGAACTATGTAATTCATCGATTTAGAATCGCTCTTCCCCCTGATACATTTAGTTTGATCAATATCCGATGATAATCCGTTATTAATATTTGGCAACTGCATGTTGATGTTGCAGAGATAACTTCATCCAGGTGGACGTGTTCTATAAGGAACTGAGCTACGAGCGCGTTCGCCAGCGGCCGGCCTTCGAGCTGCTGAGCCTGTTGAGCGAGGTGGGCGGCTTTCTGTGACTCCTGCTCGGAGCCAGCATCCTCACCATCTGTGAGCTTCTCGACTACCTGGCGCTGGCACTGGCACGACGCATGCGCAACCGGAAATGGGTGAATCCGCATGGGCCTGATATTATCTCTGTCAAACCGTGTGCCTGATGCCGGTGATGGTTGGTGACGGATTGTTTGCAAGACGCACCCACTAAGGGGCTGGAGGACTATCTGAGGGACGCCTATCTGTGAAGGCCTCTCGAGGGACACTTATCTAAAAACCTTGGGACGCCTACTTGGGTCACTTATCTGAGATCGCCTACCTGGGGAGAATCATCTGAGGATGCATGTCCGCGGGCTTCTATCTAAGAACACCTTTATGGGGTCGTCGGCGTACCCCCTTCTGACAGCGCATGTCTGACGACGCGTATATTTGGACGCCTGTCTCGAGTTTCCTATCTAGGACACCTTTCTGGGGATGCCAATCTGGGACGCCTTCTGGGGACATCTATGTGGCGAATGTATCACTGAAGATCTACGACTTTAGCTGCCATATGACGCAAAGATGCTTTCACCCAGTGCTTACGTGTTAATGATGTTTCATTATAGCAATATTTATTTAGCCTGTTATTGACCTCAAACGGTTTAATGTAGTAAGAAAAGTCATGACTATATTTAAAGTCTCGATGGAATGAAGGAAACTTCATGGAACATTTCAATTGTAACTGATATGTAAATGTATTTTATATTAATGTATATGGTATATAGCATGCATTCAGGGGTTTAACTGGGTGGATCCGCATGCGCCTAAAATGATATTTATCTAACCGTGTTTCTGATAGTGGTGACCAATTGTATGTAAGGCGTACCCACCAAGGCGCTGGCCGCCTGTCTAAGGAACACCTACCTAGCCAGCATGGCAACCATCTGCCAACCGTGAAACGACGTTGTCGGCAATGTTGGCGCAATGTTGGCAAAGAACATTGAGCCAACGAGTGGGTGCTCATTGGGGAATGATTGTTTCAACGTTGTCTGCCAACAATGGCCCAACCATCTGCCAACCTTGGGCCAACATTGGCTGCCAACGATGGCCCAATCATAGGCCAACAGTGGGCCAATGTGCGCTGCCGACGTTCTACCGATATTGATCCACTATTGAACCACTGCAAATGTTGTTCACTAATTTATTGACAAAAACCTTATGAAGTGCAATACATGAATTCTTAATAGGTATACATGACGCGTAATGTCTGAAAAAATCGCTCGCGACCGCTCATACAGGTGCATGGCCGCTCATAGAGGTGGTCGCTCGTAGATGCGGTCGCTTCCACTCATTCCTGATTCTTGCGTTTGCCAGCTGTGTCACGCTCTCGTCGCCCGCCATCCCGCTCCCCAGCAAATCGCAGCCACTTCTTCACCACCTCTGAATTTGTGGCGCAACTGGTAGGGTTGCTGCGAGTACCCCCTGAATTAAATCAAAGTAGACTCAATGGCAAAGCTGTTTAAAATATCATGCTGGTTCGATAATATGCATGAATAACATTTACCTATACTGGTATACTTAACACATGTTTTTTGTTAGCTTAATATTTCTGGAACCCTGTTAAAGGCAATACAGTGGTAGCCACATACAAAGTAATGATACTGTTCATAATTTGCTGTTCGCAGGATTTTTTGACAGATCTGTCATATCACGTTGAATAGGTAACGCAAATGAGTTAAGTAGACAGTGGGTAAAGTGGAAATCCTTATCTTATCAGAAGAATACAGCCACACTTACCATACACCACCTGGCGTAAGTTTAGGCGAGGGAATGGCACTTTCCCACTCTTCCATTGCCAATGTATTTGCTTTGCCACACTGTTTGACAGCACTTAGTCCATCAAACGTTGCACTGTCTTGTCGACAGTGGATACGCCCATCAAGGTGATGCTGCTGACCTAATTGGATATATGCAAAATAAAGAGTCAAACTGAAGATAAAATAGACATAAATTAAATTACACAAAGCAATACAAAAACATGGACAAACCTATGAGAACTGAAAATGCTGGTCTCTTATTCGTGCATACTTGACTAAAATTGGGCCAGTGGAAGCTTTCGGGGCAACAAAATGATGATGAATAAAATATGCCCCATATGGGGACCGTCCACTAAACCATGGATGCCTTGATCTCTAGTCCAGCACACTGACCAATAGACTAAGGGGGTTCTCTGAGACTTATATATAGCTGTGTTTTGTGTGGCCAGGCTTTAACAGCAAAAAACATTAATCGTTAAATATTACAGCATACCGTTTTCCACACGGTCTCGTCATTAGCGAGGACCTCGTCCAATGTGTATAGGGCTTATAAGGTCAGGATGGGGAAGGGCATTCCATCTGGCGGAGGGGTTGGCGTGCAAGTCCTGTTGAGATGCTGGCAAATTTTGCCAAGCATCACACCATTGTGCTCCTGCTGCTGTTGCACGCGCTCCGAAGCGTGCAGGAGGGCAATATCATACTCTGTCACTGTCAATGAAATTTAAACAGACTGTAAAACAAAATGTAAACAGCATATTGTTATAGGTAACACTATAACCACTTGGCTTAACTAAATAAAATGATCTCTTTAATTCCATGAGAAAATAATTCACATCAACATAGAAGTTCAGAATGCAGATATATGGCTCTGACTACCCACCCAGATACGTGTTCTCTATATTTGTCTGCACCCTTCTTCTTTTGGACCAATAGGAATAATCCATTTATATTTTCCATAATTATATGCCTTGTGTAATAAGGGGCGGATACATGATATAAATTGGCCATTTCCCAATTCAAAGTTATTTAATATTAAAATTCCCAGTTCACGATTAATGAAAATACTCGATCACAGCTATCGGCTAATATCCCATTCCCAGTTCACGAAGAATTATTTTCCTCATTCCCAGTTCACAGTGAAAAGAAAAGCCCCTTCCTGAAAAACGGAAATACCCCTTGCCCCATCCCTAATAAGTCTAATGACATTCACCTGCCCATGACTGAAGGTTTTGCACTGGTTTGACAGTGTTTGATTTAATAAAAGAGCTCCAAAACAAAAGAGCTATAGGCACTCGTGTGAGCGATAATACAGGAAAGGTCAGAAACTGCATACTCAGTGACCGTTTTCTTCCGCTGTACCATCATAATACAGTTCTAATTAAGTCAGTGCATAAATTACATAATCCGATACTATAAAGCAGACCGACAAGACAATAATAATGTGCCACATGAATAAAAATCTCAAAATTCACGATAACTTACAGTCACTTGGAAAATTGCCGCATGGAAGTGTCGCTTCAAAAACTCGCTAGATGGCGCTGTGTTTTGCGCTAACAGCAGTACGCTGGTACGTAGGCACAATGTTGGGCCAACATTCCATTGCCAACGGTTGGGTGCAGAGCGCAGATGACGGTCGGTATTACGTTGCGCCTATGTATACTAGCAAACGGTTGCGTTGCCTACCTAAAAACAACGTTGGGCCGATAATGCCATGCTGGCTGGGTATCTGGGGTCGCCTGTCTGAGGATGCTTAACCGAGGACGTCTATCTTAGGTTGTCTATCTGAAGAGGTCTATCTGGGGACGCCTATTTGAGAACGCCTATCTGTTATCGCATATCCGGGGACGCCTATCTGGGATCGCCTATCTGGGGATGCCTATGTGAGGGTGCCTATCTGAGGACTTCTATCTGGGGTCGCATATCTGGAAACGCCTATCCGAAAACACCTGCCTGGGGACGCCTATCAGGGGACGCCTATCTGGGGATGTCTATCATGGCAAGCTTAACAAAGTTACGAAGTTTAGCTCCTTCATAACGCGTATGTTTTGATCTTGTGTTTGCATGTTTATGATAATACTACCTAACAACATTTATTTAAACCTTTTGTTAACTTAATACGGCTTGTGTAGTAATTCATGCTTATACATTCAAAGTATTGTGAATTGTAGGATTGTAAGCCATTTAAATTAACGAATATATACATGGATGCTGCAAAATAACTGTGTATGCAATGTAACATGGTATCCATTAGCTGCCTCTGCACAAAAGACTCACAAGATATACTCAGGATACGATTGGCATCATGCATCTGACGGAAAGAGGTACAGGATTGGTAATAATGCAACTTTGAAAGAGACGGTATTAACAAACTTTAGCATTAAGAAGAGAACATTAGAATTTTTAGATCAGGGCAAATGAAAATATGACCAAAATTTACTTGCAAATAATTTCACTGAAATTAAGTAGTTTAATTAAAGGTTCTTATCGTGACATACAAGATCACAATCACACAGGAACACAATGGCGTTATATCTAAACAATTATGGCAATAACCGCTGAAGGGCATGACGCTCGACTAGCTATATATATGACGTCACCGCTGTGCTTATTCATTTATTGCACAATGATACTGTGTGTTGATGCAAATCGTCAATATAATACATTGATGTCGTGATGCTGTTTAATATGACATTCATTATTATAACAAATCGTATTTATAAAAAGTGAGAAAATAATTGTCCTGTAAATAGTGTGGCTTTGGCTCGATTGTTATTGATCATCACTCAATTCTATCGGTATACATATAATTATCATAACCGCGGCGCAATAGTGTATATAATATTCAATTTATGAAACACTGCATTTACACAGTCTTTTTGCTTACGGAATCTGAATAAACAGTGCATGCACAGAGTTGTGTCTTTCTTATATAACGAATCTGAATAAACACTGCATGCACAGAGTTGTGTCTTTCTTATATAACGAATCTGAATAAACACTGCGTTGACAAACTTACCGAACCCGAATAAAAATTGCACTGACAAAGTCTTGCCTTTCTTATACCGAATCTGATAAAAACACTGCATTCACAAAATGTTAATTAGTCTTACTCAAGTTACCAAATCTGAATAAACACTGCTTGCACAAAGTAGGCCTACTCTTGTCTTTCTTACCGAATCTGAATAAATACCGCATTAATGGTCTTTCTTATCGAATCTGAATAAGCTTAATTAACACTGCATTGACAAAGTTACGGAATCTGTCTTACCGAATCTGAATATAAGGAATCTGTCTTACCGAATCTGAATTTACGGAATCTGTCTTACCGAATCTGAATATACGGAATCTGTCTTACCGTTCGAATCGGAATAAATACTGCATTTTGAATACGGAAACTGTCTTACCGTTCGAATCTGAATAAATACTGCATTTGTAGTATCTCGGTACCGGTCCGTTGCGACATAAATAGACCCAAAACAACCTGCGCCAACGGGATTATCCCTTTGGCGCATCGCGTTTGACGTTAGGCTCCGAACGTCCTGGGAAGCGAAAGGTCGGTGGTTCGAGCCCGAGCCATGGCGGGAACCCATAAAACTTTCCGGGTCAGTTCGTGACCCTTGATCCCCGTATACAGGGGTAGGTCCTTTGAGGGGTCCACGGAGGGCCGGGCCGAGAGATATCACATATGTAGCTTATCTATAACTCACTTAAATTTGTTACTTTGGTTAAATAGTTACCTTCTTGCAATCAGTGAATTTACAAACTTTGTTCTTACTCCGGATGCTTTTTCTGCAGTCTAATATCAATAAACATATTTAGCCAGGTGGCGTTTTGCTTATTGCATGTCAAAAGCTGAGTTAGCTGCGCTGGAGTACGATGGATATACCAAGCGAATGGTATTGTTTTCATGACTGGGCTCATACACAATTTCTCCACAGGGTAGGCAACAGATAAAATCTGTCTGCTCGTTTAATATACAATATATGATACAAAGACTTTAACCAAAGTAACAAATTTGATGTCGCAAAATTGATGTCGCACCGGACCGGTACCGAGATACTACATACCACCCTTTCCCATTGGACCGCGCCCTCGCGGTCTATCCACCACGCCCTGCGTGTGAATCCAAGCCTACGGCTCCTACAGGTATCCGGGGAGTGACAAGGACCGCGTCTTGCCGCACTAAGCGGAGATCTACGTCTCCTTCGTTTCACCCGGCCCAGTAGGCGACCGTTTGAAAGGGTAGCCCCAGGTTCGTTATCCTGGTCACGGCACCACTGTGATATCTCTCGGCCCGGTCCTCCGTGGACCCCTCCAAGGACATACCCCTGTATACGGGGATCAAGGGTCACGAACTGACCAGGAAAGTTTTATGGGTTCCCGCCATGGCTCGGGCTCGAACCACCGACCTTTCGCTTCCCAGGACGTTCGGAGCCTAACCAGCTAACGTCAAACGCGATACGCCAAAGGGATAATCCCGTTGGCGCAGGTTGTTTTTGGTCTAATTATGTCGCACCGGACCGGTACCGAGATACTACAAGTATTTATTCAGATTCGAACGGTAAGACAGTTTCCGTATTCAACATGCAGTATTTATTCAGATTCGAACGGTAAGACAGATTCCGTATATTCAGCTTCGGTAAGACAGATTCCGTATATTCAGATTCGGTAGGACAGATTCCGTAACTTTGTCAATGCAGTGTTAATTAAGCTTATTCAGATTCGATAAGAAAGACCATTAATGCGGTATTTATTCAGATTCGGTAAGAAAGACAAGAGTAGGCCTACTTTGTGCAAGCAGTGTTTATTCAGATTTGGTAACTTGAGTAAGACTAATTAACACTTTGTGAATGCAGTGTTTTTATCAGATTCGGTATAAGAAAGACAAGACTTTGTCAGTGCAATTTTTATTCGGGTTCGGTAAGTTTGTCAACGCAGTGTTTATTCAGACTCGTTATATAAGAAAGACACAACTCTGTGCATGCAGTGTTTATTCAGATTCCGTAAGCAAAAAGACTGTGTAAATGCAGTGTTTCATAAATTGAATATTATATACACTATTGCGCCGCGGTTATGATAATTATATGTATACCGATAGAATCGAGTGATGACCAATAACAATCGAGCCAAAGCCACACTATTTACAGGACAATTATTTTCTCACTTTTTATAAATACGATTTGTTATAATAATGAATGTCATATTAAACAGCATCACGACATCAATGTATTATATTGACGATTTGCATCAACACACAGTATCATTGTGCAATAAATAAATAAGCACAGCGGTGACGTCATATATATAGCTAGTCGAGCGTCATGCCCTTCAGCGGTTATTGCCATATTTTTTTAGATATAACGCCATTGTGATCCTGTGTGATTGTGATCTTTTATGTCACGATATGAACCTTTAATTAAACTACGTAATTTCAGTGAAATTATTTGCAAGTAAATTTTGGTCATATTTTCATTTGCCCTGATCTAAAAATTCTAATGTTTTCTTCTTAATGCTAAAGTTTGTTACTACCGTCTCTTTCAAAGTTGCATGATTACCAATCCTGTACCTTTTTCCGTCAGATGCATGATGCCAATCGTATCCTGAGTATATCTTGTGAGTCTTTTGTGCAGAGGCAGCTAATGGATACCATGTTACATTGCATACACAGTTCTTTTGCAGCATCCATGTATATATCCGTTAATTTAAATGGCTTACAATCCTACAATTCACAATACTTTGAATATATAAGCATGAATTACTACACAAGCTGTATTATGCTAACAAAAAGTTTAAATAAATGTTGTTAGGTAGTATTATCATAAACATGCAAACACAAGATCAAAACATATGCGTTATGAAGGAGCTAAACTTCGTAACTTTATCAAGCCTGCCATGATAGACATCCCCAGATAGGTGTCCCCAGATAGGCGTCCCCAGGCAGGTGTTTTCAGATAGGCGTTTCCAGATATGCAATCCCAGATAGAAGTCCTCAGATAGGCACCCTCAGATAGGCATCCCCAGATTGGCGATCCCAGATAGGCGTCCCCGGATATGCGATAACAGATAGGCGTTCTCAAATAGGCGTCCCCAGATAGACCTCTTCAGATAGACAACCTAAGATAGACGTCCTCGGTGTCCCTTAGACAGGCGTCCAGCGCCTTGGTGGGTACGCCTTACATACAATTGGTCACCACTATCAGAAACACGGTTAGATAAAGATCATTTTAGGCGCATGCGGATCCACCCAGTTCAACCCCTGAATGCATGCTATATACCATATACATTGATACAAAATACATTTACATATCAGTTACCATTGAAATGTTCCATGAAGTTTCCTTCATTCCACCGAGACTTTAAATATAATCATGACTTTTCTTACTACATTAAACCGTTTGAGGTCAATAACAGGCTAAATAAATATTGCTATTATGAAACATCATTAACACGTAAGCACTGGGTGAAAGCATCTTTGCGTCATATGGCAGCTAAAGTCGTAGATCTTCAGTGATACATTCGCCACATAGATGTCCCCAGAAGGCGTCCCAGATTGGCATCCCCAGAAAGGTGTTCTAGATAGGAAACTCGAGACAGGCGTCAAAATATACGCGTCTTTAGACATGCGCTGTCAGAAGGGGGTACGCCGACGACCCCATATAGGTGTTCTTAAATAGAAGCCCGCGGACATGCATCCTCAGATAGGTCTACTCAGATGATTCTCCCCAGGTAGGCGATCTCAGATAAGTGACCCAATTAGGCGTCCCAAGGTTTTTAGATAAGTGTCCCTCGAGAGGCCTTCACAGATAGGCGTCCCTCAGATAGGCCTCCAGCCCTTTAGTGGGTACGCCTTGCAAACAATCCGTCACCAACCATCACCGGCATCAGGCACACGGTTTGACAGAGATAATATCAGGCCCATGCGGATCCACCCATTTCCGGTTGCGCATGCGTCGTGCCAGTGCCAGCGCCAGGTAGTCGAGAAGCTCACAGATGGTGAGGATGCTGGCTCCGAGCAGGAGTCCCAGAAAGCCGCCCACCTCGCTCAACAGGCTCAGCAGCTCGAAGGCCGGCCGCTGGCGAACGCGCTCGTAGCTCAGTTCCTTATAGAACACGTCCACCTGGATGAAGTTATCTCTGCAACATCAACATGCAGGTGCAAAATATTAATAACGGATTATCATCGGATATTGATCAAACTAAATGTATCAGGGGGAAGAGCGATTCTAAATCGATGAATTACGTAGTTCGCGTGTTTTTTTTTATGTAATATGGTATATCTGATATAAAGACTATGCTCGACATGAACACTTCAATGTCACCATCTAAGACAAGAGCAAGATGCTGCGAAGAAGAAAGCGCGCTGCGCGTGAAAAGACTGTCTATGGTGACTGAATACCTTTCCGTGGTACTCACACAAAGAATTTGCTGTCCATCATAGCCTCCGTGCGAAAGTTGTACAACTCCATTTGAATCAGCCTAAACTGCTTCACAAATAGATCGTGAACGTGTGACGTCATCAATCTCTTCTCCATCGGGTACCTGATGTAGGGGTCAAAAAGGAGGTCGAAGAGGGTGTCGTAGTCGACAGGACTGGACCTGTGCGACATGGCGCTCTGTGCGAAAGAGCTCAGGCTCTCGTTATCGCTGGCCAGGACGATCTTCTTCCAGAAGTCACCGGCAAAGACCGTGGTGAAGTTCTGGATCGGGAGTAGGAGGCTCCCGATGATCGCGTGGCTCTCCTTGAAGCGGTCGCGTGCCCGGATTGCGTTCTGGATGAAGTCATCCTGTAGGTCGATGTATTCGATGACCATATAGCTGAAGTCGGCCACTAGGTTCTGCGTGGCCACCGCGAGGAGCACCTCGGACAGCTCCAGCTTGGTCATCCGGTGTTGGCGGTAGGCTCGCAGAGACTCCATCAGGGGCAGAAGCCGACTGTACATCATGAAGTGGAGATCGCCCATCTTGTCCGACATCCTCGTAAAGTGGTTGAGCGCCTCACCCTGGGACAGCAACGCGGCATCCATACGAGACATCCCGGCTACCACCTTTCCCAACTCTCCCGGGTCGCCATAATACTCAGCGGAACTGAACTTGCGCACCCAGTGACAAATCGGATCTGGTCCGTAGTCGAACGGCTCCATTACCTTGCTGAGGGCGGTACCGTTGTATTTAATGGAGAGGTTGGCCACTTGTTCGATGAGCTCTCCCATGTCTGTCTCCTTCAAGATAGAAGCAACCGCTTCGACTAGATCTTGGACATACGGCACGGTGTCGTTGAACGTCGTGACGGCCGCAAGACACTCTTCGTGCTCCTCAATGTCCGACAGATTCGTGCTCGTATCGTTGAAGAGCATTTCGGCGCTTTCCGAATACCGCGCTACGTCCGTTTCGAAGTAGGTCCGCATCTGGTGCTGGCGTTGCTCAAAGTCCATGGCAATCCACTTGCCATCGTAAAACCTCCCACCCAACTTATGGAGACAGTCAGGCGCCCCAGAATCCTTCGAAGCCGTGGTATCGTTGCCATCGCCAGAGAAATTGCCCGATAACTCCCGAAACCCTTCACCGCTCTGTGACAACTCCCCGGATCCTTCACCGCTCCCGGATATCTCCCCGGACCCCTCACCGCTCTCAGACATATCGACAGACACGCTCCCGGCGGTTGTCACTTTGTCTGATCCTTGGTCGTTTTGGGGCGGCGTTGGCGTTGGTGGTGATGGCGGCATGCCGCCTGGCATGCCAGGCGGCGGAGCAACGAACCCTGTATTGTAATGGTAGCCCTGCAGCGCTGTGATGTTGGCCACCTGCACATCCAGGGCCTGACACTCTTCTAGTAGCTCCACCAGAGTCTCACCCTCCTGTCCACCCAATAACCTGAGGATTCGACCGGTAATCGACTCTATTTGGTAGACTGATGAGCTGTAGAATGCGGCTCTGTATGCGAGCCGCTCGTGTCTGTCGAGCAGTCCGGTCCTCCAATCGACTGGAATGCTTCCCGCTACGTCGTTGCCCGTCCCCAAGATGGGCTGGAGCTGGTACCGGGACGCCAGAGACTCTGGTGACTTCATCACGTGGTCAGTCTCGTTCAGGATGCGCCAGAGATGTTCGGACAGCTCCAGTAGGCTGTCCATGTACTCTCCATCCTTGATCACGATGTCGGGCACGACCCGATGCTTCGTCTCCAGGGCAACCTGCAGCTTGTCGCCTAGCGACGTTAATTTGCGGCTGGCGTAAGGCACCCCGCGGTAGAGGACGCTTCCGGTGTTGAACTTGGAGAGCAGGGCGTAGGAGAGGGAGGGTTCGTACTGCGTCCTCTGGCAAGGGATGGGGCACATGCTGACGTCGGCCGCCGTGCGCGAGATGTTATCTACAACAGTAGTATCACTAACTTAATCCGGCTTCTATTGCGGTCGACGAGCAGAATTAACTGAATACAAATACATATAGTACTATACAATTGTTATTTTTATATCAGTGAGATGAACTAGCCTTATGAGAAAGGCGTGATAGTGGTGATAGTGACATCCTAGGAAGATTACTTTAAAGGACTATATACAGTATCAAAATCTGGATGATTTTTACATGCGAAATTTTACGAAAAGGTTAGCCTGTATACAAATATTGTTTTTACGACGATACATGTCATATTCATGATCACTTATAGCAATGAGGTACGATTTGTCAGAGTGAGAAATGTGTTCAGTGAAAAAATACAGCAAAAGCGAATAGATGAAAGGGGGTATGTAGGAGTATTCTGGTCCATCTTGAATTGGCCAAGTGAGAGAATGCTCATTTTTACACTGCTAGTACACACACGCCAGGGATCAGAACACTTGCATTTTGACTCTTGTATGCAGTTGATCTCATCCAGGAAATCACATGGCTTTGACGGAACTGAAAACAGTTGGAAAATAAGTTTATATTAACTTGATAGTGATTTCAAATACTCGTATTTTGGCTCTAATCAAGCACACAGATGCGCTTAAATATCATGTGCAGATGTACAAAATGTTAATTATTGATACAATGTGTGCACTTTCCAAAATGTTAATTAATGATAAAATGTGTGGTTTCCCAAAATGTCCGATTATGTCGCAGAACATTAAATATTTCTTGTAAATCCCAGCTGAAGTTTTCTTGACCGGAGATTACAGGTCAGAGAGCTGTTGATCAACAAATTTGAGCTTAATATTTTTTGAAACTCCATGGCATTGTGCCGTACCGTGGGAGAGGTCCGTGCTGAACAGACTCCTACAGCCACAGACGTCAATGGCCGCCCTCAGTTTCTGCTTGGTTTGACACTCGGAGTGGGGGGCTGCACCAGTTTCACACTCGCCGTACGGTTCTTCCATGATGTGCACCTGCCAAACGCTAAATAATTATATCGGTTTTTTTTTCTTCCAATTTTCGTTATAGTATAAGTCAATTACAAAATTGTTTGCAATTGATCACAGAAGGGGCTATCACAGTAGCAAATATCAAGGGCCGCCAACATTTGTTCAGTACAATAATTCTGTACACGCGTATTTGAAAGAATATGATTCATTTTCAGTGTCTTGAATGAACAGAATATGACGCTTTCGTGAATTTCCTCCCGGATTGTAATTGATGCATGTGCTTTAGCACAAGGTCAGGGTTAATATGTGTTCAGGCCTCTATAACAGTGGCTTTATTCCCCACATTAAGGGGATTATTTCAACTCGCAGCTGTTGGTCGTAAAGTTAAAATCACCGTTTGCCGGGCCAAAGAGGAACGAACAATTTCAAATTTATGACACATATGACACATATGTTACACACACTCATCTCACAGAAAATAATTGCACAAATATCGTTTTATCGAAGAATAACCTTTGTGTCTCCGTGAAGTAAATACCAATTGGGGGCAGGCAATTTTAATCTAACTCTTGTCGCTTGGCCCCCACCAGGGAGTGGGTGCCTGGAGCCACGGCAATAGTTGTTAAACTATCTCCGGTAGCTTGACCCCTCAGGGTATGGGTGCCTGGTGCCATGGTGATAGTTGTGAACCTACCTCATGTCTCTTCACTCCCCCCCCCCCAGGGTATGGGTGCCTGGAGCCATGGTGATAGTTGTAAACCTACCTCCTGTCTCTTGACTCCCCCAGGGTATGGGTGCCTGAAGCCATGGTGATAGTTGTAAACCTACCTCATGTCTCTTGACCCCCAACAGGGTGTGGGTGTCTGACGCCATGGTGATAGTTGTGAACCTACCTCCTGTCGCTGGATCCCCACCAGGGTGTGGGTGTCTGACGCCATGGTGATAGTTGTGAACCTACCTCCTGTCGCTCGACCCCCACCAGGGTGTGGGTGTCTGACGCCATGGTGATAGTTGTGAACCTACCTCCTGTCGCTGGATCCCCACCAGGGTGTGGGTGTCTGACGCCATGGTGATAGTTGTGAACCTACCTCCTGTCGCTGGATCCCCACCAGGGTGTGGGTGTCTGACGCCATGGTGATAGTTGTGAACCTACCTCCTGTCGCTGGATCCCCACCAGGGTGTGGGTGTCTGACGCCATGGTGATAGTTGTGAACCTACCTCCTGTCGCTGGATCCCCACCAGGGTGTGGGTGTCTGACGCCATGGTGATAGTTGTGAACCTACCTCCTGTCGCTGGATCTCCACCAGGGTGTGGGTGTCTGACGCCATGGTGATAGTTGTGAACCTACCTCCTGTCTCTCGACCCCCACCAGGGTGTGGGTGTCTGGAGCCATGGTGATAGTTGTGAACCTACCTCCTGTCGCTTGACCCCCACCAGGGTATGGGTGCCTGGAGCCACGGCGAAGCCAAGTTCCCGGATCAGTGGGATATCAGAGTCATTGTGCAGCAACATCTGTTTAGCCCCCGTAAAAATATAAGTCAAATCAAAGATAACCTGAGAACATCATTTCACTTACTAAATTTTTTAATAAAATACAAATTATTTAAGTTAAAGAAATGACAAAAATAAATAAATAAATTGACATCTGACCTCTACTCCGACCTCGTTGTGGGGTCCACCCATGTATTCGTATTGCTCCACATTGAGGACAAGACTCAGCGCTTGTCCAGCCCCTGCGGCAGACATGTGGAGACATATAACACTAGGCATCATTTAAACCTTGACTACGTGTGGCCCAGCACACAATTATACCTCACAATTATGTGTTATTACTATTATTACGAGTTTACTCAGAGCTGTACAGTCACTACGAGATCTTATCGAGACCCCACGAAACAGGCATACTTATGCTCTACGTCAATGCCTGTACAGCCTGTACGTGCTGCCTACCTTCCGGTTGTCGGCCTTCACTCGCTTCACAAACAAAATCGGCTAAAACTGTCCTTGGATGCACAACTAACCACTGAAGTTCTGTGAATATCAGAATTATAACCATCGGAGTAAATTTATGTAATATATGAGCGGTCAGACAAACCGGAATGCGGTTGTTCCATGAGGGACTGCCAGTGTGAGGCGATCTAATGTGCTGCGCGGGGTTTTCTATGCCGTATGACGTAATAATCATCATGACTCGCATGTCTGCGCGCGGTATCTATGGTTACGTAACAACGCTCCTTATATATCGACAGGATCTTCTGTGTGAGGCGAGTCAAGGCAAACAACCGGAAGGTAGGTAGCAGGTACAGGCCGTTGATGCTACGCATTGAGGTAGATAAGTATTCCTGTCTCGTGGGGTCTCGATAAGATCCCGTAGTGACTGTACAGCTCTATCGTGCTCCGTTTGTTAACACCGATGACTCGCCTCAACATACAACGCTTCCCACAGTCTCATCAAACGGACCACATGCATAATGGAGAGATCAATATCTTACAGCCCTAATTGCACAAGACTCAATGAACGAGCCTTTCTAAACAGGTTATGGTGTCGATACTTGTATGAAGGGGAAACCCCCTCTGAATCGTGAATCCCCAAGAATTAGGGCGAGGAAATATTAAATGTCTAAGAATTTGGAAAAATCAAAAACTTGATCAAAAAACTTGAACGGCCGACGGGTCAATTTCCTATGAAAAAATGACAACTGGGGGTGCGGAAATATCGAAGAAACTAAGGATACTCGCAAAACTTCAATAATCCCAGGATCCCAAATCGCGGGGATCGCGGAAGAAACCCCCATCCCCCCGTTCCTTCTCCATTTCACTTCACTTCCCCTTCACTAAGTCATGCGGTATCATTGTCCCAGGAGGCTACTTGGCTCTGTTTAGCCTTCATATGCAAAAAAGTGGCCTACATCAACACCATTATTTCGTTTCACTGCTCACCTGGAGCGGTGACCATCCGCTGGGCGCCTGTCGTCTTGTAGTTGAAGGAGAAACAAATGCCGAAGTCAGTGTAGATGGTGTCAAATGCCTCTTTGGGATCGCAGGGTAGGCCTCCCCAGGAACAGCTAGAACACCAACCTTACATATAGTTCACCAACGAGTAGTCGTCACGAAAAAGTGACACGGTATCACTTCTGGCAGAGGGCGTTCCCGTCCAGACGGTAGGTTTTTTCTTATAGGTCTCTCCCATGAGCATTTCTATTGGTTCTTGAGATGTCCGTTCAAACGGTAGCATTATCCCATAGATCAAATCCTTATTACTGAATCACATTTCCATTTCTACCACTTGACAGAAAGACATGTACTGATTGGCCAGAGGCTTCATGACCTTGCGAATAGAGCATGTAACGTTCTATTCCTCCCGACAAGACCTATGGGCCATTCAAGCGCCTATGGGTTTGTATCAGCACCTGGCCAGATTAGTGAGATTAGGCATGCCTCTTAGGCGTAGCCCCACGTTAAATTTAAGAATCAGGATTATCCTCCATGCGCGAAAATTAAAAATGACTCTAATCGAAGACATAGTCGCATTTGGGCACCAAATATACCACTGTTTAGCATTCACTGTGCTACCGGTACAGTACCGGACGAAATCGTTCGAACTATGAGTTCCATCGAGGTCAAAGGCGTGATCGAGGCGCTTTGTCCGCTTAACTCTTCTATTGTGATCGTGCGACAACGGAATGTCTATATTTTTCAAATTATCGAAAATACAAAATTCAACCTGGACAACCAGCTAAAACCATTCGTGCCCCCAGAACCGCAGCTCAATACAGGGGTCACCGCCTGTAGCGCAAAAGGTTAGACCTCCGACTCTTGTTGAAGCTGCGCCCGTACATGATTTAATATATGGCATCAAGACCGATATAAAACCTAAGATGCATTGCACATGCAGCAAGCAGCTGCTCACAGTGGAATACTCTGAACCGGATGCCGTGTGACCTGCGATGCGCCACCAGACTCATTGTATCGGGTAAAATATCACTGTACCTCACAATGAAGTCTTCCAACTGGTGCGCCGCTGCCAATACAAACTCTGTGGCGTTGATTTTCCGACGCTCTAAGAAATCTGTGAGCTGAGATTTTCTTTCTAAAAGGAGAAACTTTGCCGTTAAACGTAACACGAAGGTGTTATTCCAAGAAGTTACATGAAAACGCTTGTATGAATTCCAATATCGGTTTTTCCCCTTACAATAAATATATGACGGGAGTAAAGGTATCTGATGGAAAATTCTCTAAATACTGTCATCCATTCCTGTAACGAAAGCTAATTTAATAATTATTTGCTCATTAGTGTACCTATGCTATTATAGCACGATGGGCATAACACTTGTCAAAAGATTTCGAAAGGATTTATTTATTGGTAATACATATCGTAATGCACAGTCGATACAAGATGCATCGGCATTAATCGCTTTAATGGTGAAGACCTATCTGAAAGTGAAGTTCAGCAGACAATCTTTAACCATTATCTCAGCTTGAGATTTCGTATCGTACGGGTATCACGAATCCGTATTGTAGTGGTATGAATCTGTATCGTAGTGGTATCATAAATCCGTATTGTAATGGTATGAATTTTGTATTGTAGTGGTGTCATGAATGTGTATTTTAGCTAGCTCCCCGCACGGTGGTTTTACGCAGGCTCCGCTTTTTACCGCTGGTGTCGGCCGGGGGGGAAATTTTAAGATTCTTGAAAAACGGTCAAATCAGCTGTAATTTCTTGCAATATTATATTTTTTAAGAATAAAACATAAAAATAACGAACCCTGTGTATTTAATACAGCAATCCACATCTTCTACCCGTTCGAAAAAGTTATAATTGTGACGGAACTCTTTCTTTTCATCGACTGATAGCTTGTGTTATTAGGCTTATCTAGCTAGCTGGTTCCCCGGCACTAATTTGTAGAAAAGCGCGACGCATTTTTGCGCAGCGCCGCTCTGGCGAGCGAGTGTGAAATGGCATTGAGGAAGTAGACGACAACAAAGATATAATAGAGCTCTAGCGGAGTCAAAAGCAGAGACTAGTATTGTAGTGGTATCATGAATCTGTATTATAGTGGTATCATAAATCTGTATCGTAGTGATATCATGACCTTGTGCAGTGAATTAGTTTCCTGCCAATTTAGATTCATTTTAGTAAAGATAATAAAAATCTTCAAATTTCAAATCTGAAACTTCTTGATAAAAACGGTGCGTTTGCCCCGATCGTATTATAATATTAAACGTATAACCAGGGAGCGGGGGTCGTGCGGATTAACTATCTGAAAATCGTACGTATTCTCTAGGGGCGAGTTGCACCAGAAACAATGGGGGTCGCGGTTCACAAGAAAATGAGGGGTCCTCAACAAAAGAGAAGGCCCACGCTTAAAATGGAGCACATTTGCACTAAAAGCGGGCCTCAAAAAGGGACTGAGCGTGCTCCAGGGATAACCGTTTGATCTCACATATACGGTGGATATTTTATACAATATATATGTAATTTAACGCATCCTTGCTCCAATACATGTTTTGCTGCTATACGTTAACGGATTCATCTGATTTTTATAGCCAGTTTGTTCGTAAATAATACATTGGTCGCCGTATCTCGCGTAATGGGTTCTACCAAGCATAGTGTATGGCTTCTACCTCAGCAGCAACGCGCCGACCCATTTGCACCGCTGTCATATTGTAGTGGGACAAATGTTGCAACATCGCGTTTAATTATGAATGTGGTCGGAAAAATGACAATGAAAAATTAATGGACGAATTACCCGAAGGTGTGTCTGAACACGGAGTCAATGCCAGTGGGTAGAGAACCAGCTTAGATAATTAATTATTTTTCCGGCGGATGTTAGCGTGAATTGATCGCTTAATGGTGGTGATGCGGTAGCAAGGGGTGATTAGACATCCGTATCCTGCCGCGAGGACGGTGACGATATATATGGCCGTTAATTCCCAGGGAGGTAATTCGGCTTCAATAGCTGCGGTATAACAATTATTATAGTTAGTGTTTACTACTGGTGGGGTGGGGGGGGGGAGCTTTTCTTATATGTTCTCGTGCGCGACGTGACTGACTACAGACTACCTAGTAATGTATTAATGTAACAGCGCTCCCTGTAAGAGGTTGAAAGGGGGTCTCTCACTCGCGATACAATGTCCACTCTCAATCCCCACTGCCCAACCTCCACTCCCACTCCCCAGCCTACACCCCCCACCCCCAACCTCCACTCCCACTCCCCATCCTACACCCCCCACCCCCCAACGTCCATTCCCGCTCCCCAGCCTACACCCCCCACTCAAATGAGTATATATATCATATATATATACATGTTGTGTGGTGCCACACACGACATCGTTTTTTTTGTTGTTTTTTTGGCGCTACTAGCGGGCACTACTAAACTAATCTTTTGTTTTTGCTTCGGAAACCAGGGACATTCTCCCGGTCTTAAGACATTCGGAGATATCGCCCCAAGTCGTAGTATCTTTGACGAACAACATCGCAGAACCAATGAATGGATGACAACGCACCTTGGCTGCGGATGTCGCCACTGTACATGGTGTCTATGAACTCGTACATATCCCAACGCGCTGTCTCCGTCAGTCTGAAAGGGAAAGGCGGAGATGGCAATGAATTGGAATCCACATATTTGTTCGGTTTCTCGTCACATTCACAATGATTCGATTTAAGCAGAGTATACCTTAGACAGGGTTTTCATTGAAATGATGACATTTGAAACGTTCAAGATTCTGACCTTGAGTGCCAAAGTCTATATGGCGTTTAAGATAATTATTGGGCAGAAAATATTGCTCACCTGAAGGCGTTTGGGTTGCACAGTGTTACAGCAGGAAAGGGCATCTCCCTCTGGTAGTAGATGTTAACATCCACATTAGTGTTGTACTCGAAGTAGACTTGAGACCGCTCCGCCACCTGCCACGTGAAGACAATGATCGCCGCCAGAACACACACCAGCCACAGGATTCTGGAAAAATAACGCAGAAAATTAAGAGAGAATCAGTTTTCCTTATTTTTATTAAACTGCAGTCGTTAGTTGTCATTCGTTAGTTGGGGACCGCTTGGTCACGTGATAAGGTTGACAACTTTGCCTCCGCGGATTAGTTTATCGCGCACGGATGTCCTAGCGAGCCGCGGTCGACATCACACAGAATACCGAACAGCGAACAGGTGCGCAGGGATGTACAGCCGGCCACCAAATTCTGCACCGTTGAAAAAAAATATTTCTCTTCGGGTAGTCTACAGGCTTTCAGGATTTAAATTCAACACAGAATATACGGAGAAGAGATTGGTAACATAAAAATTATAGAATTTTTTTTCTTTTTTAAGAATGCCATTGTCATCGCGATGACGTGGTGCAAAGCAGATCCTTGTATTGCCTACCTCCGGAAGCTGAACTCCGACTTCTGAAATATATACTTCAGTCCGTGGAATGATGTGTTCTGGGTAAATTTCTCCCACGAGGCGAGAGCCTGATGTGTCTGAACCTCCAGCTGACCTTCGAATGTCGTGAAGTCAATATTGCTGATGCCTTTCTTCTGGATTGCCCCCGCGGTATCCACACTCCCCGCAAATCGCTCAGCAGATGAGTTCTGACACGCATCCCGCGTGTTGCTGGCGTTATTCTTCGGGACGCCGACAGGGGTAATGGGAACGGAACCGGGCAGGGAACCCGATAAGAACACCATCTTGCATGAGGTGATTAAGCCGGCTTTAAGACCAATGTTGACGGTTGTTAGTGGCCAAACCAGCTGCAAGACCAGTCAGCAATTTTGACGGCTGATGGTGGTCAAACCGGCTTCAAAAACAATGTTGACAGCTTATATTGGTCCAACCGGCTTCAACAACAATGTTGACTGGTGGTTGACAGTAGTCAAACCGGCTTCAAAAACAATGTTGGCAGATTATAGTGGTCCAACCGGTTTCAAGGCCACTGTCGACGGCTGATGGCCGCCATATTTGCATGACGATCACATTGGAACCTGAAGAACTATAAACCATGCATCAAAGTTAAAACAATATCCTTAAAAATAAAAGCCGAAGTGAATAGTTGAAAGTATGAAACGCTATATGCTATATCCATATTGCGACGTGATTGGTGGCCCTGAAAAGACAATTGGTCGACAAGATACATCTAAGCTAAAAAAATAATTCCTTCGTGTCTTTTATGTATGGATCTCGTCCGTGGAAGGAAAACTCAACCGCCCCATGAAGTAAGCACGGACCCATGTTTATCCAAGTGGTCCCCGCCTCTCATATTGACCGCATACGTGACCGACGGCGACCGACGGCGAAGGTGCCAGAGCTACCTCTGTCCGTTGGAGACACCCAAGGTCGCCGTCGGCGCTGGAGTGGCGGTCTGTCATATGACCAATGGGCTTGAACCAATCGGAAACGATGTAACAGAATAATACGCATTGATGCTATTATCGTGATTGTACCGTTGGCTGGCATTGGTTTATAGATTTGTCGCCTTTTATATGTATGCCACACAATAATATAAGGTTTCACGCCACTGGGCAGAAAGTCTGCCATTGTTCCGCCCCGCCATCTCCTACCCGCCAGCCGACCCTCCACGTACCCACACATTCACTTCCATACGCAAAGCCGGGCGTAGCACTACCAATTAATGCACGAATGTTCTGCTTCAGGGTAAATTATTCATACCAGTCCCCCAACAATGTAATTTTGTGCTTAATTTCTAGCGTATTTAACATCACTGACGTCTATGCATGAAGCTTCTGGGGGAAGATTTGTTACGAAACCAAATCCAGATATACACTTCCTTGTGGTTACTTAAGCCATTTATTGGGTAGAATCGGTTTACAATATCACCAATGCCGTCAATGTTAATAACATAAGCTCAAGCAACAAAAGATTCATTCCAAACCCCCCGCCTAGAGCAAAGACTTGTGACGTCACAAGATGAGCCGGTTTGAGTGTGTCTCACCGGGCGCATTTCTTTGGTAGCTCGGTATATCCCTGCGGTAACCCGAATACGCACATTACGCATCTGTAAACCGCCCGCCACTTTCACCCGGGTATGGGTGCCCCGCATAAAACAGCACGGGACATTCGGGGAAAGATGGCGGCTGATTGAAAGGTGATAATAGTTCCAGTGCCCTTACGTGCACCGGATGTGAACGGTGTGTGCATTTCATTAGTAAGAATAGGCATATCCATATATTCACACACCGAAGTTCCTTGTCACGTGTTGCGGGTCCCGGGCGGGATACCGAACCTGGCCCAAAGAAATGCGCCGACCAGATCAGCGTACCCGCTCCGCGCGACTCAATGTATGGTCAATGTACGTGCGGTTGGGAAGCGTCTGAGAGATGTCTTCCTTATGATTATGTTCCGATTCCATTTCCATTTGTGAACATCGATTTAGATCTACGAGTGAAAGACCTGATCGGTTATTCATGCATAACGGAAGCCGGGACGAGGGGGCTGGAAGAGAAGGCAGGTGGAACTTATCCAGCGTAGGTAATAGGCATAAACATGACATAGCTTGCTCTCTTATATTTATGACACCGAATATCAATGTGTCTGGTAGGGACGCAAACAACTAAATTGTTTTCACCTACTTGTCTGCTGGTCCCCAAATTATTTGCATTGGGAAATTAGAATGTTTTGTTTGGAGCGATTACATCCATCCGAAAATGTAAGATCCATTATATGGCCCAAATTTACGCATATACGGCATGCGCTTATCGAAGAGGCGGCTCGAAGTTAAGACGAAAATCTACGAATGAGCATCAAATGAGTCCCGTACTGTTTGTTCTCTTCTCAAAACTTAAATTTCATCTGAATATTCGACTAAATTATCTGCATGCCTATAATAACCATGAACAACAATTAAACCTGATAATCGCCAACCAATACTACTTTGACTGTTTTGACCTCAATATTTAGTTTTAATGCGCACATTTTACACGTAATTTTACGAATTTGTTCTCCAAGAAGGTGGCCTTGATCATAAATCTCTTCGACGCAAATGTTTGGCTGTGCACTGTGTACGGCCAATGACATAATTTACAGAAGAATCTCATTCGTCAGAACCTCATTGCGTATGGCTAATGGCAGGATCCACAGTCAGGACCCCATTGTGTATGGCTAATGGCAGGATCCACAGCCAGGACCTCATTGTGTATGGCAAAGGGCAGGATCTACTGTCAGGACCTCATTGTGTAGGACTAATGGCAGGATCCACTGTCAGAACCTCATTGTGTATGGCTAATGGCGAGATCCACAGCCAGGACCTCATTGTGTATGGCAAAGGGCAGGATCCACTGTCAGGACCTCATTGTCTATGGCTAATGGCAGGATCTACTGTCAGGAAATCATTGTGTATGGCTAATGGCAGGATCCACTGTCAGGACCTCATTGTGTATGGCTAATGGCAGGATCCACTGCCAGGACCTAATTGTGTATGGCTAATGGCAGGATCCACTGTCAGAACCTCATTGTGTATGGCTAATGGCAGGATCCACTGTCAGGACGTCATTGTGTATATTTAATGGCAGGATCCACTGTCAGGACGTCATTGTGTATGGCTAATGGCAGGATCCACTGTCAGGGTGTCATACTGTGTAGCTAATGGCAGGATCCACTGTCAGGACCTCATACTGTGTAGCTAATGGCAGGATCCACTGTCAGGACGTCATTGTCTATTGTTAATGGCCGGATCCACTGTCAGGACGTCATTGTGTATAGCTAATGGCAGGATCCACTGTCAGGACGTCATACCGTGTGGCTAATGGCAGGATCCACTGTCAGGACCTCATACTGTGTGGCTAATGGCGAGATCCACTGTCAGGACCTCATTGTTTAGGGCTAATGATGGCATGATATGCAATTAGATTATAATGGAAGACATATGGAACACATGTCTTTTTCTCGAATAACGGTTTGGTCCACCTTAACATAATGGTCTGTCGCAGCAACTGGTTGATTTCGGGGTCATAATGTGAAATTACTACATACATACATACATACATATACACATATATATATATATACATGAATATGTGCACCATGTATAACATAATTCACCCTATAATGCAAAGTTTGGGATGGAACATGTCGGCTGGGGATAGGGAACTGTATGCGGCCACCCTACTGTGCAGAACACAATCCGTACCAATAAACAAATCAGGGGACCTTACAATTCGCCCACGCCCACGAGGTCACGGTGACCCTGATGCTGCTTGCTGCTACCTGCCCATGGTGCACGTGCACTAGGCCAGTAGTCGTGCAACGATGGACGCAGGCCGCGCCAAACAAAAACGTCAGGAAGCTGATAGAGGTCATAGCAACGGCGCCGGCTGCCATAACGTTACAAAGTAAGCGCTAACAAATACCTAACTGATTGTGAAAGCCAACACTGTAAATAACTTGTGAGTGCGAGGTGTCGCTTAATTAATAGCCAGCCATGCGGAACGCCGGATATATAAGGATATGGCGCTCGGCAATCACCTTTTGTGGGCATACACCCTCTGACCCGGGGGTGACGGGGGGGGGGCCTCAGGCACCCGCGGAACCCAAGCACCGGATTCGTAAAACAGTGCCCACGGGCCTCTGACTCATGCTGATCTTATTTCGCGTCCCCCCCCCCCCCAGAAAAGACATACATGCATTCGTGCATCCACACACGCACGCAGCCTCCCCGCCCCCACCACATTCCCCCGGTAACGGTGGACCAATAGGGCTGTATAGTTCTCGCGGGTTCTATTTCTGGTTTAGGTCTTTTGGGGACCAACAAAAAAACACGTGCTCTTAGAACGAGTGCGCATCACGCTGGTGCCTTGCTGCAACTGCGTGACGCGCATTCATTGTAGTCAACGTTTGGGTGTTGGGAACCGGCCAGCTGCGCGGTTTGGGCGTAAAGAATCGGGTGGGTGTGAAACTATTTTTTGTTTGCTTTGGTCCAGGCATTGTCTACTATAAAATTATAATATAGTGAAAGATAAGACATTTATCTCTCCATAATGCATGTGGTTCGTTCGATGAGACTGTTGAAAGCGTTGTATTTTGAGCCAAATGATCGATGTTTACAGTTCTACGACAAACGGAGCACCATTGTCCTAACCTGCGCAGTCCATATAAGGAGCGTTGTTACATAACCATAGATACCGCGCGCAGACACGCGCGTCATGATGATTATTCCGTCATACGACATGGAAAACCCCGCGCAGCACATTAGATCGCCTGACGCTGACAGTCACTCATGAGACAACCGCATTCTGGTTTATCAACTGCCCAACCGCTCATACATTACATAAATCTACTCGGATGGTTATAATTCTGATATTGCCAGAACTTCAGTGGTTAGTTGTGCTTCCAAGGACAGCTTTAGCCGATCTTATGTGTGAGGCGAGTGAAGGCAAACAACCGGAAGGTAGGTAGCACGTACAGGCCGTTGATGCTAGGCATTGACGCGGAGCATAGGTATCCCGTCTCGTGGGGTCTCGATAAGATCCCGAAGTGACGGTACAGCCCTATGTAGCGGCCGACGTTGGCCCAACGATGGCCCACCGTCGTTGTGCTATCTGGGTTACTTTCTTCAACCAGGGGAAATCTCGGTGGTTACAGGAACTATCACGTCAACTTTGCCAAGAACAGTCACACAGTGACCTGGATCAACTCGAAGATACTCCTTGACACCTGACCACTCCATAGCCATAGGGCTGTGCAGTCACTTCGGGATTTTATCGAGACCCCACGAGACAGGCATACTTATGCTCTACGTCAATGCGTAGCCTCAACGGCCTGTACTTGCTGCCTACATTCCGGTTGTTCGCCTTCACACGCTTGACAGGCAAGATCGGCCTAAGCTGTCCTTGGATGCACAACTAACCACTGAAGTTTCGTGCATATCAGAATTATAACCATCCGAGTAGGTGTATCTAATATATGTGCGGTTAGACAGTTGATAAACCAGAATGCAGTTGTCTCATGAGTGACTGTCAGTGTCAGGCGATCTAATGTGCTGCGCGGGGTTTTCCATGTCGTATGACGTAATAATCATCATGACTCGCATGCCTGCGCGCGGTATCTATGGTTACGTAACAACGCTCCTTATATGGACTGAGCAGGTGAGGACAATGCGATCTCCCGGCAGAGGGCGTTACGCTTACGCCATAGTCTCTCTGCCCCACGTCAAACTTAACCATCAGAATTGTCCTTCATATGGGAAAATTGAAATCAATCTAATCGAAGATAAATTCGCAGTTTGGCATAGAATGCACCACTGTTTAGCATTTACTGTGCCACTGGTACCATACCGGACGAATGCATTTGACTTTGATTAATTTAAAGCCGTGCTACTTTCGAGCTATATTTTCGAGTGCGGACGAGGTCAAAGGCGTGTAGCGTTTCGAACTTTGACCCCGTGCTATTTTGAAATATTTTTTCACTTAACTCTTCCATTGTGATCATTCGACAACGAAATGTATATATTTTTCAAATTCTGCATCGAAAATTCAATATTCAGTCTAAAAAACACTCTAAAACCATTCGTGACCCCAGGACCGTTGGGGTCAACTGTGAGGTTGGCGGTCACGTGGGGCAGAGGTGATGTGAGAAACGAGCACCCTCTGCCGGCAGAGTGAGGACAATGGTGCTCCGTTTGTCGCAGAAATGTAAACATCGATGATTTGCCTCAAAATACAACACTTCCAACAGTTTCATCGAACGGACCACATGCATTATCGAGAGATAAATGTCTTATCTTTACCTATATTATAATTTTATAGTTAGCAATGCCTCGACAAAAGCAAGCAAAAATAGTTTCACACCCACTCGATTCTTCACGCCCAAACCGTGCAACCGGCCGGTTCCCAACACTCAAACGTTGACTACAATGAGTGGGCGTCACGCAGCTGTAGCAAGGCACCAACATGATGCGCACTCGTTCTAAGAGCACGTGTTTTTTTGTTGGTTCCCAAAAGACCCAAACCGGAAATAGAACCTGCGCGAATTGTACAGCCCTACAGACTCCACCCCAGTAAATATGACATCACCGGCCCGGTGCTGGCTGATGCTCATGTGCTGGGCTGATGTCGGGCGAGCGATGGCAAGCGCGTGCACTTGAAGCGGAATATGATCATAACACAAATTGGCGCTGTAGTGGTTTACGGAAAGTGTGGCTATTCTCCAGATAGAAAGTGCCTCAAACTGAACGTTTGACATCCTCAAATTATCAAATATCATTAGTTTTAATCGACCTGAGGTACATATGAAAATTTGTGTTTGATATTGCGCCGCTACCTCTTTTGGAATTTCGTTTGAGGTTGAAGCAAATCCGACTGTTCACTTCGCTTCACTTTAGACGCCATCTTGTCACTTTTCACTCGGAATGTGACAGTTCGGTGTGTTTATGTTACTGATTTTTGAAAATAGACTGTCACTGACATTATCTGTGACTATAATTGCTTAGTGTAATCCCATATAATCTGATCGCGTACTTCATTTTACAACTATGTGGTGAATGGCATCGGAAACCGAATTGTCACACTGACAGCCGGAAGTGAAAAGTGACAAGACACAGAGCGAGACAGACGGTCAGCAACAGTCTCAGTTTCAGGTTTGACTATGGTCCCTAATTCTTTAGGGGCATTATGTTGGCTACTTCAAAGAGGCTGCAGCAAGAAAGCAGTAATTTGACCAGACGCCTGTGAAATACAACGCGCGTAGCATGTATTTTCGTAACCTTTTTCGCAGACTGCATCACCGATGCTCAGATCAATAAACGTCAAACGACCATTAAATTATGTTACATCGCTATATGTGCTGATAAAATTCGGGTGAGTTTAAGCTAGCCTGCGCTGGGTCTTTGACGATCTATGGTGGAGGACGGCATCCGGCCAGTGCTGGCAAGCGTCGATTTCGCTCTGGCCAGCCAGCATCGGGCTAGTGTAATTGCGCCAATTTGCACGCCGGTATCGGATCAGTGCTGGATGCCATCACAAGACCGGCGTCGGGGGCCCCGGCCATGCGGCACTGGCCCCGCACTGGCCCGGCACTGGCCCGGTGGTGTAATGTTAAATAGGACCCGACCTAGCTGACTAAGGGGCTTAGTCGGCTAAAGTTACCATGTAAATGATGGGCAATTTTAGCCGACTAACCCCCATAGCCGGCTAAACTATGCACGTGAAATGGACCATAGGGAAAAAATAGCTTGGTTGACAGGTTGAGGCGAAGTACACATCTGTCAGAAACGGACACCAAACTGGGGCCTTAACTGGTCGCTAAAATCCCTCAATACAGTTCCTGGGGACAGGAACCTTGTCAGTGTATGGGGTCTCAAGGACAACCAGAATAGGATAGTGGGACATGGGTAATTCAGTACGTATCAGGAAGAGACAAATGCGTGTCTTCCCCATTAAGACACGGTGTCAAAGGGAGCAGGACATTTAGACTCACTCTATCTACCACGGGGGTGGGGGCGGGGTGGGGGGAAGGTGGGTAAGCGTGAGTCGTGCTGCCAGATCACGAAGAATAAATTTCTTTATTTCCAGGTCACGATAAATTAAAAAGGATAACTCCCAGCATACATAGGAAGGAAGGAACATGATATAAATTAACCATTTCCCGATTCGCGCTTATTTAATATTAAAATTCCCAGTTCACGATTAGTAAAAATCCTTGATCACAGGCGGTCGGCTAATACCCCATTCCAAGTTCACCAAAAATTATTTTTCTCATTACTAGTTCACGATGAATGTGCAGATTATTTTGTTATAAATGGTGTCTTTCGAGTTACTTTGGGATATTTGCGCTTATACCACTAATATTATTATAATTATATTTTATTATTCTGGTCTCTTAGGTATCAGAATCGACACCGAAAGTCTTCATGTCCTGTCTGTCAACAGATATGAGCAGTGTTACTGGATTTTGTAGTCACTAACTAACTATTTATGCGTACTGTAAACGAGAATGCATTCAATGCGAACCAATACATCACAAAAATATTCTTAGCATATATATTACTGGTTACTTTTGCTATACTACTGGGTTACTGGGTAACTTTTGCTACAATTGAATTGTCTAGGTATTGAAATCAAACCGCCGTTTAGCTCAGAATTTTGCTTTTGACACTGGTCAAATGAGCTTCGTAAAAGAAAGAACTGGTTGCAAGGTACACTGCATGTGAAACGATCTCCAGATCGAAACGAAACTTCTTTTTCTGCTAAAATATAGCAGACTAGTCACCAGAAAGTTAGATTTTGGTTGCCATGGTTTCATATTCATGAACAACTAGCGCCACAGAGTATTGTTTGGTCATATCCGGGGAGTGGCGGCAAAAAAGACACAGCGAAGCCATATCTCAATCCGTCTTATAGGACAAAGGATCTTTTCCCTACCTAAAACATTGGTAGTCGCACAGCATACAATGGTGACAATGGCGAGTTATATATTTTGTAACTCCCCTTCTGATTGGTTACACTGATGGCGCCCGACGATGTCACACGAAAGTTGGTTGGAGAATCATTGGTTAGGCGCCGGGCGTGACACTTATATGGTGGTTGCACCGATTCGTCTGCAATTGATCTGCAAATCGCTGGGTGACTACAAATATCTCATTGGATGCCAATCTATAACGTATGTATTGTGAGGTACATACAACACATACCTGGTCCAGTTATATTTGTTTGACGTTGAGTTTCATTACCCACTTAATCTTAAACTATCTTATGTTATATAACTACATGTAACACTTTGATATCATCATGACATCTTCGTCGCCTTCGCTATCCGGGATTATTGGATCAGACGGGTTAGGAGATAGTTCGGACAGTGACATGGTCAAGGACAAACCACCGCCGATGATATCGGAAACGCCCGAGAAGAATGGAGATGTCGAATGTGTGATGCTTCAAGGTCAAATCAGGGTCAGTCTCGCAACGTGGATGAACTTCGTCGAGAGAACCTCGTTCCACGGCATCAAGTACATCTTTGAAAAGTCAGAGTTCAGTCTCCGGAGGTAAGATAAAAGATAAAATGATAAAATGCGAACGCGGTTATATCTATGGCAGTGCATCCACACATCATACCCCCACTCAAAAAACCCACTCCACCCCACCCCAGCCCTACCCCATACCCCCAAGTCCTACCCACACCCGATAGCCCACTCTCTACACTCTCCCCCTACCCTCGTGTTCCTGTTACATGGGTGGCGGCCATTTTGAAAACATGGCGGCCATCTTGAAAACATGGAGGGCATCTTGAAAACATGGCGGCCATCTTGAAAACATGGAGGGCATCTTGAAAACATGGCGGCCATCTTGAAAATATGGCGGCCATCTTGAAAACATGGCGGCCATCCTGTAAACATGGCGCCATCTTGAACACAACTGTGGCCGATATGTATAAATTGTCTTTGGATTCCTATGTCTCCCAAGCGACGTCTTCATTCATTGCATTTCTATGTTTGGCAGCAGTTCGAAAGGTATCGGGATTACCATCTTGAAATTTTGATTGGCTAATTTTCCGGGGAAGAATTAGTGCCTTTTGTGTCTTGATATCACTATTTGAATTCTGACTCAAAAATCCACTTGCCTGACTATTGGTAATAGTGCAGATCGGATATTTTAACTGTAGATGTCAGTAGAGAGAAAAAATTGATTATTGAATATAAGCGATATTTTTCACCAAAGATTAACAGTAGGTAATGTGTCTTAAATAACAGTTATCTGTATAATGCGACATGCCAAGCCTAAAATGGTTGTTCTGAATGCAATTCTGAATGAATATATCACAGACTATTCTGTTACAAACGTCTCAAAATAGGCAATATGTTGAGCATGGGGGAATATTGCCTGAGATATGGAACTTTACGGGTTAGACACAATGAAAAAACATCCTAATGAGATTGCGATATAGATGCCAAGATGAACCTAACAGTTGGCAGGAAATGATCGTTATAGTATAGAGATGTTTGGACGCATGTTGCGCATTCATAAGCCCTAAATGCTCTTTTTACTTATTATGTAAATATTATATTATATTATATTTGTATAGAACAAACCTAAATACAGCAACCTTGTGGATTATTGCAATTTATTGTCTTCCGGCGATATTTGTTAAATGTGAACCTAAGCCGTATGAAGAAATTTAGTGCTGCCTCCGATGAGCCTTTGCGTAGCTACCTGAGGAATTGTGTAGTTTGGAGGAGACAACACTCTCTGCCTTTCTGTCTTATTCTAGGATATTGTGGCTGGTGTGTGTGCTGACCGCAGTCGGATTATTCGTGGGTCAGGTGGCTAAGCGAGGGCAGGTTTACTTGGAATACAACACCAACGTGGAAGTGAACGTTGTGTATCAGAGGGAGATTTCTTTTCCTTCTGTGACCTTGTGCAACCAAAACGCCTTCAGGTGAGCGTACCTACACCCCATCAATGTCATCATCTCAAATAGTATTTATATTTTCAGTTTGATAATCTCAGTCTGCATCCTCATTTTAGTCAGTATCCTCATCTCAATCAGTGTCCTCATTCCAAGTTCATATATCCGCACAAGTAATGTTATAACGGTTACACGTCAGCCATAACGTGTAAACCTTATTTAAAACGGCTCGACGTTTATCCAGCCATAAATAATTTATTTATGGAAGTAAGCTAAAATTATTTATTTATGGAAGTAAGCTGATCTGCCCGTCTGGATCTCAGCTGATCTGGCGGTCTGGATCTCAGTTGATCTAGCGGTCTGGATCTAAGCTGATCTGTCAGTCAGGATCTTAGTTGATCTGGCGGTCTGGATCTAAGCTGACCTGTCAGTCTGTGTCTGAGCTGATCTCTCGGTCTGGATCTAATCTGATCTGTCGGTTTGGATCTCAGCTGATCTGGCGGTCTGGATCTAAGCTGATCTGTCGGTCTGCATCTCAGCTGATCTGTCGGTCTAGATCTAAGCTGATCTGTTGGTCTGGATCTCAGTTAAAATATCGGTCTGGATCTGGATCTAAGCTGACCTTAAGCTGCTCTGTTGGTCTGGATCTCAGTTGGCCTCTCGGTCTGGATCTCAGCTGATCTGTGGGTCTGGATCTCAGTTGATCTGTTGGTCTGGATTTAAGCTGACCATACCTACTGAGGGTACAGAGGCTTCGCCAGATAAAAAGGAATTATTTTCTAATCAATTCTTCCACCTTGTTCTTTACTTGCAGACTGACAGAGACGGTACGCTGGGATCTGTACGAGATCATAGATTCCATGTACAGCCGCAATGTAACAGGTTAACCTAGTCATAGCACAGTCGCTGCTGTTGCCATGTCATTACACATAGTGGCGAATGGCCAAACTCAAATTCATAACATTAATAATATTATAACGCCTTTCAACCAGGAAATGTAACCCCTGTTTAAAGCTGTTCATACAGTAATTTTCCAGTTATAAAATGATTGTCAACATTTTTGAAGACATGTATCGGACACACCATCTGATTGTGTGAAAATTAACATAATAAAATGGCAAGAAAAAACGCCAGCGATGCTCGAAGTCAGAGGCGATCACTCGATGTTTCGCGACGTAAATGTAGATTTCCCTTTAAAGGGCTGGGCGCTGTGCGCATGAGACTTTTTCTTTCGTTAACAACTCCGTTACAAAACATCGCAGGTTAAAACACTATTCCAGATATTATGAAATCAATACATCGAACACCTATACTGCTTGCCTCCTTTCTCCAAAATAAAAATGTATCTATTGTCACGGAAATTACGGCTTTGATCGTTCAGAGTTGATATCCAAATTTGTACAGATTTCGTGATTAAACGTGCCACACTTTTTTGCCCAACCACCCAGATTTTTCTTTAGTATTTACTATTCTGTGTGTTTATTATGATAATTTTACAAAGTAATGTACTCAGAATTTGGCCTTTAAGCTAACGGTCGATCATAGCTGTCTTACCAACATTTTCGGTCGATTGATCGAGTTATCATGCTCAATGCCTCGCCTCCTGTCTTGTATGAGGCAAACCGACAAGGTGGCTGGGGCTTGGCGGCAGTTGGTTTAGGAAGTGCAATTTCTACGTTTCTTCGAATTCGCACGCCATCGCATGTTTATTATCCATTTGGTAATGTTGAATAAAAAATGTATGTCGTATTACAAAAAATCAATCGAACATCCGATACACCGGAATAACCGTTTTTGGACACAGTGACTGATTTACCCGAGTTTGGCATGACGTTAGTCATTTTTATGTCCACTCATCAACCTGTAGGAGCCCTTTAATTCTTATTAACTCGCGCTATTGCTATATTGCCTTTAGATCATACAAGTAGCATCAATGTCTGGAATATCTGAATCCGTTCATCTGACATGTTTGTCATTCGAAACAAATTCAGTTCTGGCGAAGCTGGGGTCATGGATGGTTTTCGAGGGTTAATAAGGTTAATAATCAATATAGAATTATTATAATCGTTCGGTACGGTACCGTAAAAAGTGCCGTAAATGCTAAAACTGATGTATTTAATGCCAAAATGAATCATTTTTTTCGATCTTATATATTTTTAATTGTCGCATATGAAGGAAAAATCCAGCTCCGCAGCTCGTTACGCTCGATAAGGTGGAGGTATTCGGTCAGTTTATTTGACGTGCGGTCAAGGCTTAAACATCCGCCTTTACCGCCTAAAGCAATTACAATTAGGCCTACTGTACGCAGCTTGCCGTATGCTTCACAAGAGACGCCCCGGGCACAGACATAATCCCCCCACATGCACATATCCTGCAATACAAGTTTATGTAATGATATATTAGGGCGAATTAAGATTCTTCGTCGACAGCATAAATTAGCTTACGTGTTTCCCCTTAAGTGTCGAGTATTAATCTGCATCTCTCCTCCCAGGGGATATATCGCGAGTGCTGGCTGGCTTAAACAATAGAAGTGTGGATGCCTCGGAGTTTATGCAAGCCGCCGCACACCGGCTGGAAGATTTTATTGTCAGGTAAGCGACAGTCGGGTACTAACGAGTAGCCCAGAACCCTCCCTGCCTCCTCATAAAGCTGAAACACATGCTCTTGCTTCTTCTGACAGATCAACACGAACCCGATGACCACGAACCCTGGTACATGTGTACCTGGGGTACGTTTCAGCCAGGCCCATTTCATTGTCGCTGAAGGTTTATTGGTCCCAATTTCGCCTTCATATGAACAAAAGCGGCCTAAAATGCAACGCTTTGTTTCGCTTCTCATTTTCTAGCGTTTAACAGGGCTGAATCCAGATGGCCTTAGCTTTTGGTTTTCATATGTTAAATAAATGTTGGCTCTAAGAGGGGGGGGCGCGGGGCTGAGTCGGCCCCCCTTGGCCTTGGCCGTCCCTGTTTAAGAAGCGACGCGGACAAGCCGCGGATCAACGCTGCGTATTTCAGGTTGAAGGATGTGCACTACCCACCTGGCTTTCTTCTCTAGCTGTTCCTGGGGAGGTCTACCCTGCGACCCCAAGATGGTCTTTGACACATTGTACACAGACTTTGGCATTTGTTACTCCTTTAACTACAAGACGACAGGCGCTGAGCGGATAGTCACTGCTCCAGGTGGGTTTTAATATGTTAACATCCACAGTCAGATAATTTGTTTAAGAAATTTCGCCATACTATTTTGAATAATCTAGGTGGACGCTTACTGCATGAGCAGGTTTAGAAAAAGAGTTACAGCTACAATAGGTCACACGTTTGTGGTGAAGGTTTAACGGTACTCCGGCAAAAATATTATCCCTGCGAACTTCTAAAATGGTGTGAATGGGAATGATGTATTTAAGTTCTTAGTAGGCCTTAGTGTACAAGAACACACTGCTTGTACACTTATAGCAGGGCATTTTGCCAAGCCCCTTTTTTGTAATCATAAATGTAGGTGGAAAATTCCTGTATGAGCAGCTATAAATGACGCATAATTATCTATATTGTTATATGTCTTCACATGTCTGCCGCAGGGGCTGGGCAGGCGCTGAGCCTGGTCCTCAATGTGGAGCAATACGAGTACATGGGTGGACCCCACAACGAGGTTGGAGTGCAGGTCAGAGGTCAACTTCTCGTGTTGTGTTGCTTTAGATAGACTAGTAACAACAAGGGGGCGTTTCTATTCACTCCGCCAGGGGCTCCGTTAGATCACTCTTGTCACCTGCGATCCGCCAGTTTTTGTATCATGTCCTTGTGGCAAGGCAGTAAGATACATTGCGACCATAGAAAATACATTTTCGCCCTATCCGGGTGGCATTTTATTGGATTTTATATTTTATCGGTGATTTCTACAAATTAGTGTCTCCTAACACGCAATATCAGGTGAACCTTTTCACTTTGGTACCGTGAGTATTTTAGTGTATTAAATACGCAAAACTCGATATTTGTATTGTTGAAAATGATTTTGCAACAATCTCTGGCTGATTTGACCGATTTTCAAGAAGCTTTAAATATCTCCTCGAATTGACAACAATGGGCTGAGCGGTGGAACAGAGCACCACCTAGCGAATGAGAGCTTGCACACAGACATTACAAATCTTTGAGGCTCAGAATTACGCGTTATAAATAAAACCAATATAAATCCATGCCATACATATCCTACCAAAAAAAAAGATGATTTAATGTTTGATTTATGAGATGTGGGTTAACACGGATGGTGGCTCCACAGATGTTGCTGCACAATGACTCTGATATCCCACTGATTCGGGAACTTGGCTTCGCCGTGGCTCCAGGCACACATACCCTGGTGGGGGTCAAGCGACAGGAGGTAGGTTCACAACTATCACCATGGCGTCAGACACCCACACCCTGGTGCGGGTCGAGCGACAGGAGGTAGGTTCACAACTATCGCCGTGGCTCCAGGCACCCACACCCTGGTGGGGGTCAAGCGACAGGAGGTAGGTTCACAACTATCACCATGGCGTCAGACACCCACACCCTGGTGGGGGTCGAGCGACAGGAGGTAGGTTCACAACTATCACCATGGCGTCAGACACCCACACCCTGGTGGGGGTCGAGCGACAGGAGGTAGGTTCACAACTATCACCATGGCTCCAGACACCCACGCCATGGTGGGGGTCGAGCGACAAGAGGTAGGTTCACAACTATCACCATGGCTCCAGACACCCACACCCTGGTGGGGGTCGAGCGACAGGAGGTAGGTTCACAACTATCACCATGGCGTCAGACACCCACACCCTGGTGGGGGTCGAGCGACAGGAGGTAGGTTCACAACTATCACCATGGCGTCAGACACCCACAGCCTGGTGGGGGTCGAGCGACAGGAGGTAGGTTCACAACTATCACCATGGCGTCAGACACCCACACCCTGGTGGGGGTCGAGCGACAGGAGGGAGGTTCACAACTATCACCATGGCTCCAGGCACCCACACCCTAGTGGGGGTCGAGCGACAGGAGGTAAGTTCACAACTATCACCATGGCTCCAGGCATCCACACCCTGGTGGGGGTCGAGCGACAAGAGGTAGGTTCACAACTATCACCATGGCGTCAGATACCCACACCCTGGTGGGGGTCGAGAGACAGGAGGTAGGTTCACAACTATCACCATGGCGTCAGACACCCACATCCTGGTGGGGGTCGAGAGACAGGAGGTAGGTTCACAACTATCACCATGGCGTCAGACACCCACACCCTGGTAGGGGTCGAGCGACAGGAGGTAGGTTCACAACTATCACCATGGCGTCAGACACCCACACCCTGGTGTGGGTCGAGAGACAGGAGGTAGGTTCACAACTATCACCATGGCGTCAGACACCCACACCCTGGTGAGGGTCGAGAGACAGGAGGTAGGTTCACAACTATCACCATGGCGTCAGACACCCACATCCTGGTGGGGGTCGAGAGACAGGAGGTAGGTTCACAACTATCACCATGGCGTCAGACACCCACACCCTGGTAGGGGTCGAGCGACAGGAGGTAGGTTCACAACTATCACCATGGCGTCAGACACCCACACCCTGGTGTGGGTCGAGAGACAGGAGGTAGGTTCACAACTATCACCATGGCGTCAGACACCCACACCCTGGTGAGGGTCGAGCGACAGGAGGTAGGTTCACAACTATCACCATGGCGTCAGACACCCACACCCTGGTGGGGGTCCAGAGACAAGAGGTAGGTTCACAACTATCACCATGGCGTCAGACACCCACACCCTTGTGGGGGTCGAGCGACAGGAGGTAGGTTTACAACTATCACCATGGCGTCAGACACCAACACCCTGGTGGGGGTCGAGAGACAGGAGGTAGGTTCACAACTATCACCATGGCTCCAGACACCCATACCCTGGTGGGGGTCGAGCGACCTGAGGTAGGTTCACAACTATCACCATGGCTCTAGACACCCACACCCTGGTGGGGGTCAAGCGACAGGAGGTAGGTTCACAACTATCGCCGTGGCTTGATCCTTCAGCCATTCGGTGTTGAGATCAGACCAGCTTTGACATGCAGATCAGAGGGCTTCACTGGCTACATGTTTTCATCGCGCGATCTTACAGATTTCACTTTTAGTTAACACCTTCACAGCGAATTCGTGAAATGATGAATTCACTGGGGATACACGTTATTTTTCAGGGATTTGTGAAATCCCTAGTTACGCGTTCTTATTGTAATACGTACACCCTGATTGAGTCTCATCTGGGACCATGCAATTCCAAACGATTTTAGCGTTTGTCCAGGTGCACATCATGGAAGATCCGTACGGCGAGTGTGAGGCTGGTGCAGCCCCCCACTCCGAGTGTCAAACCAAGCAGAAACTGAGGGCGGCCATTGACGTCTGTGGCTGTAGGAGTCTGTTCAGCACGGACGTCGCCCAAGGTAAGGTTCTCTCTCATCGTATTGCCGAAATATGAATTCAAACCTGGCGTACTGCTCTGAGAGCTGTCATCAACTTAGTCACGAAAACTTCAGCTGCCGAAAAAAATACTTACTGCTATGCAACATAAACGTACTTTTTTTGAAGCCGCACATTTTATCAGTAATTAGCATTTTGTAATAAACTCCCAATTCTATAAATAGTTAGCATTGAAAACCACTCAGACACATTCTATCAATAACTAATAATTTTGCAAAAAAAAGACACGTTCGGTTCAATAAACAATTCTTCTCTATAGATTGAAGAAAGTTTTGCCAGATATTATGAGCTCTGATCAGAAAAGGTTTCCTGAAAGGTAGGTTCATCGGCGAAAATGCGAGATTAGTGTATGATATAATGTACCATGTTATCTTATCCTTCTGATTGATTTTGAAGTAGTACGATGTCTTAATCCTTTAAACTGCGTTGTTCACAAGGGTCTTTTTTTCACATTTTTCCTGCTAGAAAGAGGTTGTAGGCAGGAGGACACCTTATCGCCATATCTGTTTATTTTATCAATTGAATCCCTAGCGATGGCAATCAAGCAGGATAGAAATATAAGGGGCATAACAGTACGTGAGAAAGAATTTAAACTTGGTCAATCCGCTGATGACACCTTTCCATTTTGAATTGTACCATCTGCCCTGAAAGAGAAGACTAGGAAGTTAAATGTGACATCGCTGTGTCAGTTTACCAAGACAACGAATCCCTTGTGGGCTGATGTTTTTCAAATCGTGGCTATAGTCTTCTCTTTCAGGGCAGATGGTACAATTCAACATGGAAAGGTGTCATTAGCGGACTGACCAAGTTTAAATTCTTTCTCACGTACTGTTATGCCCCTTATATTTCTATCATGCTTGATTGCCATCGCTAGGGATTCAATTGATAAAATAAACAGATTAATGTTCCTCTGTCTGTAACATATGTGTTACAGACAGAGGAACTTTAGTTTATATTGCATTTGTTCAGGTTTCCCTCGATCCATAGGATAATACTTTATGGCAAACGAAAACCCTACTAGAAGGAAAAGATGGTTTATCGACAAGGGTATTATACATATGTCAAGCACCTTTTTAATATAAATTGTGAGCCACTCGGACGGGAAGGATTTATTAGAAAATACGATGTAAGCATGAACTTCGCCGATTTTAATGGTATCGACGCACGTCATTCCGACCGAATGGAGGAGGTAGGTATAGAGAGTACTAGTCGGGCTGCCGGTCTAGTATATCCCTATTTGCAAAGGCGGAGGAACCGGGGGCTGGGGGCGCATCCGGGGAACGTGCCTCCCCGATCAAAATATCGAATGTATCAAAGATGTTTTTGTACTGTTATGGATACAATAAAACAAGTATTTTTCTCAAATGGGTTTCAGTTCCGTCGAAGCCGTGTGATTTCCTAGACGAGATCAAATGCATACAAGACTTAGCACGTAAGTGTTCTGTGCTCGGCGTGTGTATAATAGCCTATGTACAATTCAACAGGGATCAAAATCCCCTGTTATAGATACGCGAGAAGGGAAATAACTCTTGTTCTTAATAAAGTGTTTCTCCTCTTCTGTTCGTTCTCTATCTTCTAGTTTCTTATTCTGATAATGTGGCAGAGTTTAATCCACTGTAATGCCGATCAACCATAGGCATATAATTGTACCTAATCTGCAATTTGGAGGGAAACGTCATCTGACAAATCGCATATCTTTGTTATCACCTGCATCGTATATCACATCATCACATCACCGAGACCAATATTGGTTTAAGCTTACATGCTAATCTTTTTGTAACATTACACAATGTGAAAATCATCCATTACGTTAGATTTTTATACTGTATAATAGCGAGTGCAAACCAGTTCTTAAGTTAAGGTAACATGCATGCGTATGTAGTAAAGTCAATGTCTAGCTATCTCTGGCAAAGCTTAGGACTGTTATTTTGCGTAACAGCTCCCATGAGACGCTTCTGGGCTCGGAGCAAAGTTCAGCGGCACCAAAAAAATATGGCATAAACATTGGTCGAAAGGTGTTATGTCAAGTCTTTAATAATTAATTTACCTACCCTGAAATGGTAACGAATAAATTACTCACATGCTAGCAGGCGCGGAAGTGAGAAATAACTTCTCAGGTCCGTCCCTAACCTGGTCAGTGTCACAGTGTCAGACACAGTGACTGTTAGACACAGTCACTGTGTCATGCAGACACAGTCACTAGTTGTGTCAGAAAGTCACTCAGACACAGTCACTGTGTCAGACACACAAACACAGTCACAGTGACAGTTATCAGTGATTCTGGTACTTTTATTAGTTTTTAGTTATCAGGTACTGTGAGATTGTGTGCATGATTTTGGGTGTGTGACTGTCACCTGTAGCTGCATGACCACAAGTTTTAAGCTGGCCATGCGGGCTCGGATCCAGGGAAGGTGAAGGGGCGGGGGGGGGGGTCCACTGCAGGGTTCACTTGAATGCCCTGGCAGTAATTTTACCGCAAAAAGGAGGTGCACGCACAAATTGGCAGTTTTACCATGTGCATATCTAAGATGGAATCTAATTTGCATTGAAAAAAGACATCATCTCTCAAAACACGGGGGGTGGATGCCGACCGCTGGGCCAAGGGCCCCTGGACCAGCTACTGCTCACCATAAAACATGTATTAAGAAAATCGTGATGTTTTCTAGATTATAGACTGTGTCACAATAAAAACAAAAGGTCTGGCGACCAAAAATAAATAATAATAAACAAATTATCTATAGTTTCTATAGATAAAGGAACATTAGGCTATTATTATGCATAGTATAAGATGACACAAAAGATATTGGTTATTGATATGCCAACAATCATTGCCATAACAATTGTCAATTATAAATAGACTGATTACACAATGGGTGAAAAGTGGCTAAAGATACTGTATAGGGTGCTTAGAATCTCGCAAAAATTAAGTTATCCATTATACAACCTTTTGGTACAGGTTTTCTCCAATTTATATGAATAAAGTCATCAATGTAAATTTATTTAGGCCACCATCACTCGTACCTATGCAATCACAAATATTGAAAAAAAAGTCAATGAATGATATTTTACAAAACAAACTGTTCCAAAAACAGTATTTAATTTTCACAAAATAACTTGTTTCTTAGACAATAAATTAATTTTGACTAAAAATCTTCGAATCCGACAATTTTCACACACAGTATTATAAGAGGAGCTGCCACGTCCAGCTCAGTCAAAGTCCATGCAGCGTTTTATTTGTTATTACCGGTACTCAATCTCATTGGCTCACAGCATATCATTCATGTTGCAGAGTTGCTAACACATTCAGGGTTTAACATTCTTTTGGTCTGGCCTGGCTTTTGTCAAAGTATTGATAGCCATCTACTGGTAATCATCATTATATTATATTATATTATATTATATTATATTATATATATTATATATTGGTAATCATAAACTTGATTTTGATTTTTCCAACAATGTGGAAATGTGGCTATATTGTCAAATATGAACTAGCTCATAGTAATCAATATATTAATATTACCGGTATGTAAGGTATATTATATAGGTATTATATAAAATGGTTCCACCATGTAAGCTTGCTTCTCTTCAAAACCTTAAATTGCCGAATGAAATATGACACATATCTAATAATCAGTGTCACATACCCATGTTGTTAAGTGGTGCTTACATTCAACTATCATACTGCATCTTAGTGACTCAATTTTGATTGTTTGCAAAAAGTTTACTTGTGAATGTTATAAAATAAATAGCAATGGAACGATTCAAGTGCAAGTGGATGCATGGCCCCCAATCATGTGATCACTTCTACCATGTGAAGAGTTCCCAGAAATATGTGATATATCTATCCTGCATACAGACATTCAACTTTTCTCTTACTTTCAAGGTTTCATCCATTTTATTTAATTTGGTTCAAGTTTAATATTATCTTGATGGTGCAATTATAGGGCATTATGATAATGTAACTCTTCACTGCAAGTACAGTTATTAATCTCATATTGTTAACATATAAAGTGTAGCATGCCAGCTTTGGTTTATAATTATGATCATACTCGTTATGACCGTACTCAGACTGAGTATTTCACCACAAACCGTGTTGCTATCTGAATCAAACATGCAGGCCTACATCTCCATTTGCTTTGACATGCGATTTATGTATATCCACTTCAATTACAGAATAAAACTCCCACACTTTGCATTGCCTTTCCGAGTACCTATCTTGTGGAATTATGTATTATAACTGGATATATATTAGCGATTGTTATCGATGAGCTGTACTAGAAATCTGCAACACTGCACACAGGATAGTAGAATAGTAGATTTTGCAATCCGAAAATAGTTGCGCTCGCCCTTTTAGGTTTTACCTATAAAGTTCAGTTCAGTTCAGCCCACGATTCCAACGACACCGAGCTAACAATTTCATAGTATTATATCTAATAAGTCTAACGTTGACTCTGTACGTCGACCGCGATGAAAGCCGGGTTCATTTCGTGAGACTATCGTTGCAGCTAACATCTCGCGCAAGGCGGCCGACGTCAGCATGTGCCCCATCCCTTGCCAGAGGACGCAGTACGAACCCTCCCTCTCCTACGCCCTGCTCTCCAAGTTCAACACCGGAAGCGTCCTCTACCGCGGGGTGCCTCACGCCGGCCGCAAACTCTCGACGCTAGGCGACAAGCTGCGGGTTGCCCTGGAGACGAAGCAGCGCGTCGTGCCCGACATCGTGGCTAAGGATGGCGAGTACGTGGACAGCCTACTTGATCTGTCCGAACAACTCTGGCGCCTCGTGAACGAGACTTACCACGTGATGAAGTCACCAGAGTCTCTGGCGTCCCGGTACCAGCTCCGGCCCATCTTGGGGATCGGTAACCGTATCATGGCAACCAACAACGTTGAGATGCGGACGGAGGCGGTCCAAAGGCATGCCACATACGCCCCTGCAGCCCGTATGCATCACTACGTCGGTATTGAGCAGCTTAATACCAGGATTGTGACATTTCTGGGAACCGAGGATGGCGCGGTGTCTCTCGCAAGTTTGCTGGAAGAATGTCGGAATGTCGGGGTGGGAATGACGGAGATCGCGATCCCGGTCACGGGCGGCTCTGCTGCCGCACCACTCGGCAATAACGTCACATTGGCACCTGGTGACGCGGAGGAACTTACCGTTACCATGGCACCGCCGGACCCGGGGGCGCCGGGCTGCCTCCTTGACCTGCGCGAGAGGTTCAGCTCCATCCCAGATATGCGGTCGGCCCAGAAGTGGCTTGCCGCAGTGATGGACAACGCGTTGATCGACAAGGAACTGACGAAGTACGCCACGTACATAGAATTACTTTTCAACGATACGAGTGCAAATACCAGTGTGAGTGACGGGCAGCACGAGGAATGCCGGCGGTTCAGCCGCTCCGCGACATTACTCTGTACGTCATGCACGCCATGGAGCTCATCGAGACAATAGCGACGGAGGATGACATTGGCGTGGTCATCGACGAAGTACTCCATTTGTCTAACAGTTACAACAGCAGTAGAGTGAATGAGAGGTTATATCCGTTCAAGGGTGGGGCGTGTCTGTGGGTGGGCAGGGTCGGCTATTATCAATATTCAACCGGATATGATGGAGAAGAGTATGAAAAGTTTGCGCTCTATGTGTTTCGTATGAACGAAGCCCTGCGCTACCAGGACGCGGCGCTCAACTACTTTTCGAGGATGTCGGACAAGATGGGCGACATCCACTTCATGATGCACAGTCGGCTTCTGCCCCTGATGGAGTCGCTGCGAGCCTACCGCCAACACCGGATGACCAAGCTGGAGCTGTCCGAGGTGCTCCTCGCGGTGACCACGCCGCACCTAGTGGCTGACTTCAGCGGCAAGCTCCTCGAGTACGTCGCCCTACAGGACGACCTCATCCAGAACGTGATCCTGGCGCGCGACCGCTTTAAGGAGAGCTACGCGGCCATCGGGAGCCTCCGACTCCCGATCCAGAACTTCACCACGGTCTTTGCCGGTGACTTCTGGAAGAAGATCGTCCTGGCCAGCGGTAACGAGAGCCTGAGCTCTTTCGCACAGAGCGCCATGTCGCACAGGCCCCGTCCTTTCGACTACGACACCCTCTTCGACCTCCTCTTTGACCCATACATCAGGTACCCGATGGAGAAGAGATTGTTGGCAACACACCTTCACGACCTATTTATGAAGCAGTTGAGCCTATTTCAGGAGGAATTGTCCAATTTCCGAGAGGATGCTGATATGGGCAACCGCTTTTTCGTGTGAGTATCAGTTGGCAGTGGTGTAATGGATACCATATAACTGACACCATGATTATCCCCCCCCCTCCCCCTCCCTCCCTCCCTTTGGCGTAGATGCTCATTTTGTTGCACCAACTTTTTTTTCGATGTGGGCGCTTCTCGGTCAGATTTACGACGATGAGACCCATGTCCACCCCTACCTTCCCTTCGCTGGTGTCCCCCCTACCCCCCCCCCCCCTTCCTTTCCTTGATATGGAGGGAATGAGAGTACCAGGAGAGCATAAGAAGGGAATAGGAGTGCCATGATAGTGGGAACACCAGGCGAGGACAAGCAGGGAATGTAAGTGCCAAGAGATGCTTAGAAGGAAATGATAGTAATATTAGAGGATAAAAAGGGTATGTGAAGGAATGCCACGGGAGAGGGCAAAGAGATAATGCGAGCTTCGGGAGAAGCTGGGAGGAATGAGCGGCCCAGGAGATGATAAATAGGTATTGGTATTTCCAGTAGAGAATTAGAAGGACATAGGAGAGTGCCAAGAGAGGATATAGAGGGAAGGGGAGTGGGTTCCCACCGCACGCACTCCCCATCCTACGGCTCTGATAGGTCGCAATGCTTTGTATATATGGTTGTCCTCACTACACCTGTAAAGGATACAATAGTAGATTCGAAGTAGAAGTTTTTTTTTTACAAACTTACTTTGGGAGGCTATCGTCGTTTGTTCATATAGTATTATATTTTTATTTGTAATAAAAACACCATTAATACATTTAATATATATATAGTAGTATTGCGACCTGCAAAAAATCTGTAAATAATATTATAACAACGAGAATAAGATAATGAACACAATACGTATCCGTCGATTTATTTCATGGCGCTATTTAACGATCTGCAAAATTTGTGCAGTCCAGCAAGTGCAACATTCACGCGGACCGCGGATTTTGCGCTCGGTTAATAGTGATCCGCCTATTAGCGGAAAGAGTGAGTCCGCATGCTCCAAATATCCGCGCCGACTACTTCGATCGCATATCCGAACTCACCCCATGACTCGCATGTCTGCGCGCGGTATCTATTCGCCTTATTCACGGAATCGCCATATTGACGCCAAAACGAGGCTATGCCTGCAAACACAAACTACGTGACTCGTCCAACGCGTGAAATCTAATGCCAGACACTGCTGCGGGTTCGCTGCGAAATAGCTCCCGGGTGATTTCAGTAATAAAATGACTGATTTCAGGCAGATGAAAAGGGTGTGTGTGTGTTCTGGAGCAAGTACATATGAAAAGGAGGGTCTTTTGGAGCGAGTATATTTGAAAAAAGTGGGGTATTTCCCGCGGCATGCAGCAAGGGTCAATTGACATGGAAGCCCCCCCGCTTTTCACGTTAGTTAGGATCTTTGTGCTGTGACATATCAGTCTATGAACATACTATTGTTTTTGTTTTTACTATGAGTATTTTTTGTTGAGTATTGAGTGAATCCTATGACCCGGACATTCCTTGCCTAGTACTCATATGATAGACCCACGTGAAATGGCACGATATAGCCTTACAGGCCTAAAGTGCCGTTACACCCCAATCAAACCAAGTGAAAACTTGTGCACACCAGCGTTGTTGAACCCCGTGTTTTACCCAGTATTGCATGATCGGAGCATGGGGAGATATTATGCTGGGTATATGGAATTATGCTGACATATTTATCACATGAAGGGACCAAATGAATGTGCAATAATTCTGCCCCCCCCCCCCGCCACCTCCCCCTCCATCTCCATGCACGTATTGATTGACTGTGCTTGTGCCGCTGCATGAACTAATGGGTCGTTTACGCCTAGATGCACACGACTAATCTTAAAACAGTGATGACCACTTTATGGGAGAATGTGTTTGTTGCACGAAATGCAGGGAAATAAATAATTGCACCACTCGGGAATTGAACGCCCGACCCCACTGTCAAAAGGGAAACGCTCTACCGACTGAGCTACGCGGTCTTCAACGTTACGCAATGCGTTACAGTGCGTCTTGTACCTCCAGCAACCATTCCCTGCAAATTTTGTAATAAAAACACCATTAACGTTTGATTTAATTTGCCGTTAACTTTCCAACGGACAAATCAACATATGGACCTTAGCTATCTTCCACTAAGCAGATAAGCTCTGTTGAACTGATAGCATCCCACTGCTGGTCGGGGATACCCCCCAGCTGGAGGGGGTCACCCGTTCCGTGTGGCATAGGCCTACACGCTCGGCTATTGTCAAATGTGCTCGAAAAAGATTAAAATTTGCAGAAATAGTTATCATTTGTTAATTAGTTTGAACAATAATGACCTGACAGACGTAATAGTGACCATTGACGGCAGAAGAGAAAGGCCCTTGTGCCACACACCAGAGCCACACATCATATGCACTAGCCGTTCGCGCGCAAACTTGCAGGTATAGCCTCGTTCTCGCGTGGGAATTCCCAACATGTGAATAAGGCGAATGGCTACGTAATATGGATGGGTGCTACCTAAAAAATGCGAGCGTATATTTATTAATTCAGATATTCCGAAGTGATACATCTAGATTAATATTCAAAATTAATCTCACTTCGGCTTGCCATAAAGAATATCTTTGGCGGGATGACGTATACCATGCACATGCTTGTGGCATATCATTCGGTTGCTTAGGAACTCCCATTGTGACGTCATGTTCATAACATGTTGACGTCACAACTACTCACTATGACAGCAGCCGATGGGCTGTCACCAAGAGCAATATGCTTGGCAACAGACATTTAGCCCGTCGCTTATACAAAATAAACTTTTAGTTGAAGTACAGGCCTACATCCAATGTTAACATTGAATAATTGATTCTTTAATTTTGTGGGGCAGCTGATTTAATTATTAAAGACATGACATAATAGGCTTCAACCTTTCTTTGCTTGAATATATTTATGTACAGCTGGTATTTACTCCGAATCCGAAAACGTCTCATAGGGGTTGTTACGCGAAATAAAAGTCCTAAGACTATGCTTGAAATGGACTTTGAATATGCATGCATGTTACCTTAAGAGCTCGCTTGCGCTCGCTAAAAACGCTTCTTTTATGGACTGAGCAGGCGAGGACAATCGTGATCCGTTTGTAAACACCGATGATTCGCCTCAAAATACTATGCTTCCAACATTCTCATCAAACGGACCACATGCATTATGGTGAGATAAATGTTTTATCTTCAACTAAATTATTATTTCATAGTTAGAAATGCCTGACCAAAGCAAACAAAAGATAGTTCTACAGCCATTCACACAAACCGCGCAGCCAGCCGGTTCATAACACTCAAACGTTGACTAAGGGCCGGCGCGATAGCTCAGTGGGCTAGAGCGCTCACATTGAGTGTTCTGGCCACCTGAGAGCCTAACGGCGCGTGGATCGGTGGTTCACGCCCCGCTGTGGCCATGTCTGTGTGGTCACAGGATAAAGATCCCATGTCTTTTTTCGTAAAGAGTAGAGGGTTACCCCCCGGAGACATGGCTCCACTCTCCCTTCCATTGACGCGATATGACCAAAAGTGGTTAAAGCGTCCTGAATAACCAACCAACCAATCAAACGTTGACTACAATGAGTGCGCGTCACAGAGCTGTAGCAAGGCACTAGCGCGATTCGCACTCGTTCTAAGAGCGCGTGCTTTTTTTTGGGTCCCAAAGGACCTTAACCGGAAATAGAACCCACGAAACCTGTACAGCCCTATATTAGACTTGACCTAAAGTAGAACAAAATACTCGGTTCAAATTATGATCAGCGTAGTGTGTACAATTTGAACAGAATATGTGGTTACGTTAAGTTAAGTCATTCGGTCAAACCTGGAGCGCACTCACGTATTCTGTTTACTTATTCTTTGGCGATTAAAGTTGATCTGAAAACGAAATTTGCTTCCATCGAGACAAAGTATGCAAATACTATTTGGTATGGACAAAAGCAGCTTTTGTCGACAGAATACATTTTATTTGGATAACACTTAACTTTAATTTTTGACAACTTAGTTTACTTTTTTAAACTAAATGAACTGTTGTCAACTTAATAACCTTGTGTCAACTTAATAACCTTGTGTCAACTTAATTAATTTTTGTCAACTTAATTATTTTTGTCAATTTAATTCTTTTTGTCAATTTAATTAACTTTTGTCAACTTAACTAACTTTGTCGACCAAATGGCATTTGGAGACATTGGTTTGTAATGAGTCATACAGATGCAGCCAGGTATCAGCGTGGTGTGCACCCCTTCAAGGCCTACGTGCCGTTTTGTTGGTCCCCCAAACACCAAAATAGTACCCGCGAGAAACGTGCAGCTCTATTATCTGCACTATATTATTATATTATTATTATCTATGGGACTACACTGCTCGGCCTGAAGTAGCAACATGTTTTTACCTGGCGCATTGCTATGAACTATGAACACTGACGTTACATCAAACAGTGGCTCTTCATCTTCAGAGATAACTTCATCCAGATGGACGTGTTCTACAAGGAACTGAGCTACGAGCACGTTCGCCAGCGGCCGGCCTTCGAGCTGCTGAGCCTGTTGAGCGAGGTGGGCGGCTTTCTGGGACTCCTGCTCGGAGCCAGCGTCCTCACCCTCTGTGAGCTTCTTGACTACCTGGCGCTGGCACTGGCACAACGCATGCGCAACCGGAAATGGACGGACGAGAATGAGCGTCCGAGCGCTGCAAAAGCTTGTGTCTGATACATCGCGATGTTGCGTCGATCAACCTGATAAAAGTGGACCAGGTGTATATGTAGATTCAGTCTAACGTTCCGCGCTTTGTGATGTCAATGTATGTATGCGTGCCCTGCGCATTCACCGTGGTGTGTTGAATTCGGCATCCGAGATTAGATAAACGAGGATTAAATTAATTTAAGTAAACAAGAAATAGAGGAAATAGTATCACACAGTAAGGCGGCCATCATGCCACATTGTTCGAGTTTGTGCGGTTTTTTTTCTCAAAAGAAACAGTGTTTTGAAGAAAAAAGACAGTACAGGAAACCACTAATGAAATCATTATTTGGAGCCTCAACATCCTAATGAATGAAGTAGGCCCACGTGGCACGGTGAGGCACAACAGTACTCAAGTTTGTGTATTTTTTTAAGCATATAGTAGGCTAAATCATGTTAATGTATTTTTTTCTCTTTGCCATACCTTCCATAACTTTGTGATCACGGTATTTGTATTTAAGTTAGGGCAGCCGTGATTTTCTTTTTCCAGTCATACACATTGGTTATGTAGATATAATGCGACCCATCACATGGTTCTGTGATGGATCCACAAATTTGGCAAAGGAGCGTTGAAGGATGAGTGCGTCTAAACGTCAGTCGGATAATCTGTGCATTTTTCTGACATTACTGTTATAATGTTAAATACTAAGCTGTACCATGTTGTTTTATGGTGTGTTCTCTTGCTATCTTGTGAATGAATAAATATATAGCAGAAGATCCCACTATGCGTACTGTTTTGACACGACGTATTTCATGTGTTCTGCAAGCCACCAGCGATACGTAGCAGCCTAGGACATTTCTAACATAATCGATGTAGAATCAACAGGGTCCTTCAAAAGAAGAAGGCTTTCCAAAAAGAAACAGACTGAACAATAGACCGATCCACACTCCACTAAGCCCCGCCCGCGCGTGAGTCCTTTTTCTTTTGTCGTGAGTATGAATTGACAAAGTACAAGGTAGGTAGAAATAAGAAGTACTCATCTCTGAAACTGACAACAAAGCGACATACTGCTTTGTTTGTCCGACTTGTTTGTCCGACGCACGTGGAAGGCCTTTTTGCACCACATGATTGGATAAAAGCAGCAGTGACGTCAGTGACTAATTGACAGCCTGGATCGGTCTAGTCTCCTGGTACCAGGAACAAAAATTATTCAACACATAAAGCGAAACCTGTCCATATGATTCATAAAAGTACCAACCGACTTACTTAACATGTATTAAACAATTGTTTCCCAAATATTTTTCTAGTTAACACCCACCCGCCCTGTACCGGGTTAAAGCAAGTGACACTTATACTCTACTAATAATAAGGCAATTTTATGAATCAATGTAATAAAGCACCTCACAGAAGAATACAAACAGCAATCGTCAATCAACAATCTGTAAAACTAAGCCAATGCAAACTCCCGGTCCGTATCCTTCATGCGTACTATATTTCGTGCATCTGAAACGCAAATGCTACAAAAAGCACCTTGTGCATGAGATGCCTTTCAGACCAGAAATCAGATACCGAATTCGCCTCTGAAGGTAAAAGTCCCTCTGCGATAACAACGGTTTGAAAAACAATAACATTTTCAATGCGATATGCTTAACTAAATAATCGGTAGATAACACCAGGCTACAGCACGATACGCTCATGGTTTGTAATTCTGCGGCCTGCAATGGCCGTATATGCTGTACAAATTGTGGAATCAATAGCTTGTTGCACACCGAAACCGGGATCAACGGCGTGCAGGCCAACGAAACCGGGATGCACGGTTTGCGGCACCCGTAAACCGGGATCAACAACTTGCTGGACACCGATACCGGGATCAACAGTTTGCTTGACACCGAAAACAGGATCAGGAACTTGCTGGACAATAAATTTTGTTACGTTATATGCATTGAAACTTAGGGGAGGACACACAGCGGCGGATCTAGGATATTGGAAGTTGGGGGGGGGGGATACCGGGGGTTGGGGATGGGGTGGGCTCTCTAAAAAGCGGGGTAGGGGGTAGGTGGAAATGACCGAGGATGTCCAATCAGGTAACAAAATAATATTCTCTGAATATTCCGCCAATGTTACGGGAATATTACCAAAAAACATTCCGGGAATGTTTTTCGGGAAAGTCTTCTTAATATTCAGGGGAAGTTTGTTTTAATATTCAAGGAAAGTTTGTTTTAATATTCAGGGAATGTTTTTTGGGAATATTACGAGCGAACCTTTCCAGAACATTAAACGAACATGATGGTGCACTCACAGAAATGAAGCAGACAACTGTCTAACCCGGCAAACAGGGAATATTCCCGTAACATTCGCTAAAGGTTCCTATTTGGATGCTTATAGACCATTAGTCAGTAACGTTCGGAGAACGGTCTCCTAATGTTCCCGAGAGTGAAAAAAGTGATATATGTCGTCAATAAATCCTACATATATGCATCAATTTTAACGTTACCAAGTGTATCTGGCCACTTCTCCGGAATAATCGTCTCAATTTAAGCTACCTGTGTCGTGACATTCGCTAGAGGTTCTTATTTGGTTGCTTAAAGAATATTAGTTGGTAACATTCGGAGAACGTTCTCCAAATGTTCCAAAGAGAGAAAAAAAATGATCTATGTCATTGATAAATCTTCTATGTATAGAAGAGTTATAACATTACCAAGTGTATCTGGTCACTTTCCCGAGAACCGCCCTAAAGGGTGTTTGGCCATTTCTCCGCAGAGGGCGTTCCGATTAAAGTTTAGTCCCTCTGGCAGAGTGCGGCCCAACCTCGCTGGTGCCCCTTCGTGCCCAAGGGAGCGGACATTTGTGATTAAACACATACCCGTATGGAAAAGATACCCCTATAGAGCGGATATTTGAAAAGGTGGGGTGAGATGGAGTGGGGCTCTAAAAATGTGCGTTCATAGAGCGGTTTCCCGCGATAAAATACCCCCTCCGTGCGGATTTTAGTCGTAATACGCCCCGACCGAGCGGATTTTGGTGGGGAAACACAGGGGGCTTTACCGCGGACCCCCCCCCCCGCCTACAGCAATGTATTGAGTCCCCCCCCACCCCCCCCCCCCCCCCACCCCCCCGCCCCGCCTCGGGCAGCCGGTCCTGCGCTCCATTAGAAGACAATTTAGCTGGTCCCTGGCCCCCAGCACGGACGGCACAAGGCACGGCAGCAAGTCTCTCGATGCCCCTTGGAAGGACGGCCCAGTGGTCAGCGAAGAGAGCCAATCTGAGTGAACGCGCCACGCAGCGGGGGACTGTGGAACCAGCTTTTATTCAGAGTACGTCATCTATCACAAGCTCCCCCCGCACGATGGCTTTACGCAGTCGGTGGGGGGCAAATTTTAACATTGTTCAAAAACAGTCAAATCAAACTGTAAGTTTTTGCAACATTGTAATTGTTAGGAATTAAACATAAAACTCCATAAACATTGCGTATTTAATACAGCAAAAGACATCTTGTACTCTTTCGAACAAGTTGTAATTGGGACTGAACTCTTTCCTTTCATCACATGATTCCGTGTGTTATTAGACTTAGGCTGGGTCCCCGACACTAATTTGTAGAAATGCGCGGCGCATTTTCCCTATCAATTTGCACAGCGCCGCCCTCGCGACAGAGTGTGAAAATGCATTGGGGAAGTAGAGATATAACGAAGCCCTAGCGGAGCGAATCTAAGGCAGGGAGTCCCTCTATCACGCGCCACCAAGGAGGAAGCGCGCGTCACCCGTCTGCAGCGCATGCGTTGTATTTTACGGTGCCCGGTTTAGGACATCGCGATATTTTTTTTTACAAAAAAAATAACTCGTTTCAAATTTTCTTGGAGGGCGACTCATCTTCTTTTTTTTAAATGAACTCGTTCCTAACTTTGCGGTGCCCGGTTTAGGACATCGCGTATTTTTTTTTACAAAAAAAAATAAGTCGTTCCAAATTCTCTTGGAACACGAGTTATTTTTTTTCAAAAAATAAAAATCGTTTCAAGCTCAGTTTCGATTCCCGAGTTATTCTTTTCCGAAGACCCCGTTGTCGTAGCGTTATCGACTGTATAAAAGAACGTTGAATGTGCAACCGCCATCTGTCTCTGGGGTTGTTTGGCACGGTAAATCACAAGTGTGCACTAAGGTGGCCTAAAGAACAAATCATATCGAAAAAGAAACTCGTTCCAAACTTGGTCGCGAAAGGAGTTAATTTTTTTTCCAAAAAAATAAAGTTCCAAATTCTTTTGGAGCACGACTTATTTCTTTCAAAAAAAATTAACTGGTTCCAAATTCTCTTGGAGCATGACTTATTTTTTTCAAAAAAAATAAACTCGTTCCAAACTTCGACGCGGAACGAGTTATTTTTTTTTCAAAAAAATAAACTCGTTTAAAATGTTGTCGCGGAACAAGTTTTTTCTTTCTAAAAAAAAAAGTCATTCCAAAGTTCTTCACTCTATGACCGGATCACTGCCCCTTGTTTTGGCGGCGATCGGGTTGACTTCAAAGGTAGCCATGATTGCACGTGGCTGATTTGCAGCTGATATGCAGCAGTGTGACGTAATAATCGAGCCTTCCGAACGGAATGGGGGAGGGGAGGCACTACCTTACTGCAGTGGTTGAGGGTGTGCCGCCCATGGCATATTGAGAGTACCAGAAAGTACGCGATTTGTGGTCAGGGAGAGACCATATTTTGGTGAAAGAAATGGCATCCAAATTGGATAATCACAGTTATGCAACGTATATGGGGGATTGAGCTGATTGAGATCTTCGGGAAAGGGGATTATCGAAACATAGACCACTTCGCAAATCATAGTTCAGATTATTCCACTGTGAGACGCCACTGCATGTGCAATGCATTCTGGGTATTATTTTGGTCTTAGCGGGATGTCAAGATGGCGTCATCGCATGACAACGTATTTTGTAGACACTTAAACATGGAATATTGTCATCTATGTAACGGAAAATTTACGTAATCTAGATGTAAGTTAGACATACTCATTAATTTTATGCATGCCTTGCCAATACCCTTGAAATATGGCATTTATCGCCATAGAAAAAAATCAAGATAACACCAAAATATTCCCAGAACTCTTTGCGCAAGTCACGTTTTTTCTAAGATGGCGTATAATTGCGAAGTCGTGTCATATGGAACATTTTTTTTCATTGCAAATGGAAAGTTTCAATCTCAGATGGCCACATGGAGAGAAAATGTAGGGAACTGCACCGAGGAAAGAGAGAAACAGGCGAAAAAAGCGGTCATTAGGGCGGCAAAGTATCCCTAAATTTATGTAGTGGCCCCCCTCTCCCCTCAAGCCCTTCCCATGCTCACCCCCGTTCAGCTCCCCCCCCCCAAAATAAAAAAAATTCGGGATGCAACTCCGGGTTTGGGACGACTTTTTTGGTTCGAAAAAAATAAACTCGTTCCGCGACAAAGTTAGGAACTTTTTTTATTTTTTTTTTAAAGATTTGGAACGACTTATTTTCGTTTCGAAAAAAATTAACTCGTTCCGCGGCAAAGTTATACGGTGTCCGGTTTAGGACATCGCGATATTCGCGGAACGAGTTATTTTTTTATCAAAAAAGAAACTCATTCCAAATTTCGTCGCAGAACGAGTTTTTTTTTCAACAAAAATAAGTCATTCCGAACCTCGTCGCGGAACGAGCTCTTTTTTTTTTCTTTTTTTTTAAGTCATTCGAAAGCCGGAGTGGCATCCCGACTTTTTTTTTGTCTGAGCTTTGGCGCGAGGATGGGAAGCGACTGAAGAATGTAGGTAGGTACACACATGTACACGCAGTAAGGAACGTAGTGACTCCGCCCCCCAACTTCAGGGGGGGGGGGGTGGCGGCAAATGCGGTTGTCAAGCAGCTACTAAGCTGGACACGTGCAGTCTTGGCTACCTTCCAAGTCAGCCCGATTGTCGCCAAAACAATGGGAGAGTGTCTGCACAGCGATCCAGGTCAAAGCGGGAAGAGCTGGGAGCCGCCAGCAAGTAACATGGTAAGGACGTATCATGTAGCTTTTTTTTCTACAATATATTAAATTGTTCTCGGCAACAGCGCCATATGTTTGGGGCTAGTAAGGAGCCTATATAAGAATTGAAACCGGTGATTTTATATTTTTGGAGCAGCAAGTAAAATTGTTGGTGCATGCATCCTAATAAAACTTTAGACGCTGGTCACTGTTGTTAAAACCGACAAAACGCAATGCATGCTGGCCACATTCTCTGGTTTCTCAGAAACTTTGCTGATAAGACTTACAGGCATCATGGAATGATTTTACTTATATGTTAAGTTATATGTATAATGTGTGAATAGGCCTATATATCTTAAACATTGTAGAGACAGCTGTCATAGTACGAGATCCAGTCGCTTACTTCGTAGCAGACACAGATTTCCTGTGCTGTGGTGTGCATGCATCTCACAACTTGAATTATCGTGGATTAGTTTATGTGTGGCTGTGATCGTAATGCATCGTAATAGTGAACAATGTCTTTGCAGGTGTAAAAGATATCGCGATCATGGAATTGTTTTTGCGAAAAAGAGGAATTTCAGAAGAAGTGATAAGAAAATGGACACAAGAAAAGGTAGTTGGATAGTCCATATATATATCTTGCTCAACTGAATGGTCAGCGGAGAATCATTATGATGGAAATATACATTGACATTCGTGCAGTCTTTTCGCAGCACACATAGTGGGTTGAAACTGTCATAAGGGCCACTTAAGGCTCCCAGCATATTAGGGGGGGGGGGGCAAGGGGAAAGAACATAATTCTTCGTGAACTGGGAATAGGTGATCAAGGATTTTCATTCGTTGCGAACAGGGAATTTTAATATTGAATAACAGGGAACCGGGAAATCGTCAATTTAGTACCATGCATCCGCCCTTTCATTGCATGCGGAGAGTTGTGCTTTTAATTCATCGTGACCTGGGAATAAAGAAATTTATTCTTCGTGATCTGGGAACACGAGCCCCCCCCCCCCCCCCCCCAATATTAGGGGCAAACATCGGTTGGGTGGATGCTACTAATGGCGCATCCAGTAGAATTTAACGCTTTAGAGATCGCATGTCTGAAATGTTAGGTCTAGGTGCTAAGAAATATAGCTATCAACCACTTGGAACGCATGTTTGAAATTGTAGGTCTGGGGTGCTAAGAAATAAATAATCTCACAACAATGTAATTATTTAAGGGGTTTCCTTCAAATCAAATAGCATAGAGACTACGACATATTTCATTTAAATTAATACCCCATTATTTTTGGGATGTCACATAACTTTAATGAGCTCTGAGACACTGGGACTCACCCACTGGCGTACCATCATAATCACTGCAGTCGCAACGTTTTTAGAGCCCACCCGGGTCTCAAGTCTTCAGTGCGCCCCCCCCCCCCCACCCCCCCCCCCCCCAAGCCTTTTCAAATTTCTGGATCCGTCCCTGATTTTCATAAAGCATTACTAACGTTTGCTTTGCATTTCTGTTTCAGATTGATGAACATGTTGCATGCAAATTGAGTGAAGCAGATTTCAGACAGCTAGGCGTGACCCGCTTTGGTGACTGGGTTGCAATAACAGCGTTCGCCTTATCTCTCTCAAATACTACCGATGAGATTCCAGCTCCATCAACTTCATCTGCCCAAAACTTATTGGAAAGACTGAAAGCAAAAGTAGCGTCTGGTAAAAGAGTCGAAAAACGTCAGTCAGGCCCAACAGGAAACCAAGTCAAGAGGACATCACGTCATATCGAAATTGGCTGGCTAATTCGAGATAAAAACGGAGTTAAGCAAGTACGAGCAAAAAATGGAGGCGGTACAAGAAAGGCCACCATGAAGGGGTGTGATACTGTCGAAGACGTGAAAAGCAAGGCACTTGGATTGTTCTTTCCTGGAGGCATGTCTGTTGAAAAGGGTAATATTGACTTGTATGAAGTCACTATGACTACTTTTGACTATTCCGAATTAGACCTGAAGCAGACACTTTTGCATTTGTATGAACAGTCTAAAATGAAGATGTTGCGGTTGTATATATGCACCACTCTCAAAGATGAAGATACGGATCACCACAAGGTCAAGGGACACCCCTCTACTGGGAAACAGCCAATCAAGAAAACGCGAGAATTCCTTAGCGCTACTAGTGATGTGATCGATGACGTGGGTGATTGGGATACAGACCCCCAAATATTTCCTGCTGACCCGTTACCTAATTTACAATTTTTGGAGGATGACGAGGTCCTAGTTGGCAAGGCTCAATCACACGTCGATATGATCCATCGCTGCTTGACGCCACTTTCGCGGATGAAGTTGTGACTGTCAGACTTCATAGTGGAAATGTTTTAAAAGAACTGGAAGAATTTTTCATGGAGAAAGAATTTGATATGAGGCGACAAAAACTTCACGTCAAAATGGTATTGCCAAATGGCGATATTGAAGAAGCAGAAGACAATGGCGGAGTGCTGCGCGATGCGCTAAGCGAGTACTGGGAAACGTTTTACATGAAGCGTACCGTTGGAGACAAGTTAAAAGTTCCCTCACTGTCACACACTGTGAATGGGAGCAGATGGGAAGCTGTGTCCAAAATTATAACCATCGGTTATTACCTTGAAAAGTACTTTCCCACTCGACTTGCGTCATGCTTTTTAGAGTTTACGGCAAACGGCGACACGGTACCGGAGAAGGTTTTGCTGGCTCAATTCCTGCAGTACTTGCCCGAAAGTGAACGAAAAATAGTAGAAACTTGCCTGAACACATTTGAAGACGTAGATCAGGAAGAACTGCTGGATTTCCTGGGCGACCACAATATTCGACTTGCACCAACGGAAGAGAATATCAAGAAAATCCTGCAAGAAACTGCACACACAGAACTTATCCAGTGTCTCACATGTGGCGGACTGCTGGAGGCAGCAGATATGCCAGTTGACTCCGCTGTTGTCAAGTAACTTCATGGCAATGAACGATATGATTCCGACTTTCAAGGAAGTCTGGCGCAGCATCGAGTGCGACAAAGAGGCAAACCCGGAAATCATCGGTTACCTGAAGAAATACCTCAAGGAACTGGCTACAGATCAGTTGAAAGACTTCCTTAGATTTTGCACAGGTAGGTATAATTACATCAATAAGTATACGCGTAGAAGGCGTTAGGTATTGAATTAGTATGTGTAAAGTCGTGGCCATATGACTAAGTTTGCCAGTGTATTGGAAATCAATTCTCCGTAATGAGGCGTGACTTTTTCCTTAATTGTTCAATATATCGTGACTCGTAGTTCACCTGACGTATGATGACATCGCGGATATAAACTTTAGTTTTAGTGACTTATATTGACAGAATTAATACTTTTTGACCATAGCTGACCTAAAATTATGTGACGTCATATATTTTGGATTTGAATGGTCGGTAATTACTCGTTCGATATTGAAACTAATGAGATGCGACCGCAGGGCAATGACGCAGAATAGCTAATTTATTCGGCGATATTGCCTTCACAGTTGACGCGCAATGCAGATTTAACGTCAGTGTCGTTCTGACCTTTTGTTTCATTGTCCAGGAACACGATCACAAGTTGGCCTAGCCTTCTTCAAAAGTTGATGCCACTGATTGGATAAGTCGACATATGGGCGCGTTCATTGGTTTGAGAACGAAATATTATCAAATTTTGGGCCAAACTATAATTCACTCAATATGCAAGATAAGTGTAATCAGTGTTTTCATTGTACCACTGCTGACCATCTGTCCATGCTCGAACAGAAATGGCAGTCGACGATGTAGTGCAAGGAATAGCGGCATGCTAAATGTTTCTGCCCAGTGAGTGTTGACCAAGCAGCAACTATTTCGCGTCTACTTCAGGTGCAGACATGTTACTGGGAAAGACCATAGCAGTGAAGCTCACGCCATCGATGTCGGAGTTTACAAGGAGGCCCATTGCTCATACTTACGGCTGCATCCTGGAAGTGCCAAACTCCTACGACTCATTTGTTGAATTACGCAATGACTTCAGTGCCGTGTTGAAGTCGTCTGTCTGGGCCATGAACATAGTTTAAGTCGGCTTCGGCCAGATTGGATTGCAGCTCCTTGTTTTCTTTGTATTTGTGAAATCATCGTGGCGTTTGGTTGTTAGTGACGTTTGTTTGTTGGCTCATCAAATGATGTAATTTGTTTTTATTATGTGGCTTTCAATTCATTGACCTAGATGTATGGTCGAGATGCTTAGTTAGTGCGTTATGAAAGCTGATCGCTGTACTGTCCTGCTGACGCTAATTATTCCTTAGAACTGGATGACGCAAGTAAAATGTTCGTATACTTGTTATGAATACCTTCCAGGCGAAGGGTTAGTTTATTGAAACTCTCGGGTTTATTTACATTCGCCGATAATTGTATTACGTGTAAGATGTGCGTCATATGATTTTGGTCGTTAGTTAAAATGTTAATAATGTTTATGTTAATCAAGTTTGTTCACTTCATCTCAATAAATGAAATCCATCTCTCATATGGCTGAACACTTTATTTGCCTTTATCGTAAGCGAATCTGTGGAATAACCCTACATTGGATTCCCCGGGTAGTCACCCATTGTGATAGCATCTCACTCGTTTCGGAAAACTTCGGTTGGAACCAATATATCTGAGACGATCTTCCTCGCAACCGAGTCTCCATCGGTTTGTTTTCTGCGCGGCAAGACCCAGTCTCTCGAGAATATGTCTGATTTGTTCAGCATTTCATACATGTTGCTGTCACTACAAAATGTGTAATTGTCTTTTAAACCAATTGCAACACATTCAAGTAAATCCAAGATTAACTGGGATTAATCTGAGGTAAAAAGAAGCAACGCGAGTGTTAAAGAAATGAAACTAAGAAGCTAAGCGCGATCGGAGCGCAGGGATGCCATACGAGTGTTAGTGCCCCGTTTTGCATGACCAGACGACTGCTCCAACACCATCATATATACATGCAATGTCGTGGAAGCAGTCGGTTTTCACATTAATTGATTTCGGACGTTTGGTCTAAGTGCATGATAGAGATACACAGCTTCATCCGAATTTGACGGATAAGTCAGTCCGTTTTGTTGCATTATTTGACAGCAAAAGTAGTACATGTCAGCATCACATGGAATCGCACTTCGGAAAGAGCACATTTCCTTGCTGACATGAATTTCATCTTCTGCCACATGTTGAATGTACGACTGAGTTCCATAGAGAACGGGAACTTCGCACATGATGTTTGGCCGGCCATTTGGGAGCCCTCGCCGGCTCTGTCGTACTTTATGCTGATTCAGACGCTGCATGTTGCATCTAGTTCCGTCTGAAAGGGTCAATAACCAAAATGTATTTTAAAAACCCTATAATAGCACAAGTAAAACGCGATAGATGTCGGCAAGTGTGGAGAGCTGTAATAGTATTACTGTGCTAACAATTCCAATGGCGAAACAGTCTTGGGAATCAATGAAGCTATGATAATTATACCTATCGGATTGCCGGGGCCGATTGATCCAGTTATGTTATGGTAGTTTTTTTAACCATCCGCATTGCATATTTCTCACCTGGATAATTGCAAGGAAGCAGAACTGTGTTAAGTTTTTATCCAAGAAGTCACCGAGATAATGGCCGGTTTCTCGCAGTTCGTGGAATAGACAGATTCAATACTCCATGCACTGCTTTCGCAAGTGCCCCCCAAAACATTCAATTCTTTGGTTTGACGTGCTTGAGCCTTCGATATATGCTCTGTCATCGTTCATTAGAGCAACCTGAATGTGACATTTTTTACGGGGTGTATCCGGCATGTATCCATGATATTTCCAGGATGTCGTTCCAAATCTTTTTCAAAAAAGATAAACTTGTTCCAAACTTCGACGTGGAATGATTTTTTTTTTTTTTTTAAATAAACTCGTTCCAAACTTCGACGCGGAACGAGTTTTTTTTTGATGCAAATAAACTCGTTCCAAACCTTGTCGAGGAAACGAGCTTTTTTTTTCAAAAAAAAATTAATCGTTTCAAACTTTGTCGCGAAATAAGTAAATTTTTAGTTAAGTCGATCCAAACGTGGGGAGTAACACGTGCACATCACACAACACGTGAAATGGAGCCCGACAGGGACATTTTGATTCAGGTTCTTTATTCGCTGGGTATGAGACAACCTGACATGACCTACTGCCTCTTACAGTATGGTTTTATTATAAGCCAAAGACACCTGCGTCGCATGTTAAAACGTCTAAACCTGTACCGCCGGAAAAATTATTCTGACATCGGCGAAGTCGTCCAGTTCATAGAGGAGGAGTTAAGGCGATCGGGATGTTACATGGATACCGATGGATGTCTTATAAATGCGAAGAGAACGGATTATTGGCGCGTAAGGAAGATGTAAGACTGATTCTTTCTTGTCTCGACCCAGAAGGCTGTGCTTTACGGTAGGTACCAGTATATTATACACGCTTCATCATATCATAGATCCATTTACGTAACCAGAATTTGTTCAGTTAATTTTCCGCCAAATGTCCTCGATCGAAGCAGAGTAGTACATATCTAATTACCAAAACGATGATTACAATTAATTAACTGACTAATGTCAGTCAAGACAACAGAGAGCAGCCATTGGTAACTGTTCTGCTTTACAGGCGAGCACGAAGGCTCCATCGACGCCAGTATCACGCCCGGGGACCGCATTACGTGTGGCATGTAGATGGGTACGACAAGATCAAACCATTCGGTTTTGGAATAAGTGTCTGCATTGATGGGTTTTCACGGCGGCTCATCTGGCTGAACGTATACTCCAGCAACAGCGACCCAAGATTAATCGCTGGTTATTATTAACTTATTATTAACTTATTATTAATTATTAATAATATTATGTATTATGTCCAAGGGTTGTCAGGGCAGACCCTGGAACAGAGAATGTTCGTATTTTTTGGAAAGCCTACTTCCTTTGAAGGACCCTGTTGATTCTTTATCGATTATGTTAC